>CM057726.1:15994279-16456612 GCA_030064385.1 Melaleuca quinquenervia
CGATAACCGACCATGACTAAAGCTAGCGAGGTCAAGCTCACTAGCCTCGATGAGAGGTCAACCTCGTTAGATCTGGGCCACTAGCAAGGCTTGATCTTGCCTGATATGGATAAGGCCAACCTCATCGGCTCGAGTCTTCGGCCAATCCTCAACCATCGGTGAGGAAGAAAGAAAGAAATATAAAAAGAGATTTTTTTTTAAAAAAATTAGGATTGTACCAAACACATTTTTTTTTTCTATTTCGAGAATAGCAGTTACCAAATGTGCTTTTTTACAAAGAAACTCGTTAGAGAATAGAAATAAAAGAAAATTATCTTTAAAAAGACATTGTTTCCAAAAATAGAAAATGTTCCGAGACGCATTTTTAGCATTTAGGATGCGCGTTGCCAAGACTATTTCCTTGTCAATTTGTGATGCGCGCTGGAGGTGGGGGAGAACTCCTATAGAGATGGCATTCTTTTGTACAGCACGCATTTTTGAGAGAGAGAGAGAGAGAGAGAGAGAGAGAGAGAGAGAGAGAGAGAGATGAAACACTAGCATTGATTATCAGTTAGGGTTCAGAGTTCATTCAAGCTATGCCTTTGCGGTATGCGCTCACCATAGTCTAGTACTCTAGCGCCGGCACACGAGTTCCCCTTCCTGAACCGCGCCATCGGTCTGCTCCTCGCTTCGACCACCACCGCAAACACCGAGCACACGGGCCTGTGATCAGAGAACCGCGACTCCCCTCGAATATAAGACAGCTGCTCGATCCCGTTTCCGCTCCACAGTATCCTGTCACACCTGGCATACATGTCAAAACTGAGTTGCTACTCGAATATCTCAAGATTTCCTCAATAATAAAAGGAGAAAGAAGTGGAATTCTGGGGAGAGACCATGCGGGAGTACGGCGTTTCTTCTTGGACTTGACGGTTTCGCCGGCGTAGGAATCCGAATTGTGTGAGTATTTGTAGGTTGGGGCGAAGAGGATCCGTCCTTCCTTGAACCCATTGAACACTCTTCCAGCTTCTCGTTCCATGTTCAACTGTACTAAATTTTTAAGTTCAGCTTAGCACTTAGCATATGAGCTTAAAGTGGAGATCTAGGAAGCAAAGGAAATACTGTATAGACCTGTTGTATAGAAGAGAATACGGACACCATGTTTGACGTGTTGCACAGACTCGATACCTTCAAGAAAGCTACCGTATTTCCAAAGAAATTACCATGAAGCAATACCCTAGTTTTACGTATTAAAGTGAAATATATATCTTCAATGATTGTCATGAACAGCCCTGATTTAAAAACATAAAAGTAAGTTATACTTTATAACGTATCTTTCAGAGGTTCAGCATTCAAAACAAATCCTTGAGTAATACGTCATTCAGCGGCATAAAACTATGGAAGCCACACGTGCAGCTCAACTAGCGAAACACGTACGAGGTTTGGTGTATGACACCAGGGCTGCTACACATGCAGTTCAAGTAGCAAAAAGACGAACAGTTCTTGGTATGGTGATGCCATCTTTTATATTATATGCGTAGAAACAAACCTGATCCTTCTCGAGGAGAGTGTCCCAGTCATTTCCCTCCAGCAAAGACCTTGTCTCCTCGTAACTCAGCGAAACTCGATAGTTCAGATCTCCCATCCAGATAACCCGGCTGTGTCGTCACAAAAATGCCACAAGACAATCAACTTTTGGACCCACATAAGTTCAACTTACATGTTCCTCTACAACTGCCCAGTCCTATTAACTAAGATCGATTCATCAAGTAGAGACTTAATCGAGCATGTTATGTGCAATAGCTAGTAACATCAGCTTTTCCTCAACGATTCGATTATGTAAATTACTAAAAGGGCTCTCAGCATTATTTCAAAGAAAATGACAACGTACTCGTGATCCAATATCTTTTCGGGGTCTCGCCGGTCGGAGTTCTTGCAGATTTTAGGGAACTGGGTGCTTTTTAGAATCTCGCAGACATCAGCGTTCCGCCTGAGCTCGTCGCCTTCCTTCTCGCCGGAGGCCAAATGACTGCAGACGAAGCAAAAGCTGGTTCGGTACAACGACAGGCTTATGGATATACATCCCTGAAGAGAACACCAATTTATGTTATTTCTCATATATAGTATCGAAACTAGTCCCCCCTCGTTTTAGGTCCCGTGAAAGTAAAAAACATTTACTTCAATAGACATGCCAATAACGTAATCAATGAACAATTGAAATACGGCATCATATTGGATTACATTGAAAAGCTCTACCTTTCATTCTATTATTATTTGTTCTTGATAATTCGAGGGCACAACCTGATATGGGGAACAGACAGTGACCGATTGTTGAGGCCCCGCAACTTAAATAAAAATTTCTATGCCCATATTAGATTGAGTTTGATTTTGTTCATTGCATCATATATAAATATTGTTTATTTGATATTTTTTCCTAAGTTTGTCATATTTTGACAGATCAAAAGAGCCCCTTTTCTAAGATATATGCTGTTTATGTCAGGTGTGAGTTCTAATATGGAGTTTCTATTAACAGCATATCCTATAATAAAAATCAATTGCATCGATCTCTTGATATATCTACCGAAGATTGAAACGTATATGAAACAATGACCACGGTTAAAATACACACTTGTCCAAAGATACCTTAAAAATACCAACTCGCACAAGTAATACGGATCTCGTGACTTATGCACTAGTGAATTCACAGAAGGAGGAATCAAGAAAGTATATTGTAAAAAGAATTAAATCTTGCATGTGATTTATGTCGCATTGGATCATTGTCATGTATGAGATTGTGAGAATCTTACATAAATCCTTTTGAATCTAACTTCACAGGGATTGGGCCAACCTGAGTTGGATGCATCTAATAACGAGAGATGCAGGAAAAAAAATAATAGTTCTGCATCCTTGTTATTTATGAGATCGTGTGAATCTTACGGGATCCTCTTTAATATGACTTCACAGTGATTTGCTAACCTGAGTTCGAATTCAAGATGATGATTGATGTCAAGCTTTAAAAACAGGTCTATGAAATGAGAGTGTTAATGAGGCAAACTGCAAGCAAGTCATATTCAACACACAATAAGAGTCAGCCCCATATATAGTAGATTAATTCTTTGAAACTAATATAAACGAAGTTAGCATTTCTCATTCAAGATGCGCCTCAGATTTAGCATCTCCATTCTTTTCCTAAACGAAGCAAAAGGAGAGAACAAGCATGTACCATCTACACAATAATTGCCATCAGAACTCACCTTGTTTCCGAAGCAACCCATGATACCTCTTCCTACGGACGACACCCTGAGGTGGCCAACGTGTTGCACCAGCTCGCTACGAGCCCACACGGTCAGGAAAATCCCGACCATCTGCTTGCACGTCACGAGCTTGTACCGCAAATCGTTCGTGCTCGGCTCGGGGGCCGAAGGACAGTAAGATGGGTCGAGCTCTGCACCCTCAAGGAGGTTGTCAACACAGCTCTCACGGCGGTACTGGAACGACATGAACTCCGGCCGGTCCATGGTGTCGCTGAGCTTCCTCTGCCTCCGCCTCTCCCTGACTGTTGGCGACAACTCTATGCTGCAGTTGCAGGATTTAAGGAGAGCCTTGTTTGCCTTTAAGCTCTTCCGCAGGACTTTCAGGGACGGCTTCTGGAGGAAGTTGACGGCGTTCGGGGTTCTTGTTGCCAAGTCCTTGGACGAATTGTTCGATGGTTTCGCAACACGGCCAGGTGAGTCAGAGTTGTGGTACGGTCGGTTGAGGGCTTGGTTTATGAGGACAAGCCACTTCGCGGCAGGTTCGTTGTCCTCAACCACCAGCACGTTACCGGCACTCAGGGGAACGACTTCCTGAAACCTAGACCAGAAAAGATCTTAGTAGCACATCATCTTCATAATCGTCATCATCATATACTTGAAGCATGCACAATGATATTATTCAAACAGCAATAGGCAGACTCATTCGAAGAATGCCGTGCTGGACAAGGCCATTCAAAGTCTTACGTTTTTAATGTACATGGATTTCATAATTTCTGGATGTTTAACTGGAGTGAGGAGTAGAACCTTGGAGTTGATTTTCTTTTCCTTTCCATAGGTGATCCTAGAATAAAATTACATCACCCTTCAATGTATCAATGTTTTCATTTCTGGGTTAAGATTGATATAAGTGACTCGAAATGAGTAAGTTGAAGATATAAACTAGTGAATCAATTTTTACTCAATCATAGCAGCATGAACACACATGCTAATATAGAATAAAAGAGATATCTTGATAATTTTGATTTCATATTATTTATCCGGTAGATCCAATCCACATCATCTTGAAAGAGATGAACTCTTGAAGAGATAAATATAGTTAAAGAGGGCAAGATACCTAGATGTCGCTATATAAGGCCTTTTTTGGCACTCGTCAAGATAAACCTACTTGCTAAGGCAATAACTCTTTCCTTCGTATTCTTTTCTATGGTGAACTATCCCGTCCGGAAATCACATCAAAACATGTGCACGATAGAGTCTAAGCTTTTACATTGTATGAGAAATTCACGAAAAGGAGAGCAAAATGAATAATAAGATATGCTAGCTAATCGAATGCTCGACAATAACTTAAACATGATAATCCGTCGTACCCTAGGACGTATAGGTCCGACGATCCTTCCACTTGCAGAAAAGCTTCCAAGTTGAGAGTGTTGTTGGGTGCCCTCCCTCCCACATTCCACGTCCCCACGAATATTCTGCAGTTCGAAACCCTAATTATTTCATAACACTGAGACGACATTAACATGAGCAGAGCTCTAGATGGAGCATCCATTCATCACTCAAAACGTGCTTGTAATCAAAGGGCTGATGATAATGATGGTACCGGAGTTCTCTAGCTTCGGTTTCTGGTGCCATGGAGACTTCAAAACTGGAAAGCTTCAGGCCTTCGATTATCGTGTTGGTCTGTCTCTCTACAGGTAGACAAGCATACATAACAAGTTCATAAAGTAGTCCATTCGTCACATCTTCGTAAGTTCAATGCATAAAGTCAAGATGTGACATGAAGATCTCTTTTTTCCACTCATAAGAAAACAAAAGCTTGATTAGTTCTAACTTGTGGAAAAATATCACTAATCTCATGAATACGATATGATGTGAGCCAAAATTCAAATAGCTAATAAGAGATCGGGACATCTCTATCCACACTCATCGGCCTAAGAAAATTGAACTTGTGTTGTACGCCTAATCCACACATACATGTTGATTCCATCCTTGATGGGTGAATTGAGATAGGTTGGGAAACATGGAAAGTTCTCACTCTACCTGATCTTTGATCGTTTCTTGCTCCCATCAATTTTCTTCTTGGGAAATTACGGCTACTTCACCACAAATTTCTCATGTTAGGTAAGCTACCAAAATCATGCAAGATTGCTACAGAGATCATAGCCTTCTTTGGATAAGGATACGTGGCTCTCCCTCATTAAAGACGCATGAGTCACTTATTGAAGGCCTGCTAATATTGGCACACAAGGCTCACGCATGCAAGATTTTTCAGAAGATGATATCACGCTGGAGCACTAATATAATCAAATCCTCGTATTTTACATTATCCTAGGCTAATTAAATAAGCCAAGTCTTGAATTGTTCATAGTTTACTTGATTGATCAACAACACATGACAAATTAGGGATCAACGAATGCCCAACACGGAGATGCACCTGAGAAACTTTTCCTCATGGGAGGAGACGACGACTCCATAAAAGCTCGTATCTTTGACAAATTCTCCGTATCTGCGGACCAAAAGGATAGATAAGAAAAATCGGGGAAATCCATATCCAATATAACTTGCGAACAATTAAATTTCACGAAAGGGACAGAGAGAGGGAGACCGGGAACAGCCACGTCTGCATCTGATCTCGAAGTGTCGCCGTCGTCGGAGTTGCCCTTGCCGCCTCGTTTGGTGCCAAAGATCTTAGGCATGATGGACTTCGAGATGATAATGGAAGAAATGAGAAATCGAATCTATTCTATAGGAAAAAGAGAAGTGACGAATTAAACAAGAATTACTTGAAGGGAATATTTTGTTTACCTTCTTCTTCTTATCGCCCTTGACGGAATTTTCCGGCGAGGATGCCGGGGCGGGGCTCGGGGCCTTGGCCTTGGTCATCTCCGTGTGGACATCCGATTGAGAACGCCCTGATCTTGACGACATTCATCTACGGCTTGGCAGGATCGTTCATTCATTTATTTCTTTTCCCAGACTCGAAATTACACCTCCAGCGCCGATCTTTTGTTCCTTTTGTGGATAGTTCCAAAGTGTTATTTCGTTAAAGAAAAAAAATTCAATTTGTTAATGGTTGCAACGATTGTGTAGTTTGTTGTGGGAAGGATCAGATAATGGCGGCAACGCTTTCGGGGGAGGAGAGCCAGAGCGGAAATGGAAAATGGGGGAAAACCCATTTCTGAGAAAAGCTTAATGACGACTTAAACCATATCACGATTTGTCAGGAACGAAACGACGTGGCAATGGTCTCATCAAACATGCTTCTCAACATCCAATTCCGAGTGTTATGAACCGCTAAGCATGATTAGTTTAGGATAAATCAAGCGTTATAGTTGTCGTTCATTGGACATTTAAGATAAAACTGGTATAACGACGAGTAGACGTTCGTTTGGAATGACAGAGGTTGGGGTCGTAACCAGAGGTTGTCGGTATCGAGATGCTTCGGATAAGCAAAGTGAAGATGGGAGAAGACAGAGTGCAAATAGAAGCTGATTGGGGCACACGAGATACGATAGTGGCTTATAACCTAATTTCTCTATTTCTAGGTTTGGCTCTTTTGGAAGTCTCTATAAGCTCTTGGCAGAGCTAATACACCTAAAAAACATCAAACAAGAGAGAATTTAAACAATAACAATGATTCGGCAGAGACAAAATGTTATCTACACAATAATAATTCAGTTGAAAGCTCAAATTTCTTTCTTATCTATCTTCGGGGGATGAGAATAGTAATGATCAGAACAATTATCTGTCATATCATATCAACATTGAATTCATCTATATGTCCCGAAATGTTACTTTTATTCAATTTAAAAGATGCTTTTTTAATAGTGAGGTGAAATTGCATTTGTTGTGTTTAAGGGAAGTAATAAATTAAGATTGCATTGTCTTTGCTCTTTGTGCTATGTGTGTAACTAATTCACCACGGACATTGATTATGACGAAAACCTCGATTGCTAACTTGAAAAGTTCGAAGAAATTTTACTAGAGGATTTCATGTTAGATCAACACAATTGATTCAATTCATGTCTCATTTCTAAATACACTCTTACGACTAGGAAATCAAAAACTTCTTATGAGCGTGGAGATTAATTTACTGATGTGAGGGATCATTAATCTAGAGTTGGATTATAGGTTTTAAAAATAGATTATCATTATTGCTATTAGTTCTAGTATTAATACACCTAAAGTGATTAGCATATGGTCATGGCTAAACACATTAAATTCAAGCACCATTACTTTTTGAATCAAATAATTCCAAGACATATAGAAAGAATTTCCATGTTATTTAGTTAGACATCGCATTTTTACTCATTTGTCCTGTTAATGGGATGCCATCCTCAATGAAACTTTCTCATCGCGAAGAGGAGATTCTTCTCTATACTAGGTCCATAAATGTGGAACTGACATGATCAATGATTAAGATAAATCGATCCATCAAACTTTTTGCTGCTTACCGTAGTAATGGGATGCTCCGAATATGGCCTATCTCTCATCAAGATACTAGTGAGTTGTGAAACGTGACAAGGTAATGAAATATATCGAGAAAGCAAAAAAGGTTATATTACCTATCGGATGAAAGTAGTGCCTAACTATATGTGAAAGTTGACAACCTCTTACCAACATCACAAAGTGTTCGGCTTTCGTACAAGCGTCAATAGCAGAGGTTTGTCTAAGTAATTGTTTAATCATGCTTAACGACCTTAAAGCATCCAAACATATGCCTAAGGTATTTGTGAAGTCCTAATCCATTCGACATCTAGTTTTGGGGATGCACAATTAGAACTACCAACAAAATCACAAACTTCTTTAAACATCATTGTCCGTCCACCGACGTTAGGGTCATGAATCGACCGACGGACGCATAGGTCAACAATGTCGACAGAAAGGCAATGATAAGTGCTATTTAGTTCGGGAATGTAGTAAAATCAAGTTCAGAGTACTATTAAATTCAAGTGCAAACCCAATTATGAAGAAGAGTGCTCATCATGGGTGCCTCAAGGTGGGGGGCGTGCCCTTCACCTAGAAACCCTAAGTTTAAATACATATGTACCTTGATTTACACGTGACTCGTCTAATTTTTGTGTGGTTTATGAATTAGAGATAAAAGTTTTCTAACAAACCTAATGTTAATAGAGAATTAACTTAAGTAACATGAATTTTGAATTTACATTGATTGGTACAATTTCTAAATAACACGATTTCGTGTGTGAATTGAGTGATCAAGTTACCATTAGAAAACTTAAAAACATGCCTAAGGAACTTGCAATTTCTTTTTCTAAAATATGGAGTTTCATGGAGTCGAAAATCTCACCTACACCCTAAAAGTTTAAATCATCTTGATTGGTAAAATTCATAAGTTTTGATTGAGGACTTCTATTTTGAATGATGTTAGATCAACTTGAGTATTGATGAATTTGATGTCTAGTGTCAAGATGCACACGAGCAACTAGGAAATCGAAAACTTCTTATAGTATTAATATCTATCTACCGATATCAGGGGTTGTCGATCAACCATTATATATATATATATATATATATATATCAAGTGGCACAAAAAAAAAGCTTTGACGAATGTTATTTAATTTGAGTACCATTAGCTATAGGAAGAAACAACATAGTAAAAGTTCCACGACAATCGATAAAACGGCACCTTTCTCTGCTAGTTTGCCATGTTAAAATAATGTCATATCTAGCGATGCTTCTACGTAGTAACGAGTGGTACAAAAAGAAAAGTTTTGACAAGTATTATTTAATTTGAGTAACATTAACTGTAGGAAGAAACAATATAGTAAAGTTCCACGACAATCAATAAAACGGCAATGTTCTTTGCTAATTTGTCATGTTAATATAACATCATATTTGGCGACGCTTCTACATAGTAATGAGAAGATTCTCGCATAGCTCCGAGTCCATTGGTGTGGGCCCGATGCTATCGAAGATTGAGGTGCATCAGTCCAACATATCTAGATCCAGTCGAATCCACCCGTTCCCCAGTCGTAGCACTGTGCTCCAAATTCGACCTACTTTTCATCGAATCCTAATGAGTAGTGAATTGTCGTGTTACCCTATATGTGTAAAGTAGAGCATGCCTATATGCAAAAGGTCAAAATGCGTATGACCAACATCATTAAAGTTCCTAAATTTACTTGCCAGCACCGAAAGCAGAGATCGGTCGGAAGCGATCCCTTCATCATGCTTAATGACCTTAATCATTATCATCAAGCATCCAAAGATATGCATCGGGTTCCTCGACCTTCTAACACCACCTTAGCATGCAGATAATTACTGAATTAGCAACAACCTCTCCAATTTAAACTGTGGATTAGGTGGTGATGGAAAAAGCGAAAACTACAGCATTTTTCTGTTGCTTCTTGAGGAAATCGACATTTTTCGAGGAATGCATTTGCCTTTCGCCGATGACTGCTCCCTCTTCTCTTCCTTCGCAGCATTTCCCACCAAGGCCATGGAGCTCCTGTTGCACAAAATTGGAGCAGAGATTTTGGTCAGGAAATAATCCTCCACATTCACAAATTGAAGAGAAGAAGAAGAAGGAATTGGCAAATTAATTGCTAAATGATCCTCCACATTGTGAATGCCATAATTCGCGACGTTTTTCAAGAACAAAACCGAGCAAATATCTTGAGTCGCAAGGCGTTAATCGTTCTAATGAAGTGGGTAGGCTCTCTTTTGCAAGCGTGGATTTTGTATTTTGTTCTTGATGGTAGATTAATTGCATGATCAGACGAATAGCTGGCGAATGAAAAAGGGTATTAGCCGAAATAGCTGGCTGTCTATGTTCGAGTACCTATTAGAGAGAAAGACTTGTCTGTAAAACAAACTAACAAATTATAAATAAATACTTAAACGAATGATTTGTATAAATCTATGAACTTATTTGATGAGTCCATTGCACTAAACTTGCATTGAACCAATTTTCCATGATACTGTGCTGATGTGATTGACCGATGAAAGATGATGCAAGGGTGAAAAGGGTGGATTGTGAGTTTACCAGGAAATGGAAACTGGCATAACATCAAACGAAGGGAGAAAGATTTTTACCATCACATTGCAACATTTTAGTACCTAAAATGTCAGCAGATGACAGACATCATGTGCCAACAGGCCTCATGCCCTAGTAAGGAATCGTGTGAATAGATCGAATCTTTAAAATGCTAAACTATTCTTTTTCATATTGGAAACGCATGACTACTCTAAGGAAAATAAATGGGCATTCATCAAGTATATTTGATATAAATAAAATGTTCAAATGGGTGTCTAGTAAGTGCGCGATTAAATCAGAATCAAAGTATTGATGGTGACAATAGAAATAAAGATGACGAAACATCGATAACCCAATAAAGATGCATTAATTAATTACCATCCGCGAAAGATGAATATCGACGGGCACGGACCGAGTCAACCCTTACCTCTCCTCGTTAAATGAGTTGGACTTCTTGAGTTGACCGGCCCCGACTCGGTCCTCGCTCATCGACTCGACGATGCTCCCACTGAAGTACTCCTTCTCCTCGCTTTGCACGTTCCCGAACCGCGGGTTCTCCGACATGCAACGTATCATGGCCGCCTCGTCGCCCTTCTCAGCTTCCTCCGTCGCTCTCGCTGCGCTCTTGCGCAGGACTCCTCTGTGCAAGTCTTCGTTGCAGCTTCTGGCGAAGACACTCGGTGGTGCGGGCTTCGTCTTGGGAGCGGCCAGGTTGCCGCCGCCGCACGCGATGAGCTGGAGAAGCATCGAGTTGCTCCTGCTCGGCGCCGCCGGGTCCCCGTCCTCGAAACGAACCGCGGCGTTGCGGCCCCCCTCGCCGCCCTTTTCGGCGGTTTTAGGGACGGTGGAGGTTGGAGCCGGAGGCGAGTCCGGGTCATCGGCGTTGCGAGGGAGCTTATTGGCACCGTCGTCGCGCTCCTCGTCAAGCTCGTCGGTCGAGACGCCTCGCGAGCAGCGAGAACGAGGAGTGGTGGAGCTCGTGTAGCTCGCCTTCTCTTCGTCCCCCAGCTCGCATTCCTCCTCCTCTTCCGCATCGACCTCGAAGCCGACCCTCTCGTCGTACCTTGAGCAGCGCAGCTCCTGTTCGTCGTTCCGGGTCGTCAGGGCCGTCGTGATTCGCTTCGAATGGACGCGAACCGGTTCTCTGCCGACTGGTTCGCTGTTGTTGATGATCTCCGACCCTTTGAGCACGTACTCAGCTCCCTCCGACGGGTAGATGACTTCATTCTCCGACAGGTCGTTCCAGACATATCCGTTTTTGTAGGTCCTACGAAAGGAAATCAAGAAGCTGTTGAGGTTTCGTCCGTGTTCAAGTCACTTGGAACAGAGTAATCGGGCCATCAGATATAGGGCTCATCACCACCACGTCTAAAGCCTCAGATCACTCAGTTTTTCTTGCTCCTCCTTCATGGTGATCTGTAGAAGAAACAAGCTGTGCTAGTTCTAGTTCATCCATACCTTTTGCAAGACCAAGAATACATAGAGGGCATTCCTTTGCCTCTAAGCGCAGTCAATCGCTCCATCACATCTGTTGAGGACAACAACGTATGAGCAAGAAGCAGAGTGCTGATTACGCAAAACCCCACAAAGAAAACAGAGTGAAGAGTCGAATCGCATTTCTTGGTAATACCTCTCAAGCGAAGCTGGTGATTGACAAGAAGAGAGACCTCCATGAAGTGAGGGTGCTCGAGGAGGCCATTCCGGGTAAGGTAGTATACAACTTGAACTTTTCTGAGCTGCGGTTTCTGATCTCTCGGACGCATCGAAACCCTGGCTCTGTTCGGGCTCATCTCTCTGCCTCTCCTCGAACGCACGTCCATCCTCTTGCACTCCTTTGTCTCTGCTCTCCTCTCTTCGGTTGTTGAAGGAATTTATCAACCACGCCGATGCTGGACCATACACTCGCGCACGCAAATCGGAGCGAGAACCGAAACTGAAAAGGCCACGCCGGTGATTGAGACAAGACCTGTAAGACAGAGAGAAAAAAAGGCGTAGGGGTCATATTTCTTGATAGACAGTGGAGTGATGCTGTTGACTTTTTGGGGTCGCTCTGATCCCGATTCGAAAGCCAAAAGTGGGGAAAATGCAAAAAAGTTGAGATGTATCTACAGAGATTGGGCAGTGTGCATGTGGTTGTGATGAAGAAGAAGGTGGGGTTCTCAGAGACGCTAGATTCTAGGGCCCATTGAAGCGTCCGTGACGTTAAATGCCTGTACCCTGTCGCTATTGCCTTCACTAGCAAAACCATTCTGCAGCTTTCTTGCCCTCCCTGAATGGATGCCTCGAATGTATTTCCTAGTCTCTCAGCAACTTCTTGGCAGTGTCTTGGATTGAAGAGTCAACGGTCCGGTCTTTCTTTTGCTGGTTTGAGAGCATTGAGCCATCGCCCGATAAATGTGAATGTAGGCTAGAAATCTTAGAGTAATGAAATTACATCAGGCGTAGTAAGGTCAAAAGTTGATAAAGATGTGGCCACTTTAAAAAAAAGGGCTAATTCCCTAAAAACCACAACTTTAGGTCTCATCTTAATCCCGCATCAAATAAAATCTTCAACTTTAGTTTAATCTGCCAACTCGTCTAAAATCAACACTAGTTTCTTCAAGATTGTCTACATCAGAAGGCTGTTGTTGTTCTATACAAATGCAAGAGTATTGATGGAGATGCAAATTTTAATAATGAGTCAGATAATGACCCTCTAACTACTCCTTATTAATTACAATTTTTTAACATATGAATAGATTTGAGATTAAAGTAAAAGTTAAGATTTTTTAGACAAAAACAATTCAGGATAAAATTAGGATTGCATTTCCCTGAGGGTATTTTAGCTTTCAACATTTGCTTTGCACCCAAATTCATCTCCAAAGTACACCAAACACATGCTTAGGGCTTTTAAAGAAATCATGCCCCTAAAAGTTGGGAGAATCACCAAAATGTTATAAAATCAATTATAATTGTACTAATTCAATCATAAAATTTTCCCCAATGAGTCCTAAACATTTTGGTGACAATTCGATTCATCTACTTAATTTCAATTGGAAATCACCAAGACCATCCGACGTGGTGTGGCTCACATTGAGTGGACGATTTTTATTAGTATTTTAATAAGTTTTCTATTTTTGTTAAGTGGGTCACTTTCGTGGTTGACTAAAGGTGAGGGCTAGTAAGGTCTATGTGGTGGGACCTTTAGTGAAGCTTGCCATCGCCAATGGCCAGCTGCTTCGCTAATGGCTAGCCAGGGTGAACTTTGCCAAATGTCGACGAGGTCAACCTTGCCTTTGGGCTGCCAAGGTTCATTGATCAGCTGAAAAGAAGAAAGAAGGGAATGAGAAAAAAAAAAGATAAAGACAATGAAAAACAAAAATAAATTCAAAAAAATATTAAATTAACATTAAAAATTCTCAACTTCACTTTTTGTTGTACTACTTAGGACATTTATTGTCCACGTCGGTGATTTCTTTCCAAAATTAACCAAATTGATTGAATTGATACAAATTCAAAAGGTCTATGACTCAATAAATTAAAAAAGCAACAAAAGTTTATGATTGGATAGTTACAATTGCAACAAATTTAGAATTTTTGGGTAATTTTCCTTAGGGGTAGACATGGTCCGGGTTGGGCCAAACTCATACTCAACCCAAGGACCAACCCGCATAGTATTGATCCTTAATTTTCCGTAACCATGGACTGACCCGTCGAGATTAGGACCGAGGATCGGACCGATCCTTCGGTCACAAGGTCAACCCAGGACTGCTAAATCAAGACGGAGGATGGCGAGCAATGAGGCAGGTGGTGAGCGAGGTCGACAGAGGAGCACCTCGACAGAGGAGTGATGCCGATTGGGAGTTCATCAAATTAGGGCTTAGTTTCTACAGAGGAAGACAAAAGTTGTTGATGGGCGCGCGATTTAGCTTTTTCTTGCAGCAAAAGGCAGAAGCAACACATAAAAGAAGTATTGGTTGGCCCTAGCTACTTTTGGGCAGTGGGCTTGGCGAGAAGAGAGACTTATGCCTCGTACTCTTGGTCATGGGCTCTGCGGGAATAATAAGACTAAAGTTGGTTTGACAAAAAAGGGTAGATTTATTTGTTTATATATAAATAAATGTCAGGTTGGTCCGAATTGGACCAATGCAAAATATAATGACCGAGAACCAACCCGTACAGTACCGGGTTAAAGATTTTAGGAACAATGACCAACTCATTCGTCTTAAAAACCCAACCATGATCGATCCAGTTTTGATGGTTCAGGGTCGACCTTGTACCATTGCTCACCCCTACTTTCCCTTACTAAATAGAGAGCCATCACAATACAAGAAGCCCAACTTCCCCTATGGATTCTGGGCTCCTTGAATGGCCAAGCTATTCTTATTTACGGTGGTCAATCCTATTACAATTATCTCTCTTCGTTTTCTTTTTGTCAATTACGCGCATCTCTTCTATCCCAAAAGATAAGTTTGAGTATGTTTGAAGTGACCGGTTATTGAAAGATACTAACTCAGTGGCTAAAAAGACATACTTAAGACAATCCAAGTCTATTGCTATTATTATTTTGATGGCATGAGGTATAACTTGCAAGAAGTGCTTAAGAGAAATATTAACTTTTTATAAATTAAGTAAAAGATAAATATTGATATGGTAACCAGTTTTAGCTATTCGTGAAGAAAATAATCATGAAAGAAATTGAAAATATCTCACTAACTGAGAAGAGATTGTTTGAAGATGGATGAGATTTCCATGATGTAAGAAAACTCGAAGACAACTCATCACGCAGTTTGATTGAATCTCTATTTTGTCCTATTTATTATAAGAAAAAAAGTCACAAAAAAACTAAAAATTACCTTGACACGTTTATCCAGACTTTTTTTTATGAGCTAAAACAATCTCAAACTATACAAACTTAATGTTTAGAGACAGGTAAATAGTTTGATATAATAATTTATCAAAAGGACTTCACCGCACTTCTTGAAGAAAAAAGGCTATAAACTTAATTAAGTAAATTAAAATGTTTAGCATTTTAAGACTTTTAATGCATTATTCCACAACACAATCTAAAGTAGCAAAATTAAACATGCAACCATTGTACCAATCGCTCATGACTTCACTACAAAAAAAAAAAGATTTAGCTACAGAAAATTAGTGATGAAAAACAATCCGTTGCTAATTCCAACAAATTTGTGATGAAAAAAAAAATCGTCGCTAATTTGTGAGAGAAAAAATTTTTTGTCGCTAATTGGTGATGAAAAAATTTTCGTCACTAATAGCAATGGAATTTGAGATGACATAATCAATTTGGTTGCAAATTAGCAATGGATTTTGCGACCAATATAACTCCATCGCTAATTTGTGACAAATTTTTTATTCGTCCCTACTTAGCAACTGAAAAAAAATGTCTATTGCAAATTAGTGACGGTAAATATATTAGCGAAAAAAATAAATTCATCGTTAATTAGCGATGGAAAAGGAAATTCGTCCCAAAATTTTGTGATGAAAAAGGAAGTCCGTCGTTAATTAGCGTTGAAAAAGGAAATTCGTAGCAAATTTTTTCTATGGAAAAAGAAATCCGTCACAAAAATTTGCGACGGAAGAGGAAACTTGCTAATTAGCGACGGAAAAGGAAGCCGTAGTAAATTTATGCGACGAAAAAGGAAAGTTGTCGCTAATTAGCGATGGAAAAGGAAACTTGTAGCAATTTTTTGCTACGAAAAATGAGGTCCATCCCTAGTTAGTGACGGAAAAGGAAATGCATTGCTAAGAAAAGGAAAGTTATAGCAAATTTTTGCAATGAAAAAAAAATCAGTCGCTAATTAGGGATGGAAAATGAAATCAGTCGCAAATTTTTTTGACGAAAAAGGATGTTCGCTGCTAATTAGCAACGGAAAAGGAAAGTCGTAGTAAATTTATGCGACGAAAAAGGAAATTCGTTGATAATTAGCAATGGAAAAGGAAACTTGTAGCAAATTTTTGCTACAAAAAATGAGGTCTGTCCCTAGTTAGTGATGGAAAGGGAAATGTGTTGCTAATTAGCAACGAAAAAGGAAAGTTATAGCAAATTTTTGCGATGGAAAAAAAAGTCCGTCGCTAATTAAGGACGGAAAATGAAATCTGTTGCAAATTTTTTTTGATGAAAAAGGATGTCCATCGCCAAAGTTGTAGCAAATTTTTGCGATGGAAAAGGATGTCCACCACTAATTCACAAATTTTTGCGATGGAAAATGATGTCCACCACTAATTAGGGACGGAAAAGGAAACTCGTCGCAAACTTTTACAAACTTTGGCTAAGATATTTACTAATTTCGAATTACATAAAAAAAATCCAAAAAGATGTCATCTAAGGACATATTAGATTTTGTTTAATTTTTAGATTGAATTTTTATTAATTTCAAAATTTTCATGAAAAACACCAAAAAGATATATCAAGCACATGTCATATAGTTTAGGCATATCATCATCAGTGTAATGAAGTTATTAGGAGCATATCATTTAGTGATAAAATCCTTCGGTTCATTCAATCCATAATGATGATAAATGACTTACACAATAGGTCAAATAATTTAGAATATTTGTCATAATAGTTTAGCATGCTAATTTAATTCTACTTACATGCCGTGTAGTTTGCTTGTTAGGTTAAACAATTTGAGTTCATGTAGCGTAATATTAATCGAATATGCTGGACATTTAGAATTGCATGTTAAGTTTATTTAATTATAGTGTCATTAGCGACGGAAAAAATATGTCACTAATTAGTGATGGAAAAATTAATTCCGTCACTAATTAGTGACGGAAATAAAAATCCGTCGCTAGTTAGTGATGAAACTTATTTCCCCCGCAAAAAATTGCTACACAAATTAGCGACAGAAGAGTTAATATGTCGCAAACTTTTGCGACGCAAACAAGGTCTATAACTAATTAGTGATGAAAAAAGAAATTCGTCGTAAATTTTTGCGATAGAAATGGAAGTCTGTCCCTAATTAGTGACGAAAAAGGAAGCTCGTCGCAAAATTTAGTTATAGACGGACGTCCTTTTTTCTGTCACTATTTTGGAAATACAATTTGCGAAACAACCCGCCCCCTCCCTTTTTTGAAAGATAAACCATTGCTTTGTCCATCTCTCTCTCACTTTCTCTCTCTTCGCTGGCTCTCCGCCGTGACTACCAAGTGAAAATCACAGAGTGCCTCTCTCTCTCTCTCTCTCTCTCTCTCTCTCTCTCTCTCTCTCTCTCTCTCTGTGAATCGATCGATTCTTCGAGTCTGGGATGGTCGATCATAGGGGCACATCAGCTAGGGCTGCGAATCCCGGGCGTCAGAGGAAGGCTGAAGCGCAATGTCAGAGGAGGAGAAGCTATTGAGGGAGGCGAAGAAGCTGCCGTGGGAAGATTGGCTACTCCACAAGAATTGGAAAGTGAGGAGCAAGGCTAACATCGATCTGGCCTCCCTTTGCGACAACTCCATCGCTGATCCCAGGATCCCCGCCTTCTCGAATTCGGTGAGTTGGCTCAGTGTGCCCCCCTTCCCCTCTGCCCCCGCGCCCGGGCGTGTTGGTTTGCTTCGGTGCTTAGATATGATCTCGCTAGTGGTGATTCGCAATCGATTTGCTCCCCTCGCAAATGTTTTTGATTCGAGAGGGCGGGGCTTTGTGCAGGTGAATGTTGTCTTGCATGGCGGATGAGGGAATTAGTGCGAAATGTTTGATTCTGGGGTTCCTTTTTTGTTGGAATTCGTGAGTGGGAGTGTGTGATGATCGTCATTGGTTTGTTGGATGTTAGTTTTGGAAATGTGTTATGCTTTAGAGGATTATGATTTAATCAACTTTCTTTTGCTTTTCATAATTCCATTATGTTGGAGTGTAAGTTGTGCAGTAGAGCCAACTTTAGGTTAACACCTTTTGTCACGTTTGCTTTTCATTCTTGCAAACGAGGTTAAGTTTGTCTCTTATTACTGGCCTTGTAAATAAGATGCTCTGTGTAATTTTCTGCTAATCTGCTTTATTGGAAATATTACTGGCCTTGTTTTCTTACTCTTCCCAATTTCCATTATGTTATGTGAGAAGGTGCGCGGGCCTGGCCCGCGTTTTCTTTTCCTTGTGGGCCGGTCTCCCTTCCCTTTTCCGTTTCTTTTCTTCTTGGGCCCCTTTCGGAAAGCCCAGTCCGAACCCTTCCATCTTTCGGCCCGTCTCTCCTGCGAGCCCATACCCTCTCCTGGTCCAGTCCACGGCCCCCATCCCCCCATCTTATTTCTTTCGCGACCCAACCTCGCCCATTTCTCTTTCTCGTCCCCAGCACTACGCGTTCAGCAGCTGGCCTCACGCGAGCAACACTTCCCGAGCTCCGCGATTTTCCGGCGATGGGACGGAGACGATGACAAACGCGACAGGGCCAGCAAATTGATGGAACGTGGAGAAGAGAGGGAGCGGGGGGCTTCGGGAAAAAAAAAAAAAAAGCAGCGAGGCAACCGTGGTCGTTTGGAGAAGAGGAACGTGGAGAAGGAACAGAAACAGAAAAAAAGGTGGAAAAAGAGGAAGAATATGGAGGGAAGAAAGAGAGGCCTCGCTTGGCGACTGGAGTTCGACGACTGAGCACCTAACGGAGATCCCAGCCGCGGCACCCAGCGAGAAGCTCCTTCGCCGAATCGCTCCTTGTCTCCCGGTAAACCTCGGTTCGAATCCGTTCGTCCCCTTTCCCCGAGGATCTCGGCCAGGACACTTTGCGCGAGCTAGCAGCGGCTTGCCTTGAGTCTCTCGAGTGCACCCGTTAGCCGCAAATCCCCTGAACCGACGTGGGGAGCCGCTGATATTCACCCCCCATCAGTGCCCTGTTTTCCTAGGTCCCACGAGTTGAGATGGTCGGTCATTGTCTTGCGCGTGCTTCGAAACCTTCCCTATGGCTTTTAATGCTCGCCTCCGGACCCTGCTAACTCGTTGTGCCTTATAGATAGTTATCTAGTCTCGTTTTGCAATGACGATCCACTGGTCTCCTACGCACGCCGAGCGTTTGTTACAATGCCTAAATGAGATCCGAATATTTTTCTCTGATTTTGGTCTAGTTCTAGAACTTTAGTCGTTGTGTGGGAACTACGGTCGTCGCGTGGCCGAGCCGTGGGCCGTTGCGTGAGGTGTGGCGTCGGGGCGAGGCAGCAGCACCGCCTGTTTTTGTCTCCGGCGATGAGCGTTGCTCGTGGTCAACGAAGTCGCAGTTTGGAGAGGTTGACCGAACTGCGATGCACGCTGGGGGGCCCTTCCTCGCGTGGACGGGCTGGTGAGGGGGAGGAGCCCAACAGAAAAGGAACGAATGGGCCGGGCCTGTTCAGCCCTGTGCTTGCGGCCTGCTCAAAGATCCTCAGGTCAGAGTGAGGCCATTCGGGGCCCAAGGCCCAGAAGGCCTCGGGTCTTTTGTACTCAGGGCCGGTCCGGGCCCTGAGTCCGCGTGAGGCCCGGGCCTTTGTGCCCAAGACCCCCGCGACCGTCGACCCCGATCCCGACCCGGTTTTTTAAAATAATATTAAAATACTTGTAAATATAGAAAATAAAAAATAAAATCCTTATTTAAAAAATTTCGAAAAATAACTTTATCAATCAAAATTGATAAAGTTATTTTTTGAAAATGTTAAATTCTAAACATCAAAATTGAAAATGTTAAATTCTAAACATCAAAATTGGCTTAACTTTACCAATCAACACCTTTTTTTTTTGAAAACATTAAATTTGGTATCTAGGAGTTCCTCGTAAGTCTCGATGTTTGTTAGCTTGTTTGCATGTCATGTCTAACATTCGCTCATGAATGTCTAGATATATGATTATGTGTGGAACAATTTGATGTATGCTATGGATGGTTTCATTGAATGTTAGGTTATTGAAATCGATGCATTATTATTTTGTGATCCCCTTGAATCACATCACGTGATGGCTATTGAGAAGATGACACTTATATAAGTAGGCGATTTAAACCGATGTACCTTTCGGTCTTATATATGTAAATATTAAGCCTCCTAATGCCATATTAGACATATGTGTTTAGTTTAATGAAATTGTATTATTAATTACTGGACAAGTTGCGGGTTTTATATTTGTGTTATTTGGTAGTTACATTCAATTATTTTGAGTGTTTACTACCGCATCGCATTTCAACACTTCAAGTGTTGACATTTTGGTACTGTCATTTAATAGATTAGGTAATGATTTCTCTTCTAGATTAATTTGGCATTAGAATATCCTCTTTGCTCGGTTCTTGTCATCGCCTGAAAAGCCACACAACCTCGCTATCCTGTTTCCCTAAGCTCCGCAGGTCATGCTGATCTCTCACTAGTCCATACGAACCTCGGACGCATTTCTTTGATTTATTTGGTCATGTGTTCGCCCCTGCTTGTTCACCGCGCACCATGGATGGAAACCGAGCTTCGCTGGATTTCGAAATCGCCATTTCCTTCTTGTGCGCACCACTTGTTTGACGATTTGCTTGAACGAAACTCTTAGTCTTAGGTTGTTTTTGGTGTCTTTGGTCACTACCGGCGTTTCCGGCTCAGATCAAGGTCGTGCGAAGTTCACAGGTGGGTATGAACCTGTCCTAGGATGCGTTGTGCCGCTGGCTCGGCCTTGGCCGCCGCTTATTCCGTCACCAGGAGGATGGGGCTTCGACGGGTCGGAGTTCTTTTTCTTTGCCCGCGCGAGCGCCCACACCGGGCCTGGTCTGGCCTCGCTCAGGCCTTCGTCCTTGGGCTTCTTCAGTGTATATCCGGTTGGGCCAGGTCAAGAAAGCTATCTGAGTTCATTTTGGGCTGTGTCTAGGTTTCAATTTGGCTAGTGGGCCGTCTGTGGGGCTGTCTCTACTTGGAAGCGGGCCGTGCTTATTTGGATCCGGGCCTTTTTGGGTGTCTAGCGTTTAAACTCAGGCTTCGTTCGCGACTAGGCCTAGCTTGTGTTGGATTTGAGCCTGTGTTCGCCACTAAGCCCTAGTCTGTTTTATTTGGGGCTCGGTTCACGACCAGGCTCGGATCTCCAAGTCCAGAGTCAGGGTCCAAGAAAATCAAGTCAATTTGAAGTAGGGGTGAGCAAGCGGAACCGCCCGACCGGGACCGGTTCCCGGTTCCAAAAAAATTGGAACCGGGAATTTCGGTCCGGTTCCCGGTTCCGGGGGTGGAACCGCCCGCCTGGAACCGGAACCGGTAATGTTCATCAAAAAAAATTTCTTCACACTCTCTCACTCGGCCCACACTCGCTTGCTGGATGTGCATGTTTCTGGACGTCCAGCACATGTCCAGCAGGGCTGGACGTGGTCACTGGACACACGTCCAGCAGTCCAGCGCTGGACGTCCAACGCTGGCCTGGACGTTCTGCCCAGCGCTGGCTTGGACGTCCAGCAGTGCTGGACGTGTGCCCATCGCTGGACGTCCAGCACACGTCTAAGTGCTGGACGTCCAGAAATTGTACTGGACGTCCAGTTTTTTGACGTTCAGAAAATGCGATGTTTGAACGTATAGTTTTTTTTTCTATTTTAGAATATATATTTTTCGCGTTAATTGGAACCGAAACCGCCCGGGAATCGGACCGGACCGAGTGAGAACCGGACCGGAACCGCCCAATCTTGTCCGGTCCGGTTCCGGTTCTCCATAATAGGGAACTGGTTCCACTGGTCCGGTTCCCAGTTCCTAGGGGAACCGGGAACCGATCAGGAACCGATCACCCCTAATTTGAAGGCAAAGCCTCAGAGGGAGACAGAGAGGGTGGGCTTGAATGGATACCTTAGAGCTTGAATTGAGGGCGGAGTCGTCTTCATAGTAATCAGTATCAACAGAGGCAGCCATGTCGACATCACCTTCTATTTCTCCTTTGTCGGGGATCTGGCGGCCGTAATCTTTGTGCTTGTGATCATCTCTCTCTCTCTCTCTCTCTCTCTTAGTATAGCTTGGAGTGTTGAGCTCGCGTTTCTTGACGGCGGCGACGATGGCAGGGGTTCTTCAGCTCATGTCAGAGCCAATGCTAGTCAGGAGTGCCTCCTCAAGGTCCCGTTTTGCAATGAAGCAATAGTGACTACGGGATTAGGGATCAGGATGGTCGAATTGCAATTTTCACAAACACCTCACAGGCAAATCTAGTAACCCACCTGCTGGTTTGACCTAACATATATCTTTGTCTAGTATTCGATTGATTGAGTTCAATCTCGCCCGTTAACAATATTTCCCTTTGATTGAAATTATTCTTTCCTCTAATTCTTTCAGGTGTTACCTATACAAATAGCCTTTGGACTTTACCTCATTATAAAAATATGATTTTTAAAATTTTAATTTATTCGATATAATTCATGGATTTTAGCCAAATGTATAATGTAATTCTTGCACTTAAAATTTATTCAATTTGTTCTATGAAATTGTGATATATCTTTTAACTGATTCCTATAATATATAAACATATTCAATACTATTCTTTTATTAGTTTAAATCCATGAACCATATTAAACATTTTCATAAAATACAAGAATTAATTTACAAAAAGTTAAGAAATCACACTAAATATCATATTGAATATTTATTAAAATTTGACAATCAAGTGACATATTTGGTCAAAGTTCAAGGACTATTTATCTATTTTCCCTAACTTCATGGCAGTTCTCCGTGCCGAGTCCTAGGGTAATCTGATACGTAACAGACGGCAAGTGAACTCTTTTCCCTAACTTCATGGCAGTTCTTCGTGCTGGATGGAAGAAGATGTTTTCGCTCCGCAACATCCCCCAAAATAGAATCAGTCGAGTTTAAAAAGTTTTTAGCCGTAAACACACGCACGTCCAATGCTCCCCATCCCGCCATCCACTCACTCACAAACGACGATGGATCGAGTTTTGCGGTGAGCGTACCCACTGCAGCGTCCCTCCACTTTCTTGTGTACAGAGTTTCAACACTTGAGAAATGGATTGTTATGTGCTCGGTCCTTTCTCTAAAGATATATTCATGTAGAGCAGGTTGTTTGAGCAAATGCCTTTAGGCTCGACCTATTTCTTTCGTAACTAAGAATTAGGAAGAAACAAAGAAAGGCTTGGGGAGGAGATGAAGCGAGCCACCAAAGTGTTTTTTTTTTTGGGTCGGTAAGCCACTAAAGTATGGCCAGCCTCTTTTTCAGCCTCCGGAAAAGGTTTGATGTGAGTCTTCGACCAACCCATCGTATGTGGAGAAAACTCTAGCTTCCATAGCAGGAACGCTTCGTAGCGCTAGCTTCTCTACTATCTTTTGCCCGGGGCCGAGAAAGGATTGAGACTAAAGCGTGCCGCTCTTCTCTCTTTTGTTTATGTTCCTGGTGGTTTAGTAGGCAATTTAGGAGAGAGCGCAAGCGTAGCACTTGAATCTATTGTCAGTTTGGCTACTAGTCTTTTGCACTGAAAGAATTCGAGCCACCAAACAGTTGGATTGGAAAGAAGAAAGCCAAAACTCTAGTGGATGGAAGGCAAGAATCATCGAATCATATCCTACTCCGTTCACACTTGAGATATAAGACTTGTCAACGAAGGTCAATACTCGAGAATATGCTTTGCAACTTTCATTTCGGAATGGGTAGAAGAATATGCTCTATTTGCTATTGCTGAAGAAGTTCAAGAAATACATTTTATCGAAAATTGTTTTTCAATTTTTATTAAAAGTCGTTCTTTGATAATTCCGAATAAAAAATATCATAGATGCATAAGAAAATTAGTAATTTCACTTCAGATGAATCTAAAAGTACAATGATTTTGCCAAAATTTTAATCAATGACAAATATGAAGAACATAAAGATGTAACATTGGAATTTAATCGATAGTGAAAAAATACCCGTTTGAAATTTAATCAACAACGAAACATCTTGGAATTACAGCCGTAAGGCCCCTAACTACAATGTGGAAATTGAAAGATAACTGAAAGATAACAAGTTTTTTATGTTGTGCACGAGCTCTGCAATAGACGAACACCCATATTTGTAGTTTTCATAAAATAACTACCTGTGGGTAATTCTTCAACAGTTTTGGCCATACTTCCACATCTTTGAGAAACTTGATTCCATGTTTTCACATTGACATGATCTTATCTCTAGGTGGTTGATTTCTTAAGACCTTGCCTCAGTCTAATTGTCAAAACAGTCTTAAGCCTTTACCTACTTTGCTGATTCAGTCCTAAACCTTTTTTTTTTGCGCCGATTCAATCATAAACCTTTTCCACCTGTATCATTTCAATCCTTTCAATAGATTTTGGCTAGAAAATACCTATGTGAAGATGATCGAACCTCGCCGGCAACGATGTGGCAATAATGAGGCAACATGTGGCGACTTTTTTCTTCTTCTTTTTTTCCTTCTCTTTTCTTGTAACAGCCTGCTTCCGATCTTACTTTTTGAAGTCCAATTGGATGAATTTACGAGTTTAGTTAGTGACCTGTTGGCTTCGAGAGTACGAAGGACTAAACCACGAACTTTCAATTCGGGGGATTCCGAACTTTTTGGTAATCGCATTTTGGTCCCCCCGACTTTTAGATAATTGTATTTTGGCCCCAAAAGAAGGAATTTTGGGCGTAGGGGCAATTTTGAAAAAATTGGGAAAAGTTGACTTTTGGTCAACTCTAGTTAACGTTGACTAGTCAACTCGAACTAGGTTAACGGATCGGTCAGACCCATGGATGACCGAGTCAGACTCCAAAGCTGACCGAACCCGGCTTGTAAAGGTCAGCCCAGCCTAGCCCCTTTCTTCCTCTCTCCCTCTCTCTTTGGCATTATGTCGAGTGGGTGGCACGAACGCATGGGAGCTGTCCCATTAGCAACCAGTGACTGACCAGCCGCAAGCTAGGCCTGCCATTTGCCGTAAGTGTTTTGTTGGAGTGCCCCTAGCCGTTGGATGGCCACTGTGAGCCCTAACGTCGCGTCTTCTTCCCCTCGATCGCAACCTCCCCTTGCTTTTCCCACCCCAGCGAGCAGCCCCCCTTCCACGCTGATTGCTCCCAGGGCAATCGTTTGGCTCCATCTTGGTAACGTTGGAAAGCTGAAGTCAGCTTCAAGGCCCAGCCAACCGTTGTCATCGGCTCCACCTTAATCGCTGCTGGAAGCCCCTAAAAGAAGCCTCAACGCGCACTGTTCATCCCTATTCATCGAAAAGAAACTCGTCGGACTTAGGCCAATTCGGTAACGCCCAAGCCGAAACACCACGTCTGACGTGTCCCCAGGAGCTCCCTCGGTCTCGCCAAGGCCGCCGTTGCTGCCAATTTTCTCCAGAAGCTGCCCAATCGCCCCCAGAAGCACGGTGAGACCCATTCCGTCGGACTCACGGTGAGCGGCCATTGCAGGACATCTTGAGATCCTTATTCGATGTTTGCTATCTTAGAATGTTGCCTATGGTCATGAGTGATTCGTCCTAATGGGACATCTCTAGAAAAACGAGTTGGATTAGGATTGAGAGGTTTGAGGTAGGAGGAAGATCAATTTAGTGTCGCATCGTGACATTGTGTTCACAGACCGGTTAGTTATGATTGATGAGTTTAACATAATTGTGAATACAATATACATTAAAAGAGATCAAGGGAAGTATAAATGCGATTGTTTGATCTAGGGTACTGCATACTATATCTACTCTAAGCCCAAATTTCTCAACGGCTATACACTCCTAACGGATGTATAGCAAGAATGAGCTCTTAAAGTATGCTGGTCGCATGGGTTATTTGTCAATATGAAACTTATGAGAAGAGAAAGAAGCGTTCAACCCATCATGGGCAAGTGGGAGATTGTTGGGTATTATTTGATTTGGGCCGCCTAAGATGGGCCAAACTCAGCCCATGGCCCATATTATTAAGGATAACTATTTGGCGGTTAAAATCTTCAAAAAGTGTGAAGATTTGGTAACCACCAAGATAATCCATATCTCTCCTCTCTCACTCTCTTTCTCCCTGAGTGAAAACTGACGTACGTTTTGAGAGACTGAGAAAGAGAAGAAACGCTTTGTGTTCTCAGAGAGGAAGAAGGAAGACGTTCCTACATTCCAAGGGCTTTGGATCTCTCAAGTGGACAAATAATCGGTGGACAACATGTACGATTCGTGAGACGTGATCATACCTTCGATCAGTGATGCAAGTTAGGGTTAAATTTTGATGTTTCCATTGTGTGCTTCGAATTTGTTCAAAGCTTAAAGGAATTTTGTATTCCGTCATACCTTTAGAAGCAAATTGTTTAAAACCAAAACGGCCTCCTTTAGCGAGATACTACTGGTGGTATTCTTCTGCACGGTAGAACTTCTTGGCGAGCAGAATTTCTGTAATAATCTTTCTGTTCAGGCCGTTGCTCCAAGGATTCCATAGCTACTTTCTCCTGTTCCGGTGTATAGTAATAGATTCTTGACTTGTACTAGGTGCCCACATCATTCCCCTGTTCAATCTGCCATCAACCCATTAGAATCTAGGAGTTACACTTACTATTCATGCAAAATAGACATAATAAATGATTCTACAAGTTCTCAATGACATAGCATTAAATGGAGCATTATGGCACCATGTGGATTCATCTTTATGCACCATCCATACCCACACTATAGGTCCGAGAATACATGGCCAAAACCAAAAGCCATGCAGCATTAAAAGGGGTAAAACTTACAAAGATTATTTGATCATCAATGAATCACGGTGTGATTAACAAAAGATCAATGAAATCAATTCACAAATAAAAGAAAGCAAGTGAAACTGATGAAGACAAGAACTTCGCACTAACTAATTACCAAACTCTTCAGCCTTCTTCAGGTTAGTTTAAAGCATACACCTTCAAGGTGGTTGCTTGTCCCCTAATACTAACACCTTCAAGTTAGTTAGTTGAGCTGACTCACTCATTTTTTCAAGAGTTCATAGATTTCCTTACTTCTTCTCTTGAGCTATGTAAAGAGCTCAATATTGTACATAATGTTTTGAGGTTATCAGATGAATAAGAGGAATATTCAGAATCGCTTCTTCTTCCTCTCTACAAATCTATGAAGTTCTTCACTTCTCTCTCTTTAATTATTTTTCATTTGCACTTGCTTCCTCATTAGCAATTTGGACTCGATTTGATGAACGTTCCTTGCTTCTCGTGTTGATCGAGATTTTGTTCCCCAATTAAGGTTTAGCTGATAGCAACGTGATCCCTCAGCACGGAGCTTCGACACTATTCTATAGAGTTTGACATGGGACAACACCGCAATGTCGACTGATAGAATAGTTGTTGTAAGAACAAATGTGATACCGCTACACTAATTACAGACTTGGTAATTACGGACTTGGTTCAGATTCTAGATGTTCGAGTATGGCCTTCTTATGGATCTTCATCCTCGCGAATACTCGATGATGAACGTATGAATCGGAACCTTTGGCTCTTAATCTTGTCTTGCATCTAGTTAGCCATGTCTCATAATGATCCAAAAAGAATTTGCAATTAGTCGAGACTATAGAGGAATGAATTTCTGAAAGATACTCTGCATCTACGTGTTAAAAGTTGTTTAATACTTAATCTGGAAAGGGCCTCATTAGTCTGTAATAATTAACTCTGCAGAAGATGAACGCGATCCTTTGAGGTGTCCGACCAAGCATAACATGAGAATGGTGTTGTAGTGGCTCGTCCAAGGTTGTAGGCCCAAGGATTATTTGGTATGCCATTTCTCTGGTCGTGGATCCTAGTAGAGGAACTACACTGGTGACGAGGTGGATGGATTTGATGAAACAGTCTGCCCTTCAAATTTTAGGAGCCAAGGAATGATTGTCGATGACGAGATCAATGTGAGGATCGTCAAGCCTCTTCCTCATGGAGTTAAGCTGCATGCCATTATTGATTCTTGTCACAGTGGCACGGTGTTAGATTTACCCTTTCTCTGTAGAATGGACAGGTTGGTTTGTCCTTCGCGTAGTTCTTTGCGCTGAATTCCTAGATTTCTTCCCCGGAGACGAACTTTGTTTGTTTTCCTTTGCCAATGTAGAACAGGTCGGTATATTTGGGAGGACCATAGACCTCGTTAGGAGTATGGAAAAGGACAAGCGGTGGATAAGTGATTTCTTTTAGCAGCTGCGATGACGGTCAAACTTCTACTAGTACTTCAGTAAAGCTTTTCGAATTTGGCACTTTAATGGTTTTATAGGAATCTTAGAAGATCCTTACAATTTCAAAACTAAGTAAGAGGGAGTACAAACTTAATTAGCCCCGTTCTCTGTACCAACAGGCTTGATGGATTTTACGAGTCCGCCCAAGATGGGCTGAATATAAACCCGGAGTCCGCGTTTGTTTTAAATCCAGATTTGGCCGTTACAAGAATATTAAATATGCTTTAATGTTTGTAACGGAAATGACAGTTACGAGAATATTAAATATGTTTTAATATTCGTAACGGAAATAATAAATGAGATAAGATCTGCTTACTATAATAGAGAGAAGGGAGATGCGTTGTTGATATACGTGTGCCGAAACAATTACGTTCCTTTCTAAAAAAGTGAAAAACGTACGTTCCTTTCTGAAAAAGTGAAAGACGTACGTTCCCTTTTTCTGAAGAATGACGCTCTTCTCTCTGAAGCTTTGAAACTCTCTCTACTCTCCGACCGAGACATTTGATCTGTGGAAAGAAATGTATGATTCCGATATTAACAATGTTGTGTGATTGTACCTAATCAGTTATACAAGGTTGTTTCGACCTAGGGTTGTTATGCACGACTTGATTGTGTTTCTCTTTGAATATGTTCGAAGAGATATGGATAGACGAGATCCGACATTGGTATCAGAGCCTGTATTACTTATTCATGCGATTGTTTGATATTTGATTGAATTTTTTTGGACTAACTTCGGTTTTAGACAAGGTAGTGTGCTTTTTGGCTTTTCTGAAAAAGTGTGGTCGGTAAAAATTACTTTTGTTTGCATATTTGGATCGTACTCGAAAAGACGATCGTTTTGGGTGATCGCACGCCGGAGGAGATGGGGAACGCCGGAAACTCGCCGGCAAAAGTACTGTCGGCGAAGAGCGCTCGGAAAAATGGGCTCTAGGCCTATTTGGGCCTATTTCGGATGAGCCATGCCGGCCCCACGGCTAATGAGCCGCAGCCCGCGAGCCCTGGATCGCGAACAGCCTAAGCCAGTGGGCCTAGCCCGCAAGCCTTGGCTTGCCGGCGGCCCAAGTCCAAGGCCCGATCCGTGTGACCCATGGGTCGCCGCCCGACCCGGACGCCCACGACTCGGTTCGGTCCAACCGAGTTTGACCCGGTTCGTAACCTGACTCGGTTCGCGACTTGGTTCGGGATCCGACCCGCGGGTTGACTCGGTTCGACCCGTTGACCCGATTTTTACTGTTGAAAAAAAAAATGGCGGATTTGTATAATCAATTGATTATGAGGTTTGTTGAAATGTGGATTTATAAATCCCTAATCTTTTCTACATATGTTGCAGGAACGATGCCAAGTGTCATCCAATCACCTTACATTATACGTACTCCAAGGCAAAAGGAAATTTTGCTAGAGCACCAAGAAAAGTCGAGGAAAGCTCGCTGGAGGAAGGGTACAATGATGAAATAGTTAACAAAAGTCAAGAGATTGATTCAAGATGTTATATGGAAAATGTGATCGGTTGATGTATAACGATACCAAAATGGCAACCGTGCTACGTTCCAAACTCCCACTTAAGTGGAGGCCAGTCCTAGATAGGATCAAGGAGCATGTTTGGAACGAGACCAATGAAGATCGATATAAAATGATGGTCTATGGATTCCTGGTAGAGTATAAAAGTCATGAGAATGCGTATCTTGATACGAAATCCTCACGGCGAGAAACTTATCCAAAGTTACTTGATCCTTTGCGTATGGATGTGCCTTTTATTAACTTTAGGAATTCCTTTTCTGTTCTGGTCAAAGTAACCCGCTATTGATGAACATCATTTTTTTTGTTGCTTTAATGTTTTGAAAGTGAAAATAAAGACCAGAACAAATTATTTCTTTTGACATTATAAATATCATGCTATTTCTTTTGGAATAATGAATGTGATGTCATTTCTTTATACAATATTGTATTTGCGTTATGATAGCATGATAAATGTGGAATATTCTATCAGTTATAAGTAACTAGATAGAACTTGAATCTCGCATGAATGATTATGTTAGAGATAATTTCAAATTAGGATTTGGAATGATGATTCGAAACTTTGAGTGACCTTTCGATTTCTGAGCCCAAGATGAAATTATTGATAATATGGTTAGCTATTGTGAGTTGATAATATGGTCCGCAAGACCCACGGGTCGCTGATCGACCCGGACGCCCGCGACCCGGTCGGTCCAACCGAGTTTGACCCGGTTCGTGACCTGGTTCGGGATCCGACCTGCGGGTTGACTCGGTTCGACCCGTTGACCCGGTTTAGACTGTTGACAAAAAAAATGTTGGATTTGTGTAATACATTAATTATGAGGTGATTATGAGGTTTGTTGAAATGTGGATTTATGGATCATTAATCTTTTCTGCATATGTTGCAGGAATGATGCCTCGTATCATCCAATCACCTCTTATTATACGTACTCCAAGGCAAAATGAGATTTTGCTAGAGCACCAAGAAAAGTTGAGGAAACCTCGCTGGAGGAAGGGTACAATAATGAAATGGTTAATAAAAGTCAACCAATTGATCCAAGATATCATATGGAAAGGCGATCGATCGATGTATGACGATACCAAAATAGCGACCGTGCTACATTCCAAACTCCCACTTAAGTGAAGGCCAGTCCTTGATAGGATCAAGGAGCATGTTTGGAACGAGACCGATGAAGACCGATATAAAATGATGATCTATGGATTCCTGGTAGAGTATAAAAGTCATGAGAATACGTCTTTTAATACGAAGTCCTCGCGGCGAGAAACGTACCCAAAGTTACATGATCCTTCGCGTATGGATGTGACTTTATTATCTTTAAAAATTCCTTTCCTGTTCTGGTCAAAATGACCCGCTATTAATGAATGGAGTTTTTTTTTGTTGTTTTAATGTTTTGAAAGTGGTAATAAAGATTAGAACAAGTTATTTTTTTCGACATTATGAAGATCATGCTATTTCTTTTTGAATAATGAATATGATGTCATTTCTTTATACAATATTGTATTTGTACTATGATAGCATGATAAATATGTAATGTTCTATTAGTTATAAGTAACTAGATAGAACTTGAATATCGCATAGATGATTATGTTAGAGAAAGTTGCAAATTAGGATTTGGAATGATGATTGGAAACTTTGAGTGACCTTTTGATTTCTGAGCCTAAGATGAAATTATTGATAATATGGTTAGCTATTGTGAGTTGATAATATGATCCGCGTGACTCACGGGTCGCCGCTCGACCCGAACGCTCGCGACTCGGTTTGGTCCAACCGAGTTTGACCCAGTTCGTAACCTGACACGGTTCGCGACCTGATTCGGGATCCGACCTGCGGGTTGACTCGGTTCGACCCGTTGACCCATCCCATTGACCCGGTTTTGACTGTTGACGAAAACAAATGTTGGATTTGTGTAATCCATTGATTATGAGGTTTGTTGAAATGTAGATTTATGGATCTCTAATCTTTTCTACATATGTTCCAGGAACGATGCCTCGTGTCATCCAATCACCTCACATTATACGTACACAAAGGCAAAAGGAGATTTTGCTAGAGCACCAAGAAAAGTTGAGGAAAGCTCGCTAGGGGAAGGGTACAATGATGAAATGGTTAACAAAAGTCAACGGATTGATTCAAGATGTCATATGGAAAGACGATCGATCGATGTATGACGACACCAAAATGGCGACCGTGCTACGTTCCAATCTCCCACTTAAGTGGAGGCCATTTCTTAATAGGATCAATGAGCATGTTTGGAACGAGACCGATGAAGACCGATATAAAATGATGGTCTATGGATTCTTGGTATAGTATAAAAGTCATGAGAATGCGTCTCTTAATACGAAGTCCTCGCGGCGAGAAACGTATCCAAATTTACTTGATCCTTCACATATATATGTGACTTTTATTAACTTTAGGAATTTCTATCTTGTTCTGGTCAAAGTGACCCGCTATTAATGAATGGAGTTTTTTTTTTGTTGCTTTAATGTTTTGAAAGTGGTAATAAAGACCAGAACAAGTTATTTCTTTCGACATTGTGAACATCATGCTATTTCTTTTGGAATAATGAATGTGATGTCATTTCTTTATACAATATTGTATTTATATTATGATAGCATGATGAATGTGGAATGTTATATTAGATATAAGTAACTAGATAGAACTTGAATCTCGCATGGATGATTATGTTAGAGATAGTTTCAAATTAGGATTTGGAAAGATGATTGGAAACTTTAAGTGACCTTTCGATTTCTGAGCCTAAGATGGAATTATTGATAATATAGTTAGCTATTGAAATGCATAAATAAAGACATAAATAATTGTGCTAAATATGTCATATGAACTTTCGCGTTCAGAGAAATGGCTTCAGCTTCTAAGAATACTGTTGTTGAGTTTAACATTGGTTAGAAATTGAACGGTGAAAATCATGAGATCTTGAGCTTGAAAATTCAGTGTGTATTGGAGGAGCAGGAGATTATAGAAGCTCTTAACACCACCATGACTGAACCTGAGGAACTACACCGGTGACGAGGTGGATGGATTTGATGAAACGCTCTGCCCTTCAAATTTTAGTAGCCAAGGAATGATTGTTGATGACGAGATCAATATGAGGATCGTCAAGCCTCTTCCTTATGGGGTTAAGCTGCATGCCATTATTGATTCTTGCCACAGTGGCACAGTGTTAGATTTACCCTTTCTCTGTAGAATGGACATGTTAGTTTGTCCTTCGCGTGGTTCTTTGCGCTGAATTCCTAGATTTCTCTTCCGGAGACGAACTTTGTTTGTTTTCCTTTGCCAATGAAGAACAGGTCGGTATATTTGGGAGGACCATAGACCTCGTTCAGGAGTATGGAAAGGGACAAGAGGTGGATAAGTGATTTCTTTTAGCAGCTGCTATGACAGTCAAACTTCTATTGATACTTCAGTAAATCTTTTCGAATTTGGCACTTTAATGGTTTTCTATGAATCCTAGAAGATCCTTACAATTTCAAAACTAAGTAAGAGGGAGCATAAACTTAATTAGCCCCGTTCTCTGTACCAACAGGCTTGATGGATTTTACGAGTCCGCCTTAGTTGGGCTGAATATAAACTCGGGGCCCGCGTTTGTTTTAAATCCAGATTTGACCGTTACAAGAATATTAAATATGCTTTAATGTTTGTAACGGAAATGACAGTTACGAGAATATTAAATATATTTTAATATTCGAAACGAAAGTAATAAATGTGATAAGATCCGCTTAGTATAATAGAGAGGAGGGAGATGCGTTGTTGATATACGTGTGCCGAAAAGATTACGTTCCTTTCTGAAAAAGTGAAAAACGTACGTTCCTTTTTCTAAAGAATGACGCTCTCCTCTGTGAAGCTTTGAAGCTCTCTCTACTCTCCGACCGAGACATTTGATCTGTGGAAAGAAATGTACGATTTCGATATTAACAATTATGTGTGATTGTACCTACTCAGTGATACAAGGTTATTTTGACCTAGGGCTGTTATGCACGACTTAGTTGCGTTTCTCTTTGAATATGTTCGAAAAGATATGGATATGTGAGATCCAACATTGGTATCGGAGCCTGAATTACGTGTTCATGCGATTGTTTGATATTTGATTGAAATTGTTTTGGACTAACTTCGGTTTTAGATAATGCACTGTGCTTCTTGGCTTTTCTGAAAGTGTGGTCGGTAAAAATTACTTTTGTTTGCATATTTGGATTGTACACGAAAAGACGATCGTTTTGCGTGGTCACACGCCACGGGAGGAGAAGGGGAACACCGGAAATTCGCCGGTGAAAGTACGGTCGGCGAAGAGTGCCCAGAAAAATGGGCTCTAGGCCCATTTGGGCCTATTTCGGATGAGCTGCGCCGGCCCCATGGCTAATGAGCCACGGCCCGTGACCCTTGGCACGCGGACGGCCTAAGCCAATGGGCCTAGCCCGCAAGCCTTGGCTCGCTGGCGGCCCAGGCCCAAGGCCTGGTCCGCGTGACTCACGGGTCGCCGCCTGACCCGGACGCCCGCGACCCGGTTTGGTCCAACCGAGTTTGACCCGGTTCGACCCGTTGACCCAGTTTTGACTGTTGACAAAAAAATGTTGGATTTGTGTAATCCGTTAATTATGAGGTTTGTTGAAATGTGGATTTATGGATCCCTAATCTTTTCTACATATGTTGCAGGAACGATGTCTCGTGTCATCCAATCACCTCACATTAAACGTACTCCAAGGCAAAAGGAGATTTTGCTAGAGTGCTAAGAAAAATTCTGGAAAACTCGCTGGAGGAAGGGTACAATGATGAAATGGTTAACAAAAGTCAACGGATTGATTCAAGATGTCATATGAAAAGGTGATCGGTCGATGTATGACGACACCAAAATGGCAACCGTGTTACGTTCCAAACTCCCACTTAAGTGGAGGCCCGTCCTTGATAGGATCAAGGAGCATGTTTGTAACGAGACCGATGAAGACCGATATAAAATAATGATCTATGGATTCCTGGTAAAGTATAAAAGTCAATAGAATGCGTCTCTTAATACGAAGTCCTCACGGCGAGAAACGTACCCAAAGTTACTTGATCATTCGCGTATGAATGTGACTTTTATTAACTTTAGGAATTCCTTTCCTGTTCTGGTCAAAGTGACCCGCTATTGATGAATGGAGTTTTTTTTGTTGCTTTAATGTTTTGAAAGAACAAGTTATTTCTTCCGACATTATGAATATCAAGGTATTTCTTTTGGAATAATGAATGTGATGTCATTTCTTTATACAATATTGTATTTGTATTATGATAGCATGATGAATGTGGAATGTTCTATTAGTTATAAGTAACTAGATAGAACTTGAATCTCGCCTGAATGATTATGTTAGAGATAGTTTCATATTAGGATTTGGAATAATGATTGGAAACTTTGAGTGACCTTTCGATTTCTGAGCCTAAGATGAAATTATTGATGATATAGTTAGCTATTGTGTGTTGAAATGCGCAAATGAAGACATAAATAATTGTGCTAAATATGTCATATGAACTTTCGCGTTCAGAGTAACGACTTCAGCTTCTAAGAATATTGTCGCTGAGTTTAACAAGGCTGAGAAATTGAACGGTGAAAATCATGAGATCTGGAGCTTGAAAATCCAGTATGTACTGGAGGAGCAGGAGGTTATAGAAGCTCTTAACACTACCATGATTGAACCTGAGGAACTACACCGTGACGAGGTGGATGGATTTGATTAAACGCTCCGCCCTTCAAATTTTAGGAGCCAAGGAATGTTTGTTGATGACGAGATAAATGTGAGGATCATCAGGCCTCTTCCTCATGGGGTTAAGCTGCATGCCATTATTGATTCTTGCCACAGTGGCACGGTGTTAGATTTACCCTTTCTCTGTAGAATGGACATGTTGGTTTGTCCTTCGCGTGGTTCTTTGCGCTGAATTCCTAGATTTCTCCTCCGGAGACGAACTTTGTTTGTTTTCCTTTGCTAATGCAGAACATGTCGGTATTTCTGGGAGGACCATAAACCTCGTTTAGGAGTATGGAAAGGGATAAGCAGTGGATAAGTGGGTTTTTTTAGTAGCTGTGATGACAGTCAAACTTGTACAAATACTTCAGTAAAGCTTTTCGAATTTGGCACTTTAATGGTTTTCTAATAATCCTAGAAGATCCTTATAATTATAAAACTAAGTAAGAGGGAGCACAAACTTAATTAGTCCCGAGTTCGACCCGTACCAACAGGCTTGATAGATTTTACGAGTCCGCCCAAGTGGGCTGAATATAAACTCGAGGCCCGCGTTTGTTTTAAATCCATATTTGGCCATTACAAGATTATTAAATATGCTTTAATGTTTGTAACGGAAATAACAATTACGAGAATATTAAATATGTTTTAATATTCGTAACGGAAATAATAAATGAGATGATATTCGGTTACTATAATAGAGGGGAGGGAGATGCGTTGTTGATATACGTGTACCAAAAAGATTACGTTCTTTTCTGAAAAAGTGAAAAACGTACATTCCTTTTTTTGAAGAATGACGCTCTCCTCTCTAAAGCTTTGAAACTCTCTCTCTCTGAGGTGGATTACTCTCCGATTGAGACAGTTGATCTGTGGAAAGAAATGTATGATTCCGATTTTAACAATGTTGTGTGAATGTACATAATCAGTGATATAAGGTTGTTTCGACCTAGGGCTGTTATGCACGACTTGGTTGCGTTTCTATTTGAATATGTTTGAAGAGATCTGGATATGTGAGATCCGACATTGGTATCAGAGCCTGTATTACTTGTTCATGCGATTGTTTGATATTTGATTAAATTTGTTTTGGACTAACTTCAGTTTTACATAAGGCAATGTGCTTCTTGATTTTTCTGAAAAAGTGTGGTCGGTAAAAATTACTTTTGTTTGCATATTTGGATTGTACTCAAAAAGACGATCGTTTTAGGTGGTCGCACGCCATGGGAGGAGATGGGGAACGCTGAAAATTCACCAGCGAAAGTACGGTCGGTGAAGAGTGCCCAAAAAGATGGGCTCTAGGCCCATTTTGGCCTATTTCAGATGAGCCACGCCGGGCCCACGGCTAATGAGCCGCGGTCCGCGAGCCTTGGCTAGCGGACGGCCTAAGCCAGTAGGCCTAGCTCGCGAGCCTGGGCTCGCCGGCGGCCCAAGCCCAAGGCTTGGTCCGCGTGACCCACGGGTGGCTGCCCGACCCAATCGCCCACGACCCGGTTCGGTCTAACCGAGTTTGACTCAGTTCGCAACCTGACCCAGTTCGCGACTTGGTTCGGGATCCGACCCGCGGGTTGACTCGATTCGACCCGTTGACCTGATTTTGACTGTTGACAAAAAAATGTGGGATTTGTGTAATCCATTGATTATGAGGTGATTATGAGGTTTATTGAAATGTGAATTTATGGATCCCTAATCTTTTATGCATATGTTGCAGGAACGATGTCTCGTGTCATCCAATCACCTCACCTTATACGTACTCCAAAGCAAAAGGAGATTTTGCTAGAACACCAAGAAAAGTTGAGGAAAGCTCGATGGAGAAAGGGTACAATGATGAAATGGTTAACATAAGTCAACGGATTGATTCAAGATGTCATATGGAAAAGTGATCGGTCGATGTATGACGACATCAAAATGGCGACCGTGCTACGTTCCAAACTTTCACTTAAGTGGAGGTCAATCCTTGATAGGATCAAGGAGCATGTTTGGAACGAGACCGATGAAGACCGATATAAAATGATGATATATCGATTCCTGGTAAAGTCATGAGAATGCGTCTCTTAATACGAAGTCCTCACGGCGAGAAACGTACCCAAAGTTACTTGATCCTTCGCGTATGGATGTGACTTTTATTAACTTTAGGAATTCCTTTCCTATTCTAGTCAAAGTGACCCGCTATTGATGAACGGAGTTTTTTTTGTTGCTTTAATGTTTTGAAAGAACAAGTTATTTCTTTCGACATTATGAATATCATGCTATTTCTTTTGGAATAATGAATGTGATGTCATTTCTTTATACAATATTGTATTTGTATTATGATAGCATAATGAATATGGAATGTTCTATTAGTTATAAGTAACTAAGTAGAACTTGAATCTCGCTTGGATGATTATGTTATAGATAGTTTCAAATTAGGATTTGGAATGATAATTGGAAACTTTGAGTGACCTTTCGATTTCTGAGCCTAAGATGAAATTATTGATAATATGGTTAGCTATTGTGAGTTGAAATGCATAAATGAAGACATTAATAATTGTGCTAAATATGTCATATGAACTTTCGCGTTCAGAGAAATGGCTTCAGCTTCTAAGAATATTGTCGCTGAGTTTAATAAGGGTGAGAAATTGAACGGTGAAAATCATGAGATTTGGAGCTTGAAAATCCAGTATGTACTGGAGGAGCAGGAGGTTATAGAAGCTCTTAACACCATCATGATTGAACCTGAGGAACTACACCGTTTACGAGGTAGATGGATTTGATGAAACGCTCTGCCCTTCAGATTTTAGGAGCCAAGGAATGATTGTCGATGACGAGATAAATGTGAGGATCGTCAGGCCTCTTCCTCATGGGGTTAAGCTGCATGCCATTATTGATTCTTGCCACAGTGGCACGGTATTAGATTTACCCTTTCTCTGTAGAATGGACATGTTGGTTTGTCCTTCGCGTGGTTCTTTGCGCTGAATTCCTAGATTTCTCCTCCGGAGACGAACTTTGTTTGTTTTCCTTTGCCAATGCAGAACCGGTCGGTATATCTGATAGGACCATAGACTTTGTTCAGGAGTATGGAAAGGGACAAGCGGTGGATAAGTGATTTCTTTTAGCAGCTGCGATGACAGTCAAACTTCTACCGATACTTCAGTAAAGCTTTTTAAATTTGGCACTTTAATGGTTTTTTAGGAATCCTAGAAGATCCTTACAATTTCAAAACTAAGTAAGAGGGATCACAAACTTAATTAGCCCCATTCTCTGTACCAACAGGCTTGAGGGTTTTTACGAGTCCGCCCAAGATGGGCTGAATATAAACCCGGGGCCCGCATTTGTTTTAAATCCAGACTTAACCGTTACAAGAATATTAAATATGCTTATGGGAGCATGCTGAATGCGATGTGGTATACCATTCGGAACACGGGCGATGAACTTGAGGGTGGACTTGTAACTTCTCTTACCGTGATGCTTTTGACAGGTTGGAACCTCAGCACACGACTAAGATAGGTGGGTTATACTACAGCAGGATCAGTTGTTTCTTAGTGAAAAAGTTGCTTCCGAGCCTCTAGCTTTGCACCGAAAAGAAGTGCCGGAGCAGTTAAAAATAAGAAGCTATCACTGATGATTTGAACCAACATAACTTAAAATAAACAGGTGAATTTTGTTGTAGAACGTGCTTGAGTTTTTTCTGTTTCATATTGAAACCAGACATTTTAGTTGGAGAAACTAAGACTACTAATATAGCTTTGGTTGTCTGATTCAAACTTCACTCTCATCAGATGGGGGTTGGGACGTACTCTCAATATCTAAATCACTTTTACATAAGTTACTTGAAAACACAACATAAGGCGCGTCGGCGCATCGAGGCAACTTTTTTGTTTTATTTGGTTGATGCATCTTTAATAAGCTATTATTGTTATCCTTAAAGCTGGTTTACATATGTGAGAAAGGCTAGAGAAGTTATTTCATATGCAACTGGAATGTTCAATAATTCAGTTGAAGCATGAGATTACATAATGGAGATGGAATAATTCAAAATTGTATGGAGATTTTCGCTTGTTCTGCAAAGGGTAAAACGGTTTGGTGGTCCACCTTGATAATTTAAGTTTCCTACCTAGTAATTTGACTTCTCTGCTAAAAGACCTTTTATTTATAACTTGTAATAGGTCTTGCTTGATTAATTTGTTCATCATTGTGTGTAAAATGATAGTTGAAATACCTTGATCACCTACCGCCAAAATGTTCCACTATGATAACTAAAGCATCATCTTATCGTCAAGAGCACAAACGAAGCAATGTTTGAACTTGTTTTTAGACATACAGGCTTCTCTATCATTCTTGCTTCTGCCGTGCCTGAATCGACAAATCAAGCTAGTGGACTTTGTTAAATTTCTATTGAGTTGGGTTAGCAAAATGTCTTAGTTCTTCTGCATGAATCTCGCATCTTGGAGGCTAGACGCTGCTGTGCAGTGGAATACTCATTAGTACAACCATTTTCACCCTATTAATATTACCCCACATATTTTGCATGAACCTCAATTAACCACAAATGAGCGATTTGATGTGTATATGAAGCCCTTCTCTTTGTAGCGTGGTGGACAGAAGGCTTTATCAAGTTGCACCGGTTCTTCTCCATCGTTAGTTTGATGTCATTACGGCTAACTTGTTTCCATGTAGATTGAAATTTGTATTGCAGTGTTCTGGATGAACGAGTTGAGTGTTTTATAGCTTGTACCGTCTGTCTCGATCTTAATGTCTTTTTCGTGTGTAGTGGATGGTTGTTGTGGGATTGGCGTAATAGGAAACCGAAGATATTGCGGGAGCGGGAGGATCTGTTGCCTTCTCCTAAAAGTATCTATTGAGATGAAAAATTGGAAGTGCCGACAGGAAGAGTAATGCCGTGCATATCAAGATAACCATTCCAGCTATTTTCACTAGATTCTACATCTAATACCAGCTCCCCCAGCCAACGATAACAATGCTCAAAAGGCAAAGAAATAGAGGAGGTAAAGGGGAGGGCAGAGAAACTTGAACCTTGGGATGAAGGTGCTCTCTTCAACCATGATGTTTGTGGCGGCTCACCTCATAATCAATTGCTTATTCAATAAGATAGTACTTTGAACATAGAGGATGTCGGGCAACCATGTTGATCTCAATTTCCCCTCAAAATTTATTGACAGTATTGAAAAATTCCATTAAAAAGGCCCTACTTACTTTCACATCAATACGAGCATTAATATATTTTCGAAAACTTTTCACCTTTGAATATCAATATAATATGGGTGACTTCTCAAAAGTCATGAAATATTACAAATCGATCATTTCGAGTAAATCTTTTATCAAAATATCAAGGGGTAAAAATAATAATAACCACTCGCGAAAGCCCAGATAAAAAGGGGTTGTGCCTTTTCTCTCGATGCCTCAGTTTGTTAAGCTAAAGTATAGGTCATGTGACTTTTACTTATAGTTGTTTTTGAGCTTTTAAGATTTCACTTTATTTAACATGAAATGTCCAAGACTTCTCAAAATTTAGTGGCATATGATTCTTCTAATATTTTGTATATACAACGAGATACCTTTTTTTAAAAGAAAAAATTTGAAGGGTATGTCATCAGAAGCAACTTCGCTTCAGGCCTAAAAAGGATTGGAAAAGAAATGAAAGGAGAAGAAAATTTGGGAGGAACAAAGAAACGGTGTCGTCTTGATGACGTGGCAGCCGCCCCAGCCAGTCAGCGGGGCGGAGCCGCTATCTCATTTCTATTCCTGTTATACTCTTCTTTCTTTCCTTCTTTCGAGGGTCTTGCCTTTTACACCAGTCGAGCTCAAGTCCTGCTACGCTCTCTCTCCTCCTCCTCCTCTCCCCTGCTTCATCCATAACAAGAAAATTTTCGCAGGCCATGGCCACCGCCGCCGCCCCGGCCCACGTCTCCTTCTGTCTGCTTCGGCCTCCTCTTCCTTCTCCTTCTCATCCCCGCCTTCTTCAGCGCTCTCGCCTTCTTCGGCTCCGACCCCCGACTCCGAGCCGGCTTGCCGTTAGGACGCGTGCTATGGGGACGGACTTGCTGGGCGATTTCGGGGCGAGAGACCCTTCCCCGGCGGAGTTAGAGAGCGGGTTCGGAGAGAAGGTGCTGGGGAACTTCGACACTGAGCACAAGAGTTTATACCCGTTGCCGCCGCTCTGTCTCTCGCCGTGCAGGATTGTTCCCCTGCTTCCCCTCTCCAGTCCCCGCTGTCTCTCGACGACGCTCAGAAGCTCCTCAGGAAGGTTGAATCTTCTTTGTGAATTTTGAGTAAATTGTTTCTCCTCAGCTGCTGCTGCTGCATGCTCATATCAAGTTCCGATTTTCAAGAATGGAAGAACATTTAAAAGAGTTGGGGTATCTGTTGACACTATGGATTCTTTCTTTAGGTTGTTGGGGGGAGACTGTTGGAAGAAGAAAGTGGGCTTAAACTACAGTGCTTGTGGAAGCTGAGGGATTTTCAAATGTGGGGTTGAGCTGATTAACCGGATTTATAACGTGGTCGAACCTACTGGTCACTTCCCAAGTTTGCATTTGGAGCAACCCAATCAAGTTAGAGCCGAAATGTGGACTTCTTCCATTGGTATGACTGTTATTACTTCTATTTTCAGATGCGTGAATGTGATTATTGTGAATATGCTCAATTATAAAGGGCCGCAAAATGCGAAACTCGGCGTAAGAAAATGGAGAGCCGTTGGTCAGGCATTTTGCAAATTGGGACATAGATAAAAATTATAAAGTGATGGATGGGTTTCTTTTTCAAGCCACTGTATCATTTTAGAGGGGAGCTTGAGAAGCGTAGTCACCTGATAGGGAAACATGGCTACTTGAGTGACGAGCTAAGAAAAACATGATGCTTCTAGTTATTACTGCGAAGATCGGATTGATGCTACGCCATATGGAATGCGCAAGGTTTTCATAGTTAATCCTCCTTGACTCTGTTTTAGATCGTCTCCCGTGTTGTTTAATTGCTGCATGTTTCCCTATTGCATGGGCAAAATGCTATGCTTGTCTTCACCTTTTTAGGTTGTAGAACTGAATAAAGCTGGTTTTATCATGTATCTCATTTGATAGGTTTCGCACTTGACAATGCAGGGGGTTTGAGCATGAATGATTTCATCGTAGCTGCTAAAGTCGACAACATCAAAACATCAGATCTGGCCCCTAAGAAGAGAGTATGGGCATAAGTCGAGTGATTTTTGCATTATAGGAGAAGCGAATTTTTGCTCCATCCAGTTGATGAGGGATAGTTCTCCACTGTCAATTGATTAATAGACAGCTGATCCATTGAAAGCTCAGTCAGCAGATAAACATTGTCATTCACCATTGTTATTCTTAAATTGGTGGACACGTAGACAAACTTTCTTTTCCTTTCGAATGTTTATTCTGAACCATGTTTATTTTTCCTTCTTTCCCTCCAATCCTTTTGATATTTGTCCAAATTAATGGGCAATCCACTCTCTGTCTGGTGAACGCTTGAGACAGCAGTCCCGGACCAAAGGAAGTTGTCTGTTCATAACTATTCAGGCCGTAAGAAGTTTTTCATTTAAATGCAGTTTGGACATAAACGCAGACGTTGGCCGGGTAGCACTCTGCTGATGCATTAGCGGTAGAAAATCTTACTTCTGTGTTAGTACGGCTTTCCAGTACGGTTACGGTGGATGGAGAACTTCTGTGATTGTTTTTGTTGGAGATGCTCAATTAAGTTCTCATTTTCAGATTCTCCAGTCTGACCCTTTGGAAAGATGGTGTGGGAATGCCACATTGCCTGTGTAAGGAACAAGACTCAACTGCGTTATTGAAGTCGACATATATCAAAGTTATGTAAGATACTTCATTGACTCGAATTCTATCTTAGTTCGACCAGAAGCCTTGTTTAAGAGGTAGAAAACACCATTTACAAGGTTTGGATGACAAAATAGATTTCGAGGTCATGGCCAATCATCGTGATAACACGTGACATCATGCACCAATTTTCCTAAACGCTGTGTGTTCTCATTTTACCCAAAAAATAAAAGACCTGGCATCGGTATAAATCAGTAACGCTATTATATGTCTCGTAGGCTTCGAACTTGCGAAGACATTATCCTCGTCTGTTACGTGGTCCTTCGACTTCACAGCATCTGGAGAAAGGGTCGGAAGAGATGGCCGCAACTGCGACTATTTACCCGCCATGCTCCCTTGTTCCTTACCAAGGTGGCTTTTTGTAACGAGCACAGCTTTCTCTAGCGAACCGCCGCCGCGCTGGTGCTTCGAGTTCCGTCAGTTTTTGCTTCACTCGTTGGGTTGGGACTGATGATGGTTGAATTGTAGGACTCCGTGGAGCTCTGGTTTCAACCCGTGGCTTCCAGTCCACAGAGAACCAGGTCTGCGTCTACTCGCTCCCAATGTCTGCGTTCTCGACTTTGACACTCCGATGTGCGAACCGACAAATTACTCGCTTAAGGGCGAAACAGAGCACCACATACAAAACTTGATCGGTGAAGGGAATGGGTATTCTTTTGTTAGTCTTCTTATTTGGTGTCCCCAACCTTGAGGACCCTGGGGGTTCATTCGGTGCAAATCTTTGTTCCGCCCGTGCCCGCGAATAGAATTTTGCCTGGGAAAACAAGATGGGCGAAATAAACTCGGTACTCAATATGTTTGACAAATGCTTTTGTGGTGACAGCTCTTTATGCACTCGGTGCTAATTAAGCTCGTTCACGAGAGTAATTTTCTCCTGGCATTTCTGGTTTCCTTTAGCTCATCCTCTATATTTTCCAACAGGAGTTATATCCTGGCAAAAAAATAAAAATAAAAAGAGATGAAAGAAGCTGCAGTGATTGCATGCATTACTACGGTAACTACTTTTTGTGCTACAAAGACAATGTGGGAGGGCAGTTGCCGCTCCGATTTCGGCTAAATTTGACCTAAAGCCTCCACCTTACCCGCTGGTATCGTTTGACCATGTCTCCTTTTTGTTCTAGTCCCATTGCGAGTTTTGCTATCTGGGAGCCACCTCATGGTCCATACAGAGCATTTGTACAGTCATGGTCATGGCCTTGCACGGATGCATACTTGCTGAAATCCAGGTACGGCTTCTTGTGCTGTTTCATCTCGATGGTTATTCCTACCTAATGTCCCATCAGAAACTCCTCATTTTCTTTAGATACTCTGTTTTCTGCATGTCCTTTAAAAATAAGAATATACAGTTCTTTCATTTGATATCAAGTCCACCTATAACCTCTTGCACTGTAGGAGAAATCACTCAATTCTTTTTCCATATTTTTCCAACGGAGACTTTGCACTTCGACTTATAATCTCTGCAGGAATTTAGCTTAAAGCCCCTATTCTATTAGCATCAGACGTCCTTTGTGGGTGAAGCATGTCATGATTCACTTTTTTATTTTACTTAGATTTCATCTTTTGTTTTATCCTTTCGCTTATAGAAGAATGAAGGACGCTATACCTCTGTCTCTTAAGTACCACTGAAGTCTTATAAAGGTACTTCTGAAGTTGTGGCTGCTACTGGTATAGATGTGTAGATGCATAGAGTTTCTTGTCTAATCAACGACACTGCGTACGGCCTTTTGTTGTCATGAACTATGTTTTTTTGTCTCATCTGTCTGTGTGGTTGGGCGGCATCTACATGCAAGGCTTATTTGAGCGCACCCATGTGCATCCACCAAATGTGTGTGTTTAGGTCTTCGAGCTTGTTGATCCGATTGACATTCTGACTCCTTTGGAGAAGTCAGGTTTCTGGGAGGGAGTGGTTAGTAGTCCTCTAGAATGCATTTTTCAGGGGAATGCCTTAGCTTTTATTATCATCATGTGTATGCTTGATCTTGGATTGTTTGTTACATAAAATTTTCTATTGACACCTCAGAAAGCTACCAAATGGTCAGAGAGGAAAGAGGCGGTTGCAGAGCTAACCAAGTTGGCTTCAACCAAAAAAATTGCTCTGGGTGACTTCACAGAGATAAGCCGTACTCTGAAGATTATCTTATATGCTAACAGTACTGCTCCATCGTTCATGCCAATCATCTGGTATATTATGTAGCGTATTGGTGTTCCATCAGAACAAGGTTTGACCTTGTGTCCTTATTTTAAATAGAATGCCTTATTTTTAAATGTGTAATTGTTAGGTTTAACCCTTGGATTGTAATTAACTCACTTGTGCGTAGTCTAATTCATTGTCTAGTACAATCCTGATGCAATCAAGGTTAGTATTATTTCTTTAAATTTTAAATTTAGTTTTCTATTGTAATTAGGATTCCTATTCAAATTAGATTTCCTATTGTGATTATGTTTCTTATTTTACCACTATATATAAGGTATTTTAGCGTTTCAAGATAATTAGAAGATTATTATTCAGACTTTTGACACTTTGATATTAATTATCAAGTTTGAGTGAACGAGATGTTCCTCTATTAATTCTAATTCATGTTTAACCAATTTTCTATTGCGTTCTGGCATCAATTGGTATCAGAGCATAGGTTGCTTGAATCAATGGTTGAAAAGAATTGCATTAGTTGTGAACGACAAGCTCGTGGAGGCCGAGGACGCGGAGTTGTTCCTAAAGCAAATAAACAACCGCGTCTAAGAGACTTAGGAGACGTAGAAATTGAAGAATAGAAAAAGCGAATCCAAGATTTGGAGCGACAACTTGCAGAGGTGAGGTTGAACGTTCAATCCGATGAAGAAGCACAATCTGCTGATCCATTCGATGATGAAAAAGAGGAGATTGTCAATCCTTTCAATGTTCTGCACCAGAGACGGAATCGAGAAGTACATCTTGAAAATCAGTCCTCTTTGCATTATCTCATAAAGAAGATCAAGATTTCTAAGTTTCATGATGAAGGCCTTATCTATGATGAAGGCCCACTCTATGATGAAGGTCCTATCTATGATGAATCTGACATCGAAGAAGATGATGCGGATCTAGAACAAGAAGAAGTTATTTTTACTGATTTTGGTAAGTCCTTAGTTATTAGAAGAACTTTAAATGTTGCAATGGCAGACGACGAACCAACATTGAAGAAAGCTGAGACGAAGAGCAAAACTTTCCCGAACATATGATGGATACATCTGAGTTTTTTGCTATCGTGGTGATGGAGCAAAATTTTAATAGTCCAATAATTCAGATAGAGAATCATGAGGATGAGAAATTTTTCGAAGTCGATATGATTGAATCAAAAGAGTTTCCTAAGGAAGTCTTGATGGAGCAAAATTACGACAATAGGTCCGCAATTCCTACCCAAGTTCGATCATTGCTTGAGGAGTTTGTTGATATTGTACAAGAGGAGATGTCACCTGGATTGCCACCTGAGATTGATATCGACAACAACAAATTACATTCGAGGGCGAATCTTTTTTCTAGCAGGGGAAGATGATGCAATCAAGATTAACATTATTTCTTTAAATTTTAAATTTAGTTTCCTATTGTAATTAAGATTCCCATTCAAATTAGATTTACTATTGTCACTAGGATTCCTGTTCAAATTAAATTTCATATTGTGATTAGGTTTCTTATTTTAACACAATATATAAGGTGTTTTAGGGTTTCGCGATGATTAGAAGATTATTATTCAAACTTTTGACATTTTAATATTGATTATCAAATTTGAGAGAACGAGATTTTCCTCCATCAATTCTATTTCCTGTTTAACCAATTTTCTATCGCGTTTCGACATCAAATCCCAAGGTAGTCACTCAGTTGGGTTTAGTGACGAATTTTGCGACATGAAAAAATCCGTAGCTAATTAGTGACGAATTTAGCGACAAAAAATATCCGTAGGTAATAAGTGACAATTTTTTAAAAATTTAGCGACAGGAAAAAATATGTAGCTAATAAGCGACGAATTTTGCAACAGGAAAAAAATCCGTCTTTAATTAGCGATGAATTTTGCGATGAAAATATTGTGACGACTTTTGCGACGAAATATTTCTGTAGCAAATTAGCAACGAAAGATGAAATTTTCCGTCGCTAAACTTTGCGATGCCGAAATAGCAACGAAATTTTATTCGTCACTAAATTCGTCGCAAAAACGTTTAGCAACGAATTTTGGCAAATTTTTTGTCGCAAAATCCGTGGCTAAATCCTTGTTTTTTTTGTAGTGCTTGAATATAAAACATATTTATAGAGTAACTCAAAACTCGATAAGATAGACTCATCTTGAAACACACATGGAGTGACACATTTGACAAAATAACATTTTGCAATGTATTGAAATATTCTTATAATGACATAGTAATCGCTACGATTGTAATATAAACAAACACGAATTGTCAGCCCTAAGTGGAATGGGAACAAGTAGAGGGTACCTGTTGCTTTTCTCCTTCCATTGTGCGTTGTCAAATCCTTGCCCATTTCCGAAAACCCTTAATCCTGTCGCGACGTGATAAGTACCTGTTCTTTTTCTCGTCGCCTACCTTCGAACTTGAAATGGCAATTCTTCCTTATTTCCGTTTCGCTTCTATCCTCCAAGCAAAAACAAGAACAAAACGGATCACTGTTGACTTCATGCAGCAGCTCTCACGCACCAACCTTTATCCCCACACCGCATGCATTGATGCCTCTGATCAAGGGAAATTGTCAGATGCTCTTGAAGGACCACACTTCATCGTACCATCCAACCGGCCTCATGAGGATCCTTTCCAAAATTGGTAAGTTTCTTGCAAGAGGAGTGGGCTGGTAGGCATGTTATCTCTTCAACCATGTGATGCGTCATGCTGCGATATTTAAAAGGCAGGGTACAACTTATAGGGTCGGTTCCAGATTACTGCCTGCTACTAAATGCTGGCCTCGTTTAATGCAAGAGCTCCACACCCACGTATTTTGGTTGCATGATGAATGAAAAGTTTAGGCATGATTTGGTGTATGTGATCCTAGTTCTGATGAACTATTGGATAAAGTGGATCTCACATGAGATTTGTATGATCCAACGGTGCATATACTTTAGGCATACACGTACTGGGGTCATGGATAGCAGTTCATGATAAATTCCCAACCCTTCATGTTCATATGCATTTTTCTGTCCTTTTCTTTTCTTTTCCTAGATAAAAACTTAAATAACCATTGAACATGGGTAAGTTGATCGGAGTTGGGAGGTTTTCGACAGAGTGGTGGGAGATTTACGACTGAGGAATTGGAGGAAACTCATTTGAGTTCGGTAAGCATTGTGTAAATTGTTCTCAATCAAGTGGCTAGTTGCATCGGTCAAAAGTTTGGATTTAACAGGCTGATGAGTCTTATAGCCATGGACCTCTACGTAGCTGGGTGTTACGCTCGTGTCCTTTGATAATAAAACAAAAAGAAGAAGATGTTCCTTGATTTACAAAACATCTAAGCATTTATCATCTGAATCACTAATTATACGAGTCCCATCTTGGAGCTTATGTCATCAATGGTCCAGATGAATCTGATCTCCATAGTCTTAAGACCAAATGCAATATTTTTTATCTGGGTATCAATCGCAGGACTCCTCTCAAATGGCTCAAGTCAACATAAGACCACAGTCTTCTTACTCTTAAGACTTTTAGGTACAGGTCTATAAATGTGTTGGCTCTCCTTCTCATTTATCATCACAGCAAAGAAGCAAGCCAGAGATGGCGCATTGTTATCACCCTTCATTTGTGCTGCTTTGTCCTCTCTCTGTGTTCCTGTGCTCGATCTTTGCCCATAGCGCTGAGTTCAACTTGCCCCTCAAGGCTGTGAACCTCGGAAATTGGCCGTCACTGAGGGGTGGATGATGCCTTTCTCGGTTTGATGAACTCAATGGACAGCTCTTGGTAAGTGCTTAAAAGATAAAAACAGAGTATCAGCGATGCTCTGTAGATTGTTATTTCACTTTTAATAACACACTTTTTAATCACAGTTTCATGATTAGTATAGTTGGGTGGTCGCAAAGTTTCTTCTCAGGTCCAATATGACATAAGCTTGCACTAGATACAACTTAATGTCTAGAATATTTGAGAAGGATACAGGTACAAAACGACGATGTTTGGCACATGTCTACATCTACTTGTGCATGATTTTAACATGCATTAGTACAATTTACGCATATTAAGATGCCAAATGTCCCAGAGCTTGTTTTGAATCAAACATATTCTGTGTCGTATTGCCAGATTTTTGAAATACAAATATGTAATTGTTGTTGGTTTGATCTGTAAACATGAACTCTATTACCCCACTCAGGATGTGCTTGTTATTTGTTTGGTCAATAAATATTTCACTTCAGTATTGTGTCATATTGCCAGATTTCTGACATACAAATATGAAATTGGTGTTGGTTTGATCTGTAAACATGAACTCCATTACCCCACTCAGGATGTGCTTGTTATTTGTTTGGTCTATAAAAATATCACTTCACTCTTTCAATGAGATGAACCAGGTCCCGTTTTCCTGCATGTATTTCAATGGTAGGATGGGACTCAAGTGCAGCTCAAGTCAATGAAGCTAAGGAAATTCCTGTCTGCTGAAAACGGCGGTGGAGCCACCATCGTCGCCAACCGCGACCAGGCCTCTGGCTGGGAAACTTTCAGGGTGTGGCTTTCTGTCTCACAAAATCGACAATCATCTTGTAGACAAGCTCAAAACATTGACACGTCGTTCAACATAATTTTCACCAATAATTTTCACTCTCTGTGGTGCAGCTGTGGAGGATTTCTGACAAAAAATTCAACCTCAGAGTGTTCAACAAGCAATTTGTTGGATTGGAAGGCCAAGGAACAATGGTTATCGCAGTTTCTGGTAACCCGAGTACCTTGGAGACTTTTGACATTATCAGAAAACCGAACAATCCCAATCGAGTTCGATTTCAAGCATCTAATGGGATGTTTCTCCAGGTTATTCCCCCGTTCCAGCTCCTATATGACTTCAGTAGTTCGTATGGTATTATGGTGTACATGGCTGATTCTTCCGTGTCCTAGGGGGTTGCGCAACCATTTTATTGTGATCCATACAATGGTTGACAGTGAGTGGTTTTCGCTTCGACGGTTGATGGTGATTTGTCATCCTATGGTTACGATACTCTCTTTACTCTGACAGTCCAAATTTCGCAGGACTACGTTGTCGTGCAGATTGTCGTGCAGAATAGAACAGCACCATAGAAAGTTCTTGCGCACATGACAAGTTAACACGGCAGAAATTACGCGAAGCTCTAAGTTGTTCATTTATTGCACCCAGCACGTTAATATTAGACAAAGACCCAAATAGACCGTGAGAAACATAAGAAACTGTCATGCATCAGTCCAATGGTATTTCTTTGGAGCGTCACATGGCACTCGAGTTGAGATCTCCTATTCTGCGACGTTCTGACATACATGGATACTTCCTGTGTTTTGTTGACGCCAAGAGGACGCGATGAGCACCCCTAGTTTGCTTGAAAAACAACAGCGACACTCCATGCGATACGTCGAATATTCTTACATCCTCTACAAACAATATATGCAATTTTTGCAATGATGAGGCCTTGTAAAGTGGAAGCAGCAGTCATCCGCGATGACATCACTTAATTCTTTAATGAAAATAAAATTTTGGATTATGAAAGCATTTCCATTCCATCATCCAAAATCCCTGACGAGATAATTGAAGAAATCGTCTCATTTCGCTATTATTAAATAGATACAGTCACATTGATTGATGTGATTTTCTCTAATATAGTATGAATGACCAGGTGAAGTCACTGACAGAAGTGAGGGCAGATTATAGTGGAGGCTCGAGTTGGGATGATAATGAGTTGCTGGGGGTTGCAAGATCATTTTGTCGCAGTCCACACAACGGTTAACAGTGAGTAGGTTTTCGATCCGACAGTTGATGATGATTTGTTATCTCACGGTTGCCAATAATCGTCCCTCCGACAGTCCAAATTTTGCAGGACCACGCAGAACAGCAAAACACATAATGACGCCGGAACGCGATAGAAAATTGGCTAAATAAGAATTATAAATCAATAAAAGAACATCTCGTCCTCTCAAATTTGATAATCAATATCAAAGTGTCAAAAGACTGAATAATAATAATCTGATCTTCTCTTGAAACCCTAAAACACCTTATACATAGTGTTCAAATAAGAAACCTAATCACAATAGGAAATCTAATTTGAATATGAATCCTGGTGACAATATGAAATCTAATTTGAATAGGAATTCTAATTAAATAGGAAACCAAATTCAAATAGGCAATTAAATTTAAAACTTAAGGAAATAACACTAATCTTCATTGCATCATTCTCCCCTGCTAGAAAAAAGATTGGTCCTCGAATCTGGTTCGTTGTTAGCGATATCAATCTTCTCAAGTGGCAATCTAGGAGGCTATTATCCGCAAGTACAATATCATCAAAATCTTCAAGAAACAAATGAACTTGGGTAGGAATTTCAAACCTTTCATCGAAATTTTGCTCCATCACTGTAATGGAAAAAACTTCAACAAATTGCACATCCTCATGATTCTCTATCTGAATTGTTGGACTATTAAAATTATTCTCCATCACCACAAGAGCAAAAAGCTCGGATGCATCCATCATCGTTTGAGAGAGTTTTGCTCTTCAGTCTCAGCTTTCTTCATTGTTGGTTCGTCATCCATTACTGCAACAATTGAAGTTCTTCTAATAAATAAGGATTTATCAAAATTAATAAAAATAACATCTTCTTATTTTAGATCCACATCATCTTCTTCGATGTCAGATTCATCATAGATAGGACCTTTATCATAGACCGTGCCTTCATCATAGATTAGGCCTTCATTATGAAACTCATAAATCTCGATTGTCTTTCCGAGATTATGCAAAGAGGACTGATTTCCATGACGTACTTCTCGATTCCGTCTCTGGTGTAGAACATCGAAAGGGTTGACAGTCTTCTCTTCTTCATCATCGGATGGATCAACAGATTCCACTTCTTATTCGGATTGAACGTCCAACCTTGCCTCCGCAAGTTGTCGCTCCAAATCATGGATTCGTCTTCTCTGTTATTCAATTTCTACGTCTCGCAAGTCTCTTAGACGCGGCTGTTCATCTGGTTCAGGAACGACTCCACGTCCCTAGCCTCCACGAGCTCGCCGTTCACGACCAACGCGATTCTGTTCAGCCATTGATTCAAGCAACCTATGCTCTGATACCAATTGATGCTGGAACGCGATAGAAAATTGGCTAAACAGGAATTAGAAATCAATAGAGGAACATCTTGTTCTCTCAAATTTGATAATCAATATCACAATGTCAAAAGACTGAATAATAATAATATGATCTTCTCTTGAAACCCTAAAACACCTTATATATAATGTTCAAATAAGAAACCTAATCACAATAGGAAATCTAATTTGAATATGAATCCTAGTGACAATATGAAATCTAATTTGAATATGAATTCTAATTAAATAGGAAACTAAATTCAAATAGGCAACTAAATTTAAAACTTAAGGAAATAACACTAATCTTCATTGCATCACGTAACACTGCAGAAATTACCCGTAGCTATCTATTGCTGATTTATTGCAACTATCACCCTAATATTAGACGAAGACCCGAATAAACTTTGGCAAACATAGGAAACTATTTCATCCAAGCATTAGTTCATGGTTTTCCTAAGAAACTATGACCCGATAGGATCCAGATCCCTTGACGTACATCAGGAGGATCCGGACCCCATTATAGGGGGGTTTTTTTTTATTTTTTTGTTTTTTGAAAAAGTTATTTTTTCCTCAGTCATCCGATCTAAATAGAACGGTTGGGACCATCATGGGATCCAAGTCATGGCAAATACTATACTAACACATGTTCCAGCTTGTTACACGAACACTTTCTATACTTAGTTGATGCTATGAGGACATTATGAACACCCCTCGTTTGTTTGAGAAACAACAGCAATACTCTATGCAAAATGACAAATATACCACGTTCTCTACAGAAAAAATATTGACTTGGATTTCCTTACATATGTCAGGTCCCAGCCGTTTGATTCAGATTAGACAATTGAGAAAAAGAACAGCTTTTACAACAACGAAAAATTCCCCATAACGGAGGTTGTCCAATATGAAATAGTCGTAATGATAACAAATTACTCTTTAATGAAAACGAACTTTTGGACTACAAAAGCATCCCCATTCCACCATCCAAAATCCCCAACCAATTATAATTGAAGAAATTGCGATACTCCTCGATTACTAAATGGAGACGGTCGCATTGATTGGTTTAATCTTTTCTTTTCTAATGGTATATGGATGATCAGGTAAAGTCACTGACAGAAGTGAAGGCAGATAATAATAAAGGAGACACGAATTGGGCAGATGATGACCCGTCCGTCTTCGAAATGATCACTGTCGGCGGTTTACAAGGCGAATACCAGATAACAAATGGCTATGGCCCCAGTGATGCCCCACCACGCTTAGGGGTAATATTTAATTGATTGGTGGCATAGAAAGCATGTGATAACGATACAGAGACTAAGTAGATCAGTAATCTATTAAGAAATGCGCTTGCAGGATCACTGGAATACATAAATCACGGAGAAGGACTTCCAATTCATGGCAGCCAGTAATCTTACTGCCGTGAGAATTCCAGTAGGATGGTGGATCGCATATGATCCGACACCACCGGACACTTTTGTGGGAGGCTTGCTGTATGTACTGGACAAGGCTTTTACATGGGCAGCGTGAGCAACTTTTCAATCCTTCACATCTTATGCAGATAAATCTGATAGAAAATTGGATTCAGTCGAGATCGAAATTGAAAGAGTCCTGTGAGTCTAACCTTGAACAATTGAATATTCCTTTCGCAGGAATTACGGTATGAAGGTAATTGTTGATCTCCATGCTGCTCCAGGATCTCAAAACGGCGAATCTCATAGCGCGTCAAGAGATGGATTTGTGGAATGGGATTACTCTTACATTCAGGAGACTGTGAAAGTTATAGAGTTCCTAGCAGCAAGGTCTAGGAAATGAATTCGCATTTTGGACATATCACTTATCACATATATCTCATTAGTAGTTCCATGAATTGGATTCATTCGTGTTGATATAAACATGGCTGATCTTATCTAAATTTGATTTTCTAAAGCATGCTCACTTTTTATTGTCAAGTAGATATGGCAAACATCCGGCATTGGTTGTAATCGAGAAGTGGGAGGATCTCAATAATTACTACCGATTAGGTTACGAAGCCGTGAGGAGTTAACACTCCGGATGCTTATGTGATCCTGTCTAACCGGTTGGGACCAGCCGACCCACAAGAGCTACTTCAGTTGACGAGAAACATGAGCCGAGTGGTTATTGACGTGCATTACTACAACCTCTACGATCCGAAGTTTAAGAATTGGTCTCTGCAGCAGAACATTGGCTACATCTACGTCGATAGGGAAATTGATCTGAGCAAAGTAACCCAAACGAACGGCCCCTTGAGCTTTGTTGGTGAGTCCTAACATGTGGTTAGAAAACAACATGAGCATGTTTACATAGAACACAGATACCCACGACGCGCGGGAGAGCACATACATGTTTATGACCTCTGTGAGCTAAAGTGGGTTTTCCAGGGGAATGGACCTCGGCACTGGGCTTCGACGGGGCAACAAAGGAGGACTCGAGGAGATTCGCCAAGGCTCAGCAAGACGTGTATGCGCAGGCCAGTTTACGATGCCTGGAATCTCGAACAGATGATCAAAGATGGTTTCATAAAGATGGCATTCTGTAGCTCCTTATGCTGATCAAGCGGGTCATGTCGTCATGAATACTAAGAATAAAAGGTTGGTAATGTGATTATGGGATGAATGCATTATCAAAAGTTGCCATTATGGTGACGGTACTAGCATTAAATAAAGTTGAACTTGAGCGTGCTTCCACTACATCCTACTGTTTTACCTTCCAGTAGAGATTGAACGTGACTGGAATCAAGCGCATACACTAATAACAAGTCGGATTGTCTCTCTCAATGATGACGCCGGTTTCTCGGCGAAAAGTTGAGGACATGTCATGCTCAAAATCATGGTTAGTTTAGACAAACCGAAACGCCAGTGCCTCCTTTCTAGAAAAAAGGGAAACAATTAAAATTCATCAATTTAACTCAAATTGATCCATTTATTTTCTAAACAGTTTAAATAGCTCATACCTAGCTTAACCTAGATTCAACTCAAGCCCGAGCCATCCACGTAACTCCCTTCTTTTTAACTATATTAATTAAGCATTTGGTAAATTTAATTATTAGGGTGAGCCTTACCATTAAATTCAGGAATCTCGATATTCATTCCGAGATTATGCAAAAAGGACTGATTTTCAGGACATACTCATCGATTCCATCTCTGGTCCAAAATCTCAAAAGGTTTTACATCCTTCTTCTTCTTCATCGGATGGATTAGCTAATTCCACTTCTTCTTCAAATTGAATGTCCAACCTTGCCTCCGCAAGTTATCGCTCCAAATCTTACATTAGCCTTCTATGTTCTTCAATTTCTACGTCTCGTAAGTCTCTTCGATGTAGCTCTTCATCTGCTTTAGGAACGATTTCATGTCCCCAACCTCCATGAGCTTGCCGTCCACGACCAACATAATTATGTTCAGCTATTGATTCAAACAAGCTGTACTTTGATATCAATTGATGCTGAAACGCAACGGAAAATTGGTTAAAAGGGGAATTAGAATTGATAAAGGAACAAATCATTCTCTCAAGTGTGTTTGTCAAAATGAAAATATCAAAAAGTCTTAATAGAATGCCTCTCGAAACCCTAAAACACCATTACTTATATGATGTTAAAATCAGAAACATAATTAGAATAATAAACGTAATTACAATAGGAAACCCAGTTATAATAGGAGACATTATTACAATAAGAAATATTATAATAGGAAACATAATTATCATGAAAACGACACTAGAATAACAAAAATGTCCCTAAAACTCATGTAAACGATTCCGAAAATCACCAACCAAATTTCAGCTTATTTCGGGTTCCCTAATTTTGAGTGCATCTAAAAATGGAATAATGCATATTGGTAGATAAGATTTCTCTTTCTCAAAATTAATATATTGCAGACGATACGCATCGGTCTCATTGATCCTAGCATTGTAGGAAAAAAGATCCGATTCACTTCCCAAAGAAGTAGTGACCTGACTCGTTGACAGATAAAATTCCTTTTATTCATTTCAATTCGCATGACCATTTATAACCAAGTGATACCTAAGAACCTGAGCAGCTCAGATTTGTGTATCGCGTCCGGCTTCAAGCTACCTGATCAAGCATCATGAAGAATTCCTTCGTCGCCATCAGCTTGATCTTTTCTGGCCTTGTCATGTCATATACTCTGGTAATGTCGAACTGTCCTCGCTAAGCTGATCGATATATCTGAGAGCTCACATCGTCCGCTTATGTCGTTCTCAATGTTCTTTTGCTGTCGCATCAATGGTTCAGGTAAACGAGCATCAGATGGTCTCTGCAGAGAGAATCGCACCCAAATTGTGCAGTCTGCCCATCACCACTCCGAACTGCGTCGATGCCAGTTGCGCAATCAAGTGCAGTGCTTCTTACGAACAGCCGGCTACCGGACGCTGCACGGATCCGAGCACCTGCACATGTTCTTTCCCTTGTAGTGAATGATCTGTCGATGTATACGTGGAAGTCCACTGATTCATCCCAATGAAAAATAAACAGATAGTTTACCTCTCTCCTTTGCCTTTCGATGGGGACACAGTCACCGAGCGAGTTAAAGTAGTTTTGGAAGGAATAATTGTTAATGGTTTTTTTTTGTACGGGATAATTTAGATCTGGATTGTCAAGTTAGACAATCTGGTAATTTAGGTGTGATTTGATGCGAGATGGCGTATCATTTGAGAGCGGACGGCCTTCTTTTTTTGAGTGGAAGATTTTATTTTATTTTATTTTTTGAGATTTTGAGCATCTATTTTTATGCTGAGTAATTTTTTTTTTAGGATAATTAACATTGTACCTCGATGAGCATTTATGGCTGCATTAATTGAGGATACATGACTAAAGGATTTTAATTAGGAAGTGACGGAGCAAGTGAAAGTTCATGCATTGATACTTTCAAGAAAAGCAGGATTTGGAGCACTTGCAGGTCTACGTCATGATGTTTCCAAGCATCTGCAGTGGCAACTAAAATCTTAGATCCATTATATTTATATTAATACAGTTCTATATTTTTTAATTATGTCAATTAAGCCTTAAATCTTTCACGAGTGAATGGTCACACAATTTTGTGAAATGCCAAACATTATAGGAAAGAAATCCGATTCACTTACCAAATTTGGTGACCCGAATTGCTGAGTAAGTAAATAGAAGAATTCATTGTGTTCATTTCATTCCCCCCAATACCATCTAATACCCGAGTGACACCCAAGAACTTCAGCAGTGTAAATTTGTGCATTATGTCCGGCTTGCCTGAAGGAGAGAACTCAAGCCACCTGATCAAGCACGAAGAACTCCTTCGTCACCATCTCCATGATCCTTTTCGGCCTGGTCATGTCATATCTTCTGGTAATGGCAGACCGTGCTTGCTAAGCTGATCGTTATTGGCAAGTGTTGGCATCGTTCGCTATGTAATCTCGTCCTCAATTATCTTTTGCCGTCGACCTGATCGCGCCTCATCAGCATCGCGTCAACGCCTGCTGCGACTCCAAGTGCACAGCTGCGTACAAGCAATCGTCTTACGGCGCCTGCATCAACATGAGCAGCTGCGCATGTTGTTTTTTTTCTTCCATTTTTCGGTTGCCGCGGATAATCTGTCGATGTTACTGTGAAGATCCACCATGTCGTTCTTTTCGCCTCCACAAGAATGGAATAATTGTTCTCCTCTTTTGTTAGATTTAGGATGGGGACGTAGACATTTATGTTATGTTATGTTCCGCAGTTAGAGATGACATGTTATACCGACCTCGGTGAAATGCACCATGCCAGATTCTTTTGTTTTGTGTCTCAAAAATAAGGATTTTTTTTCATGCAACATCTCAATAAGTGTCGGTAAGTGTTAAAAAAATATTTTTTTTCCAGATATGTTGCAAAAGTATCGATTTTTTTTTATTTTTTAATTGTATGCAAATCACCATTTTTGATATTGACTCGCCAACTTTTAATTAGATATATCAATGCTTTGAATTTACTAATTACTAGTAAAAGTGCAAGGGAGTTCCATTCAAGAAATTTTAGAAAAATGGTCTCATTGCAGATTATTTGAATTGCCAAACATTGGAAAGAAGTTGACACAACGCTCAAAAAGATTGTGCACACTCATAGGAAAGAGAAATAACATTTCAAGATTACATTATCTGGTATAAATTTCAAAATTAAAATACGTGTGAGATAAGAGGAAATTATTGATTTACGTAATCCTCTATGGAACATTTATATAAAAAACTTATTGAGGATATTTTGGGAAAACAAGAAGTATTCCGATGACTCGAGGTCAAGCGAATGGCACGGAGTCCTCCCATACTTGGCACGATTCCTTGCCATCTCGAGCTATATAGGGTGGGCAAGGCAAAGATAGGAAGAAATCTCCGCTTTCCGGGTAGGAATGCTGCCGAGTTTGAGAGGGAAAGAAAGATGGGGAACCGCGGATTGTGAAAGAGGGAAAGAACCAGAGAGGGAGAAAGATCTGATGGAGGGATTTCGGTGGGAGGATGAGCGGAAGACTGGACCAAGATTGGAGAGGAGTCCCACGCGAATGAAGAGAGAGTAGAGATTCCAGTACGAGAGAGGAGAAATTTCCATGAGATGATCCTCTTGTCTTGACAAGATGCAGGGAGATTACTCGAGATCGACAATGAGCGCCATATCTACACGTACACATGCACGGCTTTTGGAAAAGGATGCATAGACACGGACACCCACTAGAGGAGCAAAGGAAAACAGGGAGAAAGAAGGGGGTGCAGGATGCATTCTCGGTGGGATTGGTAAATGGAGCAGAAGAAGCAAATGAACAAACATAGAGAAAGGAAACGATGAATTCACAGAGAGCAAGAGACAAGACACACGAGTGAGAGAAAGTGTTATAAAGAACAACGGAAAAGAAAGGGATTGGTCCTCCCGAGAGAGAGCTGTACGGGTAACTGTGTTTGGCGCCGTCGTCCGAGACCTCCACGCTAAGAAACAAGACGAGGAGAGGAGAGGATTCTCCTTGGCCGAAGGTAAATCGAGTCCGAATCTGCCTGAGGGATTGATGAAGGAAAATAGACGTGAAACTGACGAAAATCTGGGCTACCCGGGCTCTTAACTACACCCGGGTCTGTTCAGGCGCGTCAAATCCTCTTTCACATTCTTGGTGTTGCCTGAATCGAGTACTCGGATCTCATGTCATGCTCAAGGCTCTCGGCATCCATTTTTCTCTTAAAGATGGGAGCAAGGTAAAGATCTTAAACCAATGTAATGGCTTCTGATCACGCTTTTAAGGTTTCTTCTGCCGTTTCATGTTTGCTTCCTGTCACGCATACGTCATTTGCCTGCGTGGCTATATAGTACATAGCCCAAAATGAAGAATTAATCTTGGCCAAGTGGTTATTGAAATGTTAATACATTGGTACCATTGTTGAAATCTTGGTCTAAGCTGGTTCTGGGTTGCCAGACGCAGTGCTCAACCTTACTTTTGGAAGACTAAGCTATTCTTCAGTAAATTCATTGCACTCTGCAGTATTGCTCACAACTCCCGAGACCTTAGTTTAGGATGATCATACATGTCATTGATTGATTTCGCTGCACTAGCCATGCAATTTGGAAGCCACTACTCGAAAGAATCAATCAATTATGCAGTTAAAAAGGATGATCTCGTGCCATCTTATGCTGCATTCTTGTGATTACTTTCCCTGACAGAATAAAGGGCATGAATTCTATACAGGTGGCAATCTAAATTTGAAATGAATAGTGATGCTGCCTTCTTCAGCAACCAACTCCATCAATCCATCTGAATAGTTCTCTGTCTCCTTGCCTCTCCTATATCAAAGACGCGGCATGAATTGCAGTAGAACTTTAACTTGTTGTGCTGCTATCTGAGTATCGAGTGCTTGAATAAGTGGTTTAGAGATTGATTTCCCTGGGCTGTGTACAGGAGACTTTTCATTTTCTGTGTCATCTGTTGGAACATCCAAAAATGCGATTTTTATCAAATCTTACTAAGTCCAAAAGACTCTCTCTACTTGTAGACATCGAGAGGGAGCGCACAGCATAGTGTTGCATTGCTACTTTTCTCATTCATCTTAGCAATTTTGTTACACTAGTAAGAACACGAGCCAGTTGAAGCCCGGATTGACCGGCCTCCGCTGATGCGGGAATGCAACTCATGTCGCGCGCAAATCTCCGAGGAAGAAGATGAAATTTGGAAAACAGGGGTTAAGAAAAAGATCAAACCTTTCCCAGGCTTGCCTTGCCGGAGGGGACAGCTCTTTGATACCCAAGAGACGTTGGAGATTTACGATTAAAAACGTTGTTGCCCTCTCCTCTGCAAGTCATCTTATGTTGGTTGTGATGACTTCTGCTTCTTGTAATAATACTTGTAGAAGGTTGCCATCTTCCCCTCAGGAGGCTAGGCAGGCTCGATTCCTTTTTTCCAGCAACAATAAAACCCGCATTGATATAAAATAAAAATAAAAATAAGTACACCGTTAACTGCAACTGATTCAGCAGAAATATTCTGCAATTTTTTTTTCAATTATCTAAGTGGATTTGTTCAGAGTTCATGTCATTTTATCCAGATTTATTTCATAAATAGCTTAAAAGGTGATTAACCTAGCAGATATTCAAATATATCGTTGAACTTATATTTGATTATTACTACTACTATTATTATTTGGGGAAATTAAACGAAGTAGCAATATTGTGTTTTCCTCCACTTCTGGACTAACAAATCAAAATTATCTCCAAGAACGTTGACCTTAACATCTGGTAACCAGTGTTAATGTTTTAGTAAACCTAGCACTAATCAATTGATCAATTTTATCCAACTAAATGTGGCATGCGGAAGAAACTTGAAACCAGCATTTGACAAAAATTGAGAGAAATGTCCATACCAGGAATAGCACGGTCGCGCAATGCTTGACGACCTCGAAATTCATCCGGACATCATCGAGACTCCTGATCAAGGAAAGATGTCTTGGATTTGGTTAGGGTTGGACGTCATAACTTGAATGGACTCGGATTGATCGTAATTTTTCTTTCAATTTGCTGTTCTTTTCTAATTACCTGTGCTTTTGCTTTCCTAGCCCAAAATAAGCAGCCAAGGTTTCCATCTAATACAATTGGGAACGCAAAGCTCGATGGTCAGTACTGAGTTTATAGTCAGGGAGCCTAAGGACTTGACAAGAAAAAGGGGCCTACCTTCATATTACCAGCTCGGCGTCCAAACTTTTCGGTCAAGACCCCTAGAGAATCCATCAACCCGGCAGGAACCGGCGCATCCCTGCCGATCTCGGCAAATGCCTCCTTGATCCGGACGCAGTCGAAGCGCTGGATGTTGTGGCCTGCCCAGATCCTGCCGTTCAAAATTTCGAATATCTTATCGGCCACTTCTTCGAAGGTGGGCGCCCCTGAGACCGCGTCCCGGGTGATCCCTCCCTGGCGACTCGATCTCGTCCCAACGGCCGCAATGTCCCGAGGCCTGATGAGGGTGCAGTAGCTCTCGATCTCGACCAGCTTCCGCGGGCAGACAACGATGGCACCAAACTCCAACACGGAGAAGCCCTGCCCGGATTTCCTAGGCACTGTCGTCTCGAGGTCGAAGAAGACGATTTCAGTCGTGGCATAATCGATGCATGCATCTGAAGTGGAGGCCTCCATGTGAATATATCTCTACGAACTTTGTGAATTGCATGCCACGTTCATAACATAATCACTTAAATAGGTGTTGCTAATCATCATGCTAGGTAGTTAATGTTGGAGGAAGAAGAGAAAGAGAGGAAATGTACGGCTAGAAGTAGAGTATTCGTCAGGTGGTCGATTGATTTGCTTGTGGTTCAAGTCTATACATCCTTCTTAGGCCATTGCTCAGGGCGGTCCTAAAGATTCGCAGATAATGGCTCGAGCAGTACTTGGAATATCAGAGAGAGAGAGAGAGAGAGAGAGAGAGAGAGAATAGTTTCCCCTCTGTCATCAAAAACCATGCAGCAGATCGATGATTGATAATTCGAAGAAATGAACATAGGGAAGGAAACAAATGCCAAGTAATAAGAGAAAAGGTCTCGAGCTCTTGGCTTGGATTGCGAATTGATTCCCATCTTCATGGGGAAGAAAGGGTAACGCGTGGACCCGACATATGATGATCCCGAGGAAGAGGAAGGGGATATCCTTCCGAGAGGGATTACCACCTCTTAGAAAAGGTTAAGCCATTGCCTAGGGTTTTCGCCCCCGCACTTCCAGAGAAGCATCATTTTTGTTCCCTAATCTGAAGAGGAACATTTCTTTGAATTGAGGAAAAGCTACAGAATCGTTAGGTAACTGTTAATTTGAAATTGTATGTGCCATTGAAAGTATGGACATGGTTATGTTTGACAAAAGGCGGAATTGAGTCCGGTGAATGTTTAATGTCGTTCATAAGTAACTTTTGATGGGCAATTTTAATTTTCTTTCTGAGTGACTATTAGTAACTTGCAAATGATCCAATGTGAAATTTAATTAATTATGTAAATTAGGATATTGAAATAGTATGAATATAAGTATGATATAACCTAAATGAGGTCATACTTTTATAGTATTATAGAGACCCTAGTTAAAATATACTTAAATGAAACTACAGTCATATTTATGAAAACCAAAAGGGTAAAAAGGTAGTGAAAAAATAGTGTGTCATTATTCATTTTATTGATTCACGAAATGAATTGAAATGAAAAGATATTATAAATTTTGGGCAATAATGTAATTATGAAAACTTATAAATAGTACTAAAAGATTGATTTGACTTTCATATGGAAAGTTGAGATGCAACATTAAACAAATTGAAAGTTTAATGATTAGATTGAAATTTAGTTATAATTTAAGGATCACACTAAACAAATTAAAGACACGTATGATAATCATTTTGTTTATCTATTTTTTATATCCAAGAACATATTTTTAATAGAATTCCATTTGGTAACGCAATTTCATTTTCTATTTCTGAGACAAATTTTAACCCAAAAATAAGTTTGGAATAAAAATTAGAAGTAAATATCTCTTCACTTTTCTATCTTTGGAACAGAACAAGAAATCAGCATGATCCCCGATGTGAGAAAGTGCAGTAACAAAAATTTGAAAAATAACAAAATCTATCATGCTTTCAACTTCAAATAAAAATTGATTTAACAATGATTAATAGATTGATACATGTTATCAAAAAGGAGATATCTGAATAATTGCTTTTTTGGTAAGTTTATCTGAATAATTTTCATAAAATGAAATGTTGAGAATGGCCAATAGTCCGCCTTTTTTTCTGAAGCAATCAGTTTTTCACGGGAATTTTTCAATCAGTATGCTGAAAATAACCATGACTAGTAAAAGAGGTTGGAACATGTCATTAAGTTGGCCACCTTATGGATAGGTCGTACATTATCGGTGAATTGAAGATTTTCTCTTTCTAATATGTCTAGTACAAGGAAAAGCTAAAAGATTATTGTATTGATCCGATATGTAATACCGTCGGTCCAAGAGTAATTTGCTTCTTTTGCTGTAGGTAAAATCCCTGGCTAGTGTACTTGTTTGGACCGACAAAGTTTGATGAGACAGTTTTCCCTCTGCTCAGTCACATAAGATGATCCTTCTCAGCTACTCGATCCTCTTCAATGGCAATCTTCGAGGTTACTCGCCCCGGTAAGCATCATACAAAAGAGAAGAATTTAAAGGTGCGTTTGGTTCAACTTTGCAAATGGATTTTGGAGAAAATGTAAAACTTTTTGCAAATGAGCTTTGCGTATATAAAAAGATCGTTTGGTTGAAGAATTTTGATATGACTTTTTGCAAAATAATTTGAAATTAAAAAATAAAAAAGGAAAATAAATTATGTTATTGTTCATCTTCTTCGCTGTTCATCGACAGCGAAGAAGATGAATAGTTTAACTTTTTGCATTTCTTCCTTTGGTTGCTCATCCACCCTCCTCGGAGCAACAAACACAACCCAAGTGAGGCCAATGACCTAGGCGAGGCCATGACCCAAGTGACCTCGTGATGCAACCCAAGCGAGGCCGCGAATCAACATCGAAGAAGATGAACAATTTAGCTTTGTGCATTTCTTCCTTTGGTTACTCGTCTGCCTTCCTCAAAGCAACAAATGTGACCCAAGCAAGGCCAACATCCCAGGTGAGGCCGCAACCCAGGTGGCCTCGCGACACGACCCAGGCGAGTCCGCGAATCAGGCAACCCAAGTGACACCAACGCGACCCAGGCGAGGCCACGAAGGTCAAGCGACCCTAGGCAAGGCAACGCTCAGGTCGCGCAACCTCAGAAAAACTTAGATCTAGCCCTTCAACAACCAACACAACGCAGGCGAGGTCGCGACGTAGGCGAGGCCGCGGAGGTGGTGCAATCTCAGGTGAGGCAACACCAAGGTCGAGCAACTTAAATCTGGCCCTTCGTTAGCTAACGTGACCCAAGCGAGGCCACATAGGTTGTGCGACTCCATGGGCAAGATGAAGGTTGAAGAAGATCAAGGGCTGCATACTGGAGATGAAGGTTGAAGAAGATGAACAGTGATAACAAAAAACTACTAGTGAGGGCAATATTGGAGCAGAAAAAAATTCATTAAACCCCCCACAATAGCATTCCGAAAATGATAAATGCTGAAAGCTAGTCAAAATTGCTTTTAGAAATCAACTTTTCAAATGTCAACTTTCACCTCAAAACTAAAAAAATATTCTTACCAAACGCCTTAATATTTTTTCAAGAGGCTTTGGGTCCCCAAAGGGCTTTCCCAAAGCCCAACCTAAAAACGACACACCAATTTGTTCACTATGTAATTGTCATGGAAGACATGCACAAATAACAATCATTCACTCAAGTCGATTTCATGGGGTCTGAATTGAGAACTCGACGAAGAAGACGACAGTGGTCGTGTTAGGCGGGGGATTTTGTTCTTATCCCGAGGCTTTTCTTCGGTGTTAACGTGACGGTGACACTGGACATTTTGAGATAATCTGGAGACCAAACTAAGTTTGATAAGACAGTTTCCCCTCTGCTTAGTCACATAAGATGATCCTTCTCAGCTACTCGATCCTCTTCAATGGCGATCTTAGAGGTTACTCGCCCCGGTAAACATAATACAAAAGGGAAGAATTTAAAGGTGTGTTTGGTTCAACTTTGCTAATGGATTTTGGAGAAAATGTAAAACTTTTTGCAAATGAGCTTTGGGAAAATACAAAGACCATTTGATTAAAGAATTTTGATATGACTTTTTGCAAAATAATTTGAAATTAAAAAATAAAAAAGGAAAATAAATTATGTTATTGTCCATCTTCTTCGCTGTTGATGAACAACGAAGAAGATAAATAATTTAGCTTTTTGCATTTCTTGCTTTAGTTGCTCATCCACCTTCCTCGGAGTAACAAAGGCCCCAAGTGAGGCCAATAACCTAGGCGAGGTCACGACCCAAGTGGCCCCGTGACGCGACCCAAGTGAGGCCGCGAATCAACAGCGAAGAAGATAAACAGTTTAGCTTTTTGCATTTCTTCCTTTGGTTACTCATCCGCCTTCCTCAAAGCAACAAATGTGACCCAAGCAAGGCCAACAGCCTAGGCGAGGCCGCAACCCAGGTGGCCCTGCGACGACCCAAGCGAGTCCGCAAATTAGGCAACCCAAGTGACACCAACGCAACCCAAGCAAGGCCACGAAGGTCAAGTGACCCCAGGCAAGGCAACGCTGAGGTCGCGCAACCTTAGAGCAATTTAGATCTAACCCTTCAACAACCAACACAACCCAAGCGAGGTCGCGACGTAGGCGAGGCCGCGGAGGTGGTACAACCTCAGGCGAGGCAACGTCGAGGTCAAGCAACTTAGATTTGGCCCTTCGTTAGCTAACATGACCCAAGTGAGGCCACAGAGGTTGTGCGACTCCATGGGCAAGATGAAGGTTGAAGAAGATGAACAGTGATAACAAAAAATTACTAGTGAGGGCAATATTGGAGCATAAAAAAATTCATTAAACCCCCCATAATAGCATTCCGAAAATGCTAAATCCTGAAAGCTAGTCCAAATTGTTTTTTGAAATCAACTTTTCAAATGTCAACTTTCACCTCAAAACTAAAAAAAAAAAATTCTTACCAAACGCCTTAGCATTTTTTCAAGAGGCTTTGAGACCCCAAAGGGCTTTCCCAAAGCCCAACCTAAAAAGGCCACACCAATTTGTTTGCTAAGGTACTGCATGATTGGCACCTATTTTTGGTTCAGAATGAGTTCTGAACCAAAAAACCTCATTCTGAACCAGAAACCTGTTTACTACCCGATTTTATTTTTTCTAAATCTGAAACAGGTTTCTTGTTCAAAACTGGTTTTTGGCCAAGAATAAACAAAAAAAAAACTATTTCTGGTTCTTGAGCCCCAAATCAGAATGAGTTCTCTTTTCCTTATCTCCTTTGCCTTAGTCATTTTTGCCTCTCCTCTTTTGTGATTGAGAACCTCACCCTTGTCATAGCTATTTATGCATCTCCTCTCTTCTCCTCCCGATCGACGCCTCTCCGTCCACCTCGTTCGATGGCCTCGGCCTCGGCCTTGACCCTCTCTCTCTCTCTCTCTCTCTCTCTCTCTCTCTCTCTCTCTCTCTCTCTCTCTCTCTCTCTCTCTCCCTCCCTCCCTCCCTCCCTCCCTCCCTCCCTCCCTCCCTCCCTCTCTCTCTCTCCCTCCCTCCCTCCCTCCCTCCCTCCCTCCCTCCCTCTCTCTCTCTCTCTCTCTCTCTCTCTCTCTCTCTCCCTCTCCCTCTCCCTTTCTCTCTCTCTCTCTCTCTCTCTCTCTCTCTCTCTCTCTCTCTCTCTCTCTCCCTCTCCCTCTCCCTTTCCTCTCTCTCTCTCTCTCTCTCTCTCTCTCTCTCTCTCTCTCTCTCTCTCTTGTGGATGTTTACTTAGGCTGAGTTTGGCATATTATTGATGGGATGACACTTTGATAGATGTGATAACAATGCATTCTAGTAAAAGAAATCCACAAACTATCAATTCAAAGTTCTCATGTTTGCATATTTGCATTTCAAAGGCTTGAGAAGGCTTTCAAAGATCCCTCTATTAGTCATTAATTGTGCTTATCTTGTTCAGAGTTTTCCCTTTCCAATTAGAGAAATTTAGATGGAACATATCACAATTAGAATCGCCAGGGTGAATGATTTGTCGGTTATCTCTTTGGAAGCAAACTATGCCGCACAATGTGATCCCAACGCAATGTGGTTATTTCTTTACCAGTTATGAGCAACCTCAAAAAGAAAAAGAAAAGAGGAAAGTGCTTGAGGCAAATGAACAACCCAACATGATTGAAGGATATAAGTCTTAGGCTATCACCATTTTCTTACTTTATTTTTTTAATAGAAAGCAGGCCTAACACTAACAAAATAAGTCAATTTACAATAAAGTATTTGATTTTTATTAATATGAACATCTTGCAGTCTACAAAATTATATTTTTTAAAAAATAAAACAAAATTAGAAATATAATTTTTTTTGTCATATCAAACAGATTTCTATTTCTGGAATAAAAATTCTATATTCATATCAAACGTCTTTTTTTCGTCGGAAACTCATTCTGAACCAAAAATAGAAAAATAGAGTTCTGGACAGAACTACGTTTCTGAAAAAGAAACTGAATCATGCGCAGCCTAAGTAATTGTCACGGAAGACTAAATCCTCTTCTTTCATGGCATAAATAACAATCATTCACTCAAGTCGCTTTCATGGGGTCTGAATTGAGAACTCGACGAAGAAGACGACAGTGGTCGTGTTAGGCGGGGGATTTTGTTCTTATCCCGAGGCTTTTCTTCAGTGTTAACGTGACGGTGACACTGGACATTTTGAGAAAATCTAGAGACCAAACTAAGCTACTGAAAAATTCGAAACTTCTTGCAGCTTTCAGATGTTGCGTACTAGCATGAGCAGAATTCACGTTGTATCTCACCTGCTACTCACGGAGAAACCAAACCATGGGCAATGTCTTTCCGGCACTGCAAGAACGCAAGAGAACCAGCACAGCTGTCGATCCACTGAAGTCGGATCCAGGAAGCGCAAGCCAATACGCATTGGGTTTTCAGAAGCCTAACTAACAAACTCCACTCAGTGGACAGAGACATTCTCTTCGATGCATCTAATTAGTTCCTCGAAAAAAGTTGCTCTTAAGAAAAGTACAGTAGCACATGTTAAGGAACAACTTTTGTGAAATATGTACAGCGCAGGAAGTAAAAATTTTACCATAGAAAAGGATAACTCCAACAAAATCTCTGTAAGAATGACAACGAAAGGAAACAGCAGCTTTCCCTTCTTTCCTTTTTTTTTTTAGGGAAGCTCAAAAGCATAATTTTGTTTTTTGGTACCATCCTTTCATTCCTTTGGTTCACCTTGAGAGCTTGACATGACAATTGAAGCCAATTCGATCGTCCAGTCAGTAAATTACCCATATTCACGACATATATTCTCTGCTCGTAAAAGTTCAACAAAACCTACAATATGATCATGGGGAGTGACCAAAAAATCCCATGAATAGCCAGCTTCATGTAAGAGGCCCTCGCACGATGGCCTCTTGGCACAACCTTTGTTTCCGTTCTTATGGAAACACAGGCAAAGCCACATATTATCCTATCATACTAACAAAATTCCAAACGTTATATCAGATATGACCCAGAAGTAAGATTGACCTGTCTCAGTTTTTGGACCTGAAATGCCTCAGAAGCCTACACCAGAAGCCAATGTCTTCATCGGGCACCGGTTGTAGCACTGGATCTCTGAAATTTGCCTTATCACTAAGCTCTTTAAATTCATCCACAAGATTTTGAAGCCTCGCAACAAACTCAATAAGAAGTGAAGCGAATGTTGCTAGAGATAAGGAGCTAGCGCTCTCATATACTTTTGACTCCTGTTCATTGGGCAAAGGATTTGCGCTAAATGAGAGACGTGGCCAGGACACCCTCTTAATCATGCTGTCTGAGGATACAAATTCAGGAAGCGGTGAATCGGTAGCCGCATTTGAGATCTGTGGTTCCCAACAAATATCACTCAATGAGTGTATCACTCTCTGTCTATTTTCAGCATCTTTAGAATCTTGGATGTTCTCCAAGTCTTCGAGTTCCTGGGGCTTCGCTGCTGATTCCCAGTCCAAATTAACCAGGAGATACGACTTCTCATCTATCTTCATCTGCAGTTCTTCAGCTGCTTCATGCACTGGTAAGAGTATGTCACCAGGGCTTAATTTCTCCATCCGTTCAACCTTGCTTCCAAGCTCACGTAATACATTAGCTCCTTCAGTGCCAACCCTTTGAAGCACATCACTAAAAACCTTTCTCTTCTCTGCCGGTGCCTTCAAAAAGCAAGGACCCAATGATTATTTACTGGCCAATGAGATAGGATAAGAATACATTGAAAACAATGATATGCTTAACCAGCATATGGAAATCATTCCTCTAGAGTTTTAGACTCCATCAGAATTAAGCTGCTCATTTGACATCATAGCACAAAATGTGTGACATATGGTGCAACTAAAGAAGCCACACAAACACAGGCTAAAGAATTCATGAGATTAACTACGTCAGACACAATCAATCACTGAAGCAGCATCGTCATCAATACATCAGAAGAGGTCGAGCAAGAATGCACAATATTACCTGTATTTCAGAGAGAATGCAGCCATGCATAGCCATCACCATGAAAGCGCAATGCCTCAGTGCTCCACTTACTTCCACGTAGTTTCTCCAAGGATATTTAAATGACTTGTACGGGCCATGAGGTGGCTCCCATCTCGCAAAATCTAACTGCCATTACAAAGAGGTTGGTTATGATCCCAACTAATAAAAAGAGGTGGGCAAGACCATACCAGTGATTCCTCTTGACTGACAGATTGTACCGCTGTTCGGTAACCATTGTACAGTGGGTCATCAGAAGCTTGGTACGTCAGTATTTTCGAAGGAACTCTAGTATACTCCTTACTTTCCAAATATCCAGTAACGCACCCTGAATAATTTTTCCACAAAAATTAGCATGCAGAGCTCTCTTCTTTATTAATCATACAGAATTGGGAGCAAATATCCACATTGATCCTCGAATTTTTTAGCGATATTTCCAGCTTTACCACTGAACTTTGATTTTCATCACTGCCACCGATCAAATATTGAGAGGGAAATATTGAAACAATGTCAAAAGTTTAGTTCTAGCAACCATGCTCAAAAAGGATATCTTCAACTGGTTTTTGAATTCAACAGTAATTTGACAGTGTTACGGTTACACTTTATACAATATCCAAAGTCGAATGGCTGTGTGATGCAAATCGATGCTCATTGATAAGAACGAAAATCGCACGTAATTGAATGACAAAAAGAAATTATTGACTCGTTGTACTAGATAGAGGAGATTGATCAAACCTTCCAAGGAAGTAGCTACACCCTTGAAGTTCTTGACAACCAATTTGTGCAGGTCCTCCCCAGCCCAGATTGGGTATATACAGGTATTAACAACCAAACATATGAAAGCACCAATAGCGATGAGCATTAGCCGGTAAAAAGCTGTTTCAAAAAATGTTGAAGAGCCCCCAGATACCATCACAATGCAGTAAGTCAACAAGAATACCCGAAACCCATATTCATATGACTTCATGGTTGGGTAGAGCTTAGCATAACTGGCACAAAATCCTGGATACCATATGGCAAATAACATCAGAAGATCAGAATAGGACATATCACAACACATCAACTGGGGAAAAAGAATCTGAATCAGCTATTAAGTAACTTGATTCCAACCTGCTATGAAGATGCTGATTACAAGTATAAACTCCTGCAAGTTACCGGTCTTGGTCGATAACTCTGCAATGCCGAGAGAAATACTTCCAGCTGACAACGTCCCAATAGCCCGATTAAATCCCTTGTTCAGAGTTGCACCTAAAGATTGAAATCAGAACAACAACCTTTACTGTCTTCCCTTGTTCTTCAACGGCAAAATGACGAACTCAACACACTTCGAAAATCACATCTACAACCATAAGTAGAAAAGCCCCCCCAAAAGTATACGGCCGAAAATAAGATAGCGTGATTCATTCATAAGAACCATAAACCTCATTCTTCAAAAAAAAAAAAAAAACAGGGCAAAACTAGAAAGGTAACAGCCGAAACGAACGAAAATAATACCTACGCTGAACTCAAAAACCACAACGACAGTGAGAATGGCCCAGATGGAGTACTGGCTAACATCCTCGAGATTCTCTTTCAAGAAGATCACCAGCGAAACAAGGGCCAAAGACAAGCCCATCTTCGCGGCAAAGACGACCTTCCGAGGATCGGAACGACCCATCTCATACAGCTTAACCGAAACATCCTGCACCCTGTTCCAGAAATTCACAATCCCATCCGAAATCGACCTAAGGCGCCCGCATTTGACGCCAACATCGCTCCCCTCCCCACTGTTCAGGCCGAAGTCGGAGTACTCTTTTCTGGAGAGGAGCCTCTCTTTGCTCCTCTCCAAGAAGCTGTGCCTGAACGACCCAATCTTCGCAGCCATTGAAAGATGAAGAAAAAGGAGTAAAAAGAAGAAAGAAAGAAACGAGGATGTCCAGAGCCGAGACACAAGTCACCAGAACGGCAGAGAAGAACAAGAAGATGGCGGTCACTCTGCGCTAGAAATGCCCCGTGGAAGTACAAAATGGGTCGAAGCACTGGCGCAGCGAATAGAGACGCAGAGAGGTTGATGGGATGACGGGGATTCCAAGAGTGTAAACGGCTTTCGTGGGGGCGGAGAGTTGATGGTAAAGCAGGGGATCCGGATCCTCTGCTCTGGAGAACACCCCAGAGCAGATCTGATCTACCTTTCACAGCCGTCCGATCACGATCGGACGGCTGTGTTTTTTTTTTAAAAATAAAGCAAAAAATAAAAGAAAAAGGTGGGACCCACACCCATTAAAGACGGGACCCACCACCTGCAAGCTTGCAGCCGTCCGATCAACGATCGGACGGCCACAAGAGGCAGATCAGATCTGCTCTGGGGAACACCCCAGAGCAGAGGATCCATTTCCTAAAGCAGGAACCTTTTGGGAAAAGAAGGTATCCGGATCCCCTGCTTTACTGCAGGGGATGGATGGTGACGATGAAATTTCCCCTTCTTTAGGGAGGGAAAAAATTAAATGAACGGTGGACAGTAGATTGAGGAGCAAAGTTCCCTGCCCTAAAAGTAGGGAATCCATAGCCGCCTTGGAGAGTTGAGTGGACGTGGAATGGTAGGAGACGACGGTTCGTACGGTGTGCAAGTACAATTACTCATCTAGGGGCAATTTCGTCCGTTGAGGTTTTTTTCTGCTTCCTTTTTCTAATTTTGTTTTTATTTTCTTCTCTTTCCCTCTTCATCTTCTCCAGGCCTCCATCTTCTGCATCTCTCCGACGACGACGACGAAATCCTCTCTCTCTCTCTCTCCCCACCGACCTCGTCCGTCGCCGCCTTCGACAGCAACTCCAGCACCTTCGTCGTCACCATCGACCTCTCTCTCTCTCTCTCTCTTTTTGGCTAATTTGTCTTTTCATTATATAATTGCAAAGACAAGTGTAATTTCGAAAAATGAAAACTCGCTCTTTAGCCATAATAATGGAGATGTTGCAGATGGAGATCAAACCATCCACTTGGTAAACTTCCACTACTTCCATGCAAGAGAGAAAGGGGAGCCACATAAATGAAAAAACCCAAGCAATACCCCACTGGGCAAACCAGCATGGACTGGTTTGGGCGCAAGCAGCCAAAACAAGCAGGTCACGGCAGTATTGCAGTGGAAGTCTGCAGAAGTATTCTTATACTTGCGGTTTCGCCTCAAAACAATAATGAATTTAAACAAGGTCAAAGCCACTTGATCCCAGAGCAATCTCCACCAGTTCCCATATAAAACGGAGAGGAGAAAGGATCAAACCATAGCGAGACCACCTGGGAAGAATGGGTCACGATCGTTTTTGCTATTCTTTTCTTTTCTCTTGGATATTAATAACTGTACGGGGCCTTCGGGATAAGCACATTTGTCAGCGTGGAACAAGACAACGTTCGATCATGACGTTAGCAGATCCTCGCGCTTAAGGCCGTCCAGGTTCGCGGTGCTCAGCAGATGGAGGAGTCGTGGACCACCACTCCTTGGAAGTTCCAGTGTCGTCATTCTGCAACTAATTTGACTTTTCTGAGTTACTTGAGCTCGGTTTTCCATTAGACCAGGCCACTCCATTGGCCATTGAGTAATGAGATTTGGACGTTAGTAGTTTATCCGACAGATGGTGATTTGATTTCGGTAAAGATGTGTGGACAGAAATGTGGGGGATGCATGGATATATGAGAGATAAACTGGGACAGGGAGGTTTGATGGATGAACTTGTGGAGCAAAATTTGGGGGTTCTCATTCCAAAAAAAGAAGAGTTTGAAACTTCCGAGATATTTCGTTTTGGAATAGTGAAGAGATTACTCTCCTCACTCCTCCTTCGAGTCCCTTATGGAGAGATTGCCCCTTCCCCCAGAGTCCCTTTTTTGCTAGGTACTGTTTTTTTATATAGAAGATTAATACCATTAAAAATTGGGTTAACAATGCAAAAAGATCCAAGTTATGTCCACAGTGATATAAATACCTCTCACTGTTCTTTACATAACTAAAAATCCTAAATTTACCCATTGTTGTACATATATTTTAAACTTTTTTTGTGTCATAAAAATTCACAAACTTATAGTAATGTGATAAAATTTTGGATGGAGCTTAAACAGAGAGCATATATATATATATATATATATGTGTGTGTGTGTGTGTGTGTGTGTGTGTGTGTGTGTGTGTGTGTATATGTATGTATGTATAAGTTTGATTTTTTTCATGACATGAAAAAATGTTTAGGATACTTGTGTTACAATGATTAAATTTATGGTGCTTAGTAATGCAAAAAAAAAAAAAGTTTGAGGGATTTGTGTCATAATGAGTATAATTTATGATTTTTTTATGGTATTCTCCCTTAAAAATTCACAAACCTATATCAGACTGACACGCTCACTAAAAACTAATGTTCAGTCCACAAAAAATCCTAAGCTGATACTTATGATATATTTGTCCAAAAATACTTTTTTGTATCAATAAAAATCTCAATTCGGTACCTTTGACATAAGCCGACCTTCTATTGAGCATTTTGTCCAATATGTTATTAGATGTATATGTATCAAAGATCCAAGTAAAGAATTGTGTTTTCATGTCAAATATATATATATATATATATATATATATTCATGTTTGATATGTATTCGTCTGTCATGGGTGTTGATACATATGCATTTCAACAAGATAGTGAATGGAACGATGTTAACACCTACGAATTTTTCACAGTGGATTTGTCATTCTCCATGTCAAATTCAACGTTTATCACTTATGTTAACATGTATGAATTTGCAAGATGTTAGATGGAATGTTGTTAACACAAATGTGAAATTTTCACATTGAATCTGTTATTCTTCATGCCGGGTTTATATTACACTTCCACATGAGTTGACATTTAAGGAATTTGACGGATATTGGATGAAATGTGGCTACTACAAGTGGATTTTCCACATCACATCTTGTATAGTACAGGTTAGATTTGTTTTGTAATTATTAGCCACAAATGCTAACACGTATACATTTTAACTAGATATTTGAAGGAATATTAACCGTCGGTAGATCTATGTTGGAGTTATTAGTTAGAGATTTTTGATGAGGCGACAATTACTTTAAGATAAATGTGTCACGGCCGATAGCTTGAGAGTTTTTGTCAAATGAAGAATGGTTTGTACTAAATTTTTCATGAGGTACCTCTTTGAAATTTCTAGTGCTATTTACCTTCTGTCAATCGCTTATTCTATTTACTTTTATAAGATGTTCAAAGTTTGACCCTTTCACGAAGGGAGATGGTTCTTTCATAAGCTAGCACAACATATGTTCTTTAAAGTTGAACTTTTTTATATATGTTATCCCTAAAACTTTAAAAAGCAATAATGATAATTTAAGGTTTGGCCCCTAGAAATGTATTTATAAAAAAATGACCCTACAGATCTGCCGTTGACTTTGAATCACATTTTTGCTTGGGTGAATCTCACGGGCTTCCAAGATTTCTCCTAAAAATGCTACAATGGCGGCCAAGACATATGGTTTCCAGCAGTCTGCTTATGCTGCCGTCAAGTTTCGGGCTCCAGGAGTTTTCGATCATCGTCCTAATACTGTCAACTGATTATTTTCCTGCGAAACCATCTAAAGTTCTGCAACTTCTGGTCTCAGCAACCTGACTTCCGAAGACGGTTGAAGGTGCTACGGCACTAGTCAAGCAAGTGGAACCAAGAACACTTCTCTATCTTTAGCTCATTCTGTTTCAAATGCAATCGTTCTCTGAAAACCCACTAAGTCCTGCCTTAAGTAAGCTGTCTATGTTAGCTTGTGCTCTTGGGACACTGTTGACATGACGGCGAAAGACTTGAGCGGTAACATTGCTGAGAGAGAGGCGCCCGAGTGAGACGACATGTCGTAGTCCATTAATTGATCGAACTATCTATGGCAATAGACAATAGACTGGACAGACTCCACAAAATGAATGTAGCAAATTACTTATATGGACGGATGATCAGTACCGTTTAGTGGCCTTTAGTTATACGCTTCATAGGGAGGAAACATGTACCAGAGAGAGTGCAGAAGTAGCCAGAGTTATTCATCAAGTTCGCGTAGATAGAGCAATTCATTGCTTCATTTCCGCAGTTCTGAATATCAAGTACTCTTTCCTAATTGACGTGCTAACTAATTGACGGTGTACGAAGCGAACCGGCTTGGAATAAGGTCAAATCGAGGTGGTGGATCGAGTCATCTGGCCAGGACTTCGAGAGCACAAAATTGATTTGCCCAATACAAGTGATGAAGCCTCCCGGATAAGTAAAATCCTTCCACGCTTAAGATAATATAAGATAAACTGCAGAGAGGCATTGACCTTAGGACAGTAGGGATGATCAACGAGCGGGTGATCTGTTTTGCTTGCCAATGCCTTAGATGGAGACAGCCAGGTTTGGGCTACATCTTTACATGAGAAGCCCAACCCGCCAAACCTTGGGCCTATCTGGCCCAAAATTCTCATTTCTGTCGCCCGTGCGCTTAGCCTTCGAACCCACGCGAATCCGAACCTGTCCAACAACCACCTCCTAGAGAGGCATAACTGGTAAAACACCTACTATGGGCTCTTGGGCCCGTTGGCTTCTTGGGCCTTGCAAGGTCAGTTCCTGACACAATATCCATAACAAGGTGGGATCAACTGGGCCTACTCCACGCCGCTCTTGCGAGAGCATGTGAGGAAAAGTTCCAACGAATTCTCAGGACTTGTGCTGTCAAGACTCCACCGTTCCATTAACAACAAGAAAAAGCACACCAAACTTGATGTTTCATCAGAGGAAAGCGTCTGGTACATACATGACCCCACTTCCATTTCTCCGGATCAGCAAACACAAAAGGCCGTATTCAATCAGCATCTACATAACTTATATCTAATGTTCCAGTAGTAGAGAGATGAGGATGTCGCCAAAATGTCATCTCCTCTGCGGCACGCATAATCGGCGTTTGGAGCCTAACCGGCATGCCTGAAGATCGAGACCCCGAAGACCATTGGGGTATTCTTGATCAATTCAAACACACAAACGTCTCCACTACTCAAGGAATTATCGGTCGAAAACATGGGCCAACCAGCGGAGAACTTTCCAGCGTAGTGATGTGGATAGTTGAAGAACCTCACTGTCCATGAGCCGCCACGAAACACGAGTGTCGTGTCTTCCGCTACCAGGCTTTTCTTTATCTGGCTCTTCATAAATCCACTAGGTACATGCTGATCAAGTACACAATAGTAAAAACCACTTTGAACACATTGAAACTAATCTTACGGACGGGATAAAGGAGTGCTGTTTTTCCCTCGCTTCTCTGACAAAGTACTTAGGCAACAAGGAAAACTTAAAGATGAGGATGAAAGCTTCATGGGAAAAAACCGAATACAAGTAGCTGTAAATGCGTCCCATGAGTGGGTGAGCGAAGTATCTGAATAAGACAAATCAGAAAATCCCATGCATATCACCGCTTCTACTACACCATCTCGTCCCCATTGTTGCTCCATTGCCCAGAAGCCCGATAGACACATGCACGCACTTTAACGTTCAAAATATTACCAAATACCAACACCAGGTTCTAATAATGTTGTTCCAAAGTCTTGCTGTGAGGTCAACATGAAACATGATGAGATCTCTGTTTTACGTAGTGAAATAAGTCCTTACCAAGTTAGAGTTCGTGAGATTGCAGCTCCTCATGACGACGAGGAAAGAAGGATGTTCCGATTTGAATTTCCTGGCCTTTTTCAGAGCATCAGAAGGGTTTGGACATCTAGATCTAAGATAAATCTGCTCAAAAGGGGTTGCTTTTTTTCCAGACTTTCTAATCCTGCCTGTGGAAAAAGGTGAACAGACCTATTCAATCACTTGAACAATTGAAAGAGGAAAGAAGTTACATTTGAGGGAAATAAATTATACCACCATAGTCTCGTGACGAGCAATACCACTTTACGTTCTTCTTCAGCTTCGAACTTCTTCTTTCTCCTGAATGAGAGCTTTTGGCTTCATGACGTGGTGTCCGCAAACGGGAACAGGACTTGTTCTGATCTTTACTAACAAGATCAGATTTCATCATCATCTTACTGGGTGAAGCCAAGCCCGATGGCGACTTCAATTCCCTACCTCTGTCTTTAGGCGAAATGATGTGCTCCCCCAATTCCGCCGAGACATCGTCTATTTCGACAGTCTCAGGGTCTAATGATTTTTCAGGAGCTATGGGTTTCTGGGGATATACTATCTCAGACGTACTTTTATCGAATATTAGGACATGAAAGATTGAGCCCCCTTCATATCTAAAGACTATCAAATGTCCATGATTGATGGAGTAATAATCTAAGAAATCCCTCCATCCTTTGCAAATCCATACCCTCTCATCACCCTTCTCTAGTTCCACTGGCCAATTTGCATCCCCTGCAACTTTGAGAAGCAATTGGTTTGGCAGGCTTTTTCCATGTTTTGCGACGAAGCTCCTTGGTATCATCTGCAATGGAATTTTAAGTCTATGTGAATCCAATGCATCACCACAGTTCGATCTTCAGAAATGCCCCACACCCAACAGTTAGATCACGCCGGTCTCGCATGAGACAGTGACGAACTGAACTGGTATGAACCAAATGCACATTCAAGTCATTGCTCATAAAAAATTTGCACCGACGAAACCCCCCTCCCCCAAAAAAAAAGAAAAAAGGAAAACCGAGATAGGAGTTCACAGCACATACAAGCTTTCCAGCCCGGAGGGTGTCGGAGAGTATGATCTTGAAGAAATGAGGAGTCTCCGGGGGCTTATACCGCTTCCGGCGACGCGAGACGTTCATCATCCTTCCGGCCGACGCGAGACGTTCACATGCTTCCGCTTACCCTAGTTCTTCCTTTTCTTCTTTCTTCGGCCGGCAGCTTGCCGCAGCAGAGTCTCCACAACTGTAGCAGTAAATAAATGATCAGAGGACTCACAATCGGGACAAGGCAAGTCGAAACATCTCAAGAACATAATCTGAAGTCATGATGATCTCGGGTGAGAAGGAACAGACATTATTTTACAAGAGCCAAGAGAATATTCATTGAATGTGGCTTTTGCTTCTGCCGGAGCTCATCGGTCACAGTAAAAGGTGAAGTTGCCAAGTTGGGTGAAGCCGAAAGATAAGGGAATGAACGGGAGTTAGTAAAATAATTCTCGAATTCCCAAAAGGCACTTACCAAATAACTAATTAATGATAAAAAAAAAAGTTTGGAAAAATGCACGAACATGTTCTTCTAATGATAATCATGTTTGAGATATGAAATATGTTCATCTTTTGTTCACGTTTAATCGATTTTATTTCATTAGTAGATGAAGAGTTTCGCTCCAAAACTGCTTGCGGAAAAAGTTCTAGCTTTGATTATGCTTCTATCTTATCTTTGTAGTATGAAAGAAATGTTTAATAAAGGACAAAAAGATTTGTATGCGGTCTTTGTACATTTAGTTTATAGTACATAAGTGTCCAAATAAATATCATTTGGAGGGCTCTAAAAGAAGAAAGAATATAGATCAAATAAATATCATTTAGACATGCCAATTGATTGCACAGAGCTTTCATGAGCCTTTTTATTTTTCCTCAATCAAAACACGCCAATTCTTCCCCTCTCTTTTTTTGTTGTATGATTGAGTAATTAAATGATGTCTCGACTTTAATTACTGTGACATTTCTAAAGATTAATCACCAAAAGAAAGCTCATGGATTATTAAATATCAGTCCCATAGGAAAAATTTCAAAAAAAAATTTAAATTCCGTTGCAATTATGTTAATTTAATTTTAAACCTTTTTTTATCAGTTAGAAAGCTCATGGATTATTAAATCTCAGTCCCATAGGAAAAATTTCAAAAAAAAAATTAAATCCCGTTGTAATTATGTTAATTTAGTTTTAAACCTTTTTTTATCAGTTTGATCTTAAATCTAAAGCGCTGAAACGTGGTCCAAAGTTGCCGGAGGTGAGTTAGGCATGGAGGGCAGCGGGCACAGCTGTTCTGGTCACGGGAGCGCACTCCGCTGGCGAGCATCCGTTGGAAGGGTAAGGAACTCGCCGGAAGCTGCCGCAGGAGCGGCGTCGACGTTGGTTGCCTCGGGGGAATCTGCAGGTGATTTGCAGCTTCACAGAGAGTTTTGCTCGGAACTGATGAAAGAGTGACAAGGCGAGATGCTCGTTGGACAAAACGCAGAGAGGTTGGCAATCTCAAGGCGTCCGTGACCTGCAGAGAAATCTACTGGTTTTCTGTCCTCGCAACCCTTCCTTCCTGTGGAGTGAAACCACTCCAAAAAAAGGCTCTCTTCTTTGTCAGAAACCCGTCTCTCTTTTTCGAATGATTGGCCATCTCCTGTCTTTTTAACCTCCTCTCTCTGTTTTCCACTTCGTCCTTTCTTCACTGTGGAGAACAATGATGCAGTGTCCTGTCAGAAACTACCCTTGATAGCGAACCCTAAACATATCTATTCATAAGAGTTAACCCAGGGTTGTCACGTAAGAGCTGAGATATCTTAGTTTACTAATCCTGATAATCAACTCAAGTGATTTTATGATTATTTTGTCTAGCTGAATTTCCAGAAAATATTAATTATACACCAAGCATATCATTCAATAATTCCATCGTTCCAACTTGGTCTCGCTATTATGCAATTCTCAATCATATGCACATACTATAGGGTTAGGGCAAAACTCCATGTTCTTATGAGTTTGGTCCGATTCATTCAAGGTAAAATTTCAAATAATTGCCTGAAATAAAGCCTCTTTCTCGAATAAATATTCAAATCATATACTATTTTAAATATAATTTGAAGTCGCTAACTTAATCTCAAGTAAATGCTCAAACTCACTAATTAGTCAAATTTTTGTGGATGACCTTTTTTCTAGTGATCAAAGCATGGGTAATTTTGTTTGCAAGTGAAATATAGGTAAATCAAAAATCCCAAATTGAATTTTATGATTCTTCATGGATTTTCTCTCTTGCTCACATTACTCTTCAATTCTTAGTGCTAGTTCTCTTTATGGATTTTTCTCTCAACCAAATCAGAGAAAAAGCTTTGTTTTTTTTTTTGTTTCATACTAACTATCCGAAAACCGTCACTCTCTCATCTCCTCCTTCATTCATATCTCTCTCTCCATCTCCCTCCCAAAAATGTAGACACATCCATTCCTTCATTTTCATGGCACTACTATAGCTCGGGAAGCAATCAAGCAAGGGGACAAAGTACATCTTGTTAAGGCTAGAGCTATCACCAAGATGGGGTGAATAAATGATTATAACTTATCTTGAAAAATTAAAGTGCAATTAAAATAGTCAAGTCTTAAGTCTCAAAAGAAATAGTTTCGAAATCAAAGTATCTTTTAGATGCAAAATATTATCAAACACAATGAAAAATAGCCAAGGGATAAAGAAATTTGCACACAAAGATTATAAAAGTTTGGCTTACAAAAAACCTATATCTACTCTCCCACATTGACAATCTACCGGTTGGATTTCACTAGTGAAGCAATCAAATGTTTCGATGTTGAGTGATTCACATTCAATCACGATAGATCACGTTATCTTTGAATCTCTCTTCTTCACCTCCCAAAGTTTGCGAGTTTTATCTCATAAAAAATTAGTGTATAGGATTGAAGCTGTCTTGACTTTGGAATTTGACATTCATATTCTCTCTTGTCTTTTCACTCTTCAGCAGCACTAGTCTCCTTTTGTACTACTCCAGTTCCAATTAGCCATTATACAATCTTTAAATCTCCTTTTGTACTCCTCCACTTTGAATTAGCCACTACATAGTCTTCAGAGAATCATTCTCCAATTATCCCATTATATATGATGTTTCAAAGGAGATTGAGTAACTGTTGAGTATTGATAACAGAATCTCCTATTGATTTAGTTGCCCATCCTATCGAGATTGGATTTCCATAAACATAATTCTTCGTCTAGAATGCATATATTTTATTTTAAGAGCAATAAATCCATCAAATAAATCATAAAAAAAACTCTCTATTATTGATTATTCTTTAGCATAAATAAGTTAGGAAATCGTAGCCACATCTTTAGTTGTTGTGAAGTATAAATCCATTGCAAACTTCTTGTTCAAATGTTGTGCTGGAGTTCAAGTCTAGATAGACTTCTCGATCTTATGAAAATCTTCTAATATGAAGTTGACTTAAAGCTAATACATTCTAAATATGCCAAGGTGCCTAATAACATCATAATACATATATTGATGGTATCTCCATGACTTCCCTTGATGGCCATCCGATCTAAAACCCCTTGGCGGCCACCATTCAACCAAAACCCCCCTCTTTTTATGGAAATGCACCCTCCCTTTTTTTTTTTTTTTTTGCCTTCAAATTTCCTTCCCTTGACATAGGGTAGGAGATTCGGATCCTTCCATAAAAGAGAGAGGAGAGAGAGGAGATGTTTGGCTAGGAGAGAGAGAGAGAGAGAGAGAGAGAGAGAGAGAGAGAGAGAGAGAGAGAGAGAGAGAGAGAGAGAGAGAGAGAGAGAGAGAGAGAGAGAGCTGCTACACAACGAATAAGGAGGGTCCGCAAATCCATTGAAACTTACGATTGTCCACCTTATCCGGCCATGGGGTTGGCCCCTTCTTACAGGCAACATCCCTTTTTATTGGGGGGGAGTGCCACATCAACCGATCACCCCTAATTCTATTTAAAAAAGTAGCTCACCGAAGGATAACCAACCTCAAAATTTTTAATCAGTCGCTCCTCAAAGGATAACCACATGGGCAAAGACAACATAATCTTGCTATCAAACTCAAGAGACAAGTCGGAAATCCCCGAGCATCCACGACAAAAAAATGAATGATACGACACGAGCTATCTGTCAGGATTCAGTGGAGGTAAGTTCGCTTTTGTCTTCCTCTTTTATAACAAATTTTTAAAATTTTAACTCGAGCTTCCCATAGGTATCAAAAAATGAAAGTGATATAACCGAGGTCAACAACAACAGTTGACCCAATTCGATGGTGGACCATCCTCCTCAGAAGCCTTGCCTTAACCATCACACAATAAGATTGGCAGTCAAGGCCTCGATTACCTCAGTTTTATTGGGCTCCTCAATGTGTTACCACTCCTAGGATCGATAATGGCGGGGTTGCCGCTGACTGGAAAGGCCACCGATCCAAGATACTCACTCCTTTTATTTCATTTTTCCTATTTACATGGCATATTTTTATTGTCTTTCTTTGTTATCATTTTTATTCTTCTTTTTCGTGTTGAACCCACGATTTTCCTATCACGGCAAGAGCTAAAATAAGAAAGCTGCTTCCTCTTTTATGTGTTGTTTTGGTGGTTTAGATGTTCATCAACCTTGGCACCATCCTGGGCTACGTCTTCAACTATGGCTTCTTCAAGCTCCCCCTCAACCTTGTTTGGCATATCATGGTTAGTACCGTGGCGATCTCCCCTGGCATTGCTTGCCATAAGGGCCCTCAACGTGTCGGAATCACCCCCATTGGATGATCATGAGAGGACGTTTGGGTGATGCGAAGCGCGTCCTCACCGATGAATTCCCCATATCACTGTGTAGAAGCTTGCTTCCTACGTAACATGTCCTTTCCAAAACTTTCAAAGGAAAGGACAAAGGAAAGGACAAAGCCTACTTTCCTTATGAGAAATGTCTAAAATATGTTGTATTTTCTTCTCTCTTTTTTCCTCCTCTTCAACTTTTCCTTTGTTGACAGACTTTTGTATGCAATACATGGGAATCGACTTTGTTCTCTCTCCTCCATATTCAGCATCTACGTATCACTTCAAGTAAAATGCTTTACTCCCTCGAATCCTTATCGATTTTTAACCTAATTTTTTGAGACTGCCTGACTTAGCCCAATTAAGCTCAAAATCTCCCTGCCCCAATCCACTTAGTTTAAATGCAATTATATAAGGTCTGTCAATATTAAAATCTTTATGTAATTTAGTATTTTTGATTTGGTGTCAAGATCGACCCTCCATTTTCTATGTAATAAACAACTATATGGACCGCTAAAATTTAGGTGTCAATAGAAATGAGTGAAGAGGATGAGACTGGGTTGCTTGAAGCTTTTTAGAATTCAAAATCTCCATGTGCATCAGATAACTTAAACTAGGGAGCTCATTCAAATTTGGAAATAGTTGGACTAAGAAAACTACATTAATTAGGAAACCAACTTAAACTTGAAAATCAATTCAAATTAGGGGAAACAACTTGAATTGGGGAACGTACTCAAATTTGGAAGCCTATTCATATTAACATGATGATGTCCATAATTTCTAAATATAAAAATATGCCGTGAAGCCTAAAAAATGAAGACGGTACAATATCAACATTGTTTTTTAAGGGTAAAATTTTATCATTATCGACGAATTTGAACCCTGTTCTCTTAAAATGCATGAGAGATCTCCAGAAGAAAAAAAAAATTTTAAGCGTCAATAACTTATATTGCACAAATCGAATTGCTCTCATTATTAGTTGATCCAGAGTTCGGAATTCTTCTCATTGAAGGCATCGTGGGGCACAACCTGTTGAATAGGAGTTGCAACTATTGCAAAAAGGCCAAGCCCCATTACCAAAAACTATAATCTCAAACTCAACATAAACAATAGCACCGGCAACAATTTCATTCTATTTTGCTCTGCAACCTACCTTGTAGCCACACTATGGAAAGCCTTCAATTTGATTGCATGCACCTACTCCAAAACGTCTGAAACTGAGATCGCAATGAACCCTCTCGATCTTGGAGAGTTCAGCGTCTAGGACAGATGGTCCTAGACTTAGCCGACTACTCCAAGAACAATGAGAAGTACCCAGTTCTTGGCGACGTCAAGCTCAGGCGTCTTTCCAAATGCCTCCTAAGTTTTGCCCCTTTCCATGAAGTGTTCATGGAGGCCGTTCTCGATGATGTGCATCGCCACATGGTCCTGGGCTTGCCTCATTAGCAAATCTTCAATTTCTACGCCTATTGCCAGACCAACACCAGCAGTGGGGGATCCACAGCAAGATGCTCTACGCAGGGTATAACGCTGGCGAGATTCAACTGGATCTCGTCTGTAGCTGCTGCTGAGCTTGAGAACCCAGCCCTGGACTGGCTTGAGAATATGATAGACTTGCCGAGGCTGTTCCTCTTTGCGGGGAATGGCGGAGGCATCATTGAAGGGAGTACAACCAAGACCATCATTTGCCCACTCGCTGCTGGGAGAGGCGCTCTTGAGGAGGTCGGACATTGATTCAATCACGAAGCTCATTGCCTATGACTTGGACGAAAAGCATCATTGCTCGTTCCAAAAATTTGCCAAGGGAATCGACTGGGGAACTTCCAGGCCATTCAGACAATAATGTCGACCTTTTTGTTCGATTAATGAAGGCACTGAAGAAATGCAGAGAAGAGATGAACGAAGAAGAAGATAACTGAAAAGTGCTTCGTATTCATCTGAGAACTTCAACAACGTGTTTAGTATCTTGAGCTCTCTTATATAGAGACTCAATGCCAGCTCATCAAAGACTAACTAACTAACAAACTCTGATTTCGTAGACAATACATCAGAAAATGTTGTACAGAGATACATTTATACTTTGACCAATACTACACTCTATTGTCAATGTCTTCAATGTACGCTCTCTGTTTTCCAGCTCCCTGACTTGATTGTGTTAAGTCAACCTGCGTCAATGAGCTACAAGATTGACCTGAACACATGGTCTTATCATCCCCCCGCAAACTGGGTGAGGGAAGAGAACCCAAACCCAGTTTGAGACGAAGAGCCCAATGGGAAGCTCGAGATAATGCCTTGGTATAAATGTCAGCAAGCTGACAATAGCTAGGAACATATTGAAGTGAAATTGTTCCCAGAGAGACCTTCTCACGGACGAAATGATAATCAATTTCAATATGCTTCGTGCGAGCATGCATAACTGGATTAAAAGAAAGGGAGATAGCGGACATGTTGTCACAAAACAGCATTGTTGGCTGAGGAAGGAACACACCAATATCACGCAAGACGAAGCTAATCCAGGTGAGTTCAGCTGTGGAAGAAGCCAACGCTCGATATTCGGCCTCAGTGGATGATCTGGAAACTGTGGTTTGTCTCTTAGCCGACCAAGAGACTAGGTTAGAGCCAAGATATGTACAATACCCTGTGGTGGACCGTCGAGTTGAATCACACCCCGCCCAATCAGCATCAGAGAAACAGTACAAGTTCAATGAGCTACAAGAATGATAAAACAGACCAAGATGAAGAGTGCCCTTGACATAACGCAGCACTCGCTTCAACATAAGATAGTCACCAACAGTAGGACGTTGCATCCTTTGGCATAACAGATTAGTGGCATAAGCAATGTCAGGCCGTGTAATGGTGAGATACTGAAGACCACCAACCAAACTTCGAAACTCCAAAGGATTGGATAAAGGAACAACATCAGAAGTCAACAAGCTTGGTTTAAGAGATAAAGGAGTGGAAATTGGCTTACAATCAGACATTTGAGCTTTAGCAAGGAGGTCCAAAGCATACTTGGTCTGACAAAGAAAGAGCTTGGTTGGCAGAAACTTGGCCTCGATTCCCAGAAAATAATGCAAAGAACCAAGGTCCTTCATTCGAAAATGAAGACTAAGAGCACTGACAAGCTGAGTAAGCAACAATGTGGAACTGCCAGTAAGTATAATGTCGTCAACATAGAGCAGAAGAAGAATAGTATCTTTGGCAGTGTGAAAAATGAACAGAGAGGGGTCGGTGGAACTGCAAAAGAAGCCATACTCCAAGAGGAAATCACTAAACTTCTCAAACCACGCACGAGGAGCTTGACGCAAGCCATAGAGAGACTTATGCAGCTTGCAAACAAGATTAGAATTCTCAGTGAAACCAGGGGGCTGTTCCATGTACACATCCTCATGCAAAGTACCATGAAGAAAAGCGTTCTTCACATCAAGCTGAGTAATAGACCAGTGATTAACCATTGCAACAGACAAGACAATACGAACAGTAGCCTGTCGAATAACTGGGCTAAAAGTCTCAAAGAAATCAATACCTTCCTCCTGATGATACCCTTTGGCAACTAACCTTGCCTTAAGCTTATCCAAGCTACCATCAGCAGCCAATTTTGTCTTGAAAACCCACTTACACCCAATAACCTTCATCTGACTGGTTCTGGGAATTAAAGACCATGTCTGATTCTCATGCAAAGCAGCTAACTCTTCATGCATTGCTTGTGTCCAACCAGGATGAGCAAGGGCAGATTTAATAGACCGAGGCTCAGAAGGGACAGAGTAAGCAACAAAACAGGCATACTTTGGATTTGGTTTTCGAATGCCAGACTTTGATCTAGTCTGCATAGAATGCATGGAAGTGGAAGATGGTTGAGCAGAAAGGAAAGGCTGAGAAGAACATGAAACAGGGGATTTAGAAGAAGAAGGTGAAAGCTGAGCTGAATGAGGAGATAGCTGAGAGGAAGGAGACAAAGAAATAGAAGGTTGGGATACAGGAGAAGAAGAGGGAGATGAACCAAGACTTGGAGAGGAAGAGGAGGGTGGAGATGCAGGAGTGGAAGATAAAGATGAAGAGATAGATGGACCTGGAACAGAGGAAGAAGGAATAGAAGGCAGTAGTGAGGATGAAGAAGAGAAATGAGACACAGGAAGACTAGAAGAATGATCAAAGGAAGAGGAAGGATAGGTACTGAGAACAGGAGAAGATGATGCTTTGGAAGAGGAAGGAGATAGAAACTGAGTTTCAGCCAGCCACTGTTTATAAAGAGTAGTAAGAGGAGGAAAAGTGGCAGCAAGCTTAGAGGAGAAAGGGAAAAACGACTCATCAAAGACAACATGACGACTAATGTAGACTCGACCATCCGAGGGAACCAAACACCTATAACCTTTGTGCTTAGTACTATAGCCGAGGAAAATACAAGTCAAAGAACGAGGATCAAATTTATGTTTCATATAAGGACGTAAGCATGGATAACAAGCACAACCAAAGACTCTAAGAAAGTCATATCTAGGTGTAACACCAAAGAGTTTCCTGTGGGGGCTATCAAGGTGAAGAGTAGGCGTAGGAAGAATGTTGATAAGATAAGTGGCAGTGAAAAAGGCATCGACCCAATAGACTAAAGGTAGCTTAGCATGATAAAGCATGGTCAGACCAAGCTCAACAATGTGGCGATGCTTGCGTTCTGCAAGTCCATTCTGCTCAGGTGTGTGGGGACAAGATACATAGTGTTGGATACCACAATTTGTAAGATGCTGCTGAAACTTGATACTAACAAACTCACCACCCCCATCACTCTGAAATATTTTGATTGTTCTGCCAAACTGATTTTCCACATATCGTTGAAAGACAATGAACAGATCAAAGAAATCTGATTTATATTTCATAGGATAGAGCCAAGTGTACCGGGAAAACTCATCAACAAATGCAACATAAAACCGAAAGCCTTGAAAGGATGCAACAGGCGAGGGTCCCCAAACATCACAATGTACCCTTTCGAGAGGTAAAGTAGCTTGAGAGTCTGAACTACAAAATGGTAACTTGGAGCTCTTCACAATCTGACAATCACCACAAACAAACATGGGAGACTTACACCATTGAATCAGTCTCTGATTATGTAAAACTTGAAGAGTCTGTGGACTAGTATGTCCAAGACGATCATGCCAAATATCTTGAGGAACTCTTTTATTTCTTTGAGTGAAGAAGGCTGCCTTGCTCTGTGGACTGATTTTGTACAGCCCCTGAACCTTCTTCCCAAGCTGCTGAATGGAGTTGGTTTGATAGTCCTTAATATAGACACCATGTTTATCAAAGATGAATTCACAAGGATAGTCATCAGTAATTTTAGATACTGACAAGAGATTCTTTTGTATACTAGGCACAACCAGCACATCATTGAGTGGCAGAGTAGTCAGTGCAGTTGGAAGTGAGGCATTGCCCACACGACTAATAGACAAGCAATCTCCATTACCAACCATTACACTATCCTGACCAAAATAGACAGAAGAGTGAAGAAGAATACCAGGATTACTTGTGATATGTGCAGTAGCTCCAGTATCTGGAAACCAAGCAGCCATGGGATCTTCTGGATACATGCCATGCATGGCTGTGAGTGCTGTAGGAATGCTTTCACTCTGGTATGAATTGTCAAAACGATACCAGCACTTAAGAGCATCATGTCCAGGCCTTTTGCATATTTGACAAATTAACTTGTCACGAGCATCACTTTGCACGGTACTCTCAGCTTTGTCACCTTTAGGTGGATAAAGTTTAACATCACTAAGACCTTGTGCAGTATTGGTAAAAGGCCTAAACCCCTGACCTGGGAATGAAGGCCTAAAAGCTCGACCTCTGCCTTGTGCTCTATCAGAAAAATTAAACCGTCCTCCTCTGCCAAAACTTCGACCCCTATGCATAGATCTTCCACCCCTGTTCTCATAGACAGGATTATGTCCTCTCTGACTCACCAACGCATAATCTTGGTCAGAAAACTCACTCCCACAATGCCTATTATGCAACTCAGGAGCTGATTTATAGCTATAGTAAGCAAGATTCTGAGTGAAACGTGTAGAGGAATAGTTCTGCAATCGTGTTTCAAATCTCTCAAGTTGAGAGATTACTTCCTCATAATCAGGCTGAGGCTTCAAGCAATAAATCGTAGTGCGAAATTGCTCATATTCAGGTCCTAAGCCTTCTAGAACACCGAAAACCTTAGTGATCTCATCTACAGGTTTTCCGATTGCTTTGAGTTGATCGCAGATCAACTTGAACTCCCTTAGGTAATCAGACAATGAACGATCACGTTTATGACACGCTTGCAGCTTTCCTCGTAGCTCAAATTCCCTCGCTACCGATTTTTGACTAAACTTGTTACAAAGAACTTGCCATACTTCAAGAGAGGTTTCGAGTCCGATGATCATACCTAAGATTCCTTCGGACACTGCTCCACTGATCCATGAGGAAATGAGCTGATCTGTTCTCAGCCAGTCGCTATATACTTCATTCGGAGTTTCAACAACTCTTCCTTCAACTTCGCTTCGTATTGTTTTGGACGGCACTTCAATTCCACCATTGACGAAGCCTTCAAGTTCTTGACTCCTCAAGAAACGATAAAACTGAGCTTGCCATAAGAGGAAGTTGTCCTCTGCGAGCTTAATCGTCACAAAATTGCTTATATTGACGTGAATCGGGAAAGGAAATTTCGGAACCCTAGCTGTCATGGTGTTTGATTGAAGTTCTCAGAGATTGGCTCTGATACCATGAAGAAATGCAGAGAAGAGATGAACGAAGAAGAAGATAACTGAAAAGTGCTTCGTATTCATCTGAGAACTTCAACAACGTGTTTAGTATCTTGAGCTCTCTTATATAGAGACTCAATGCCAGCTCATCAAAGACTAACTAACTAACAAACTCTGATTTCGTAGACAATACATCAGAAAATGTTGTACAGAGATACATTTATACTTTGACCAATACTACACTCTATTGTCAATGTCTTCAATGTACGCTCTCTGTTTTCCAGCTCCCTGACTTGATTGTGTTAAGTCAACCTGCGTCAATGAGCTACAAGATTGACCTGAACACATGGTCTTATCAGGCACAACACCCATCGCCCATTGCTCTAACACTGTGATGGTCACTAGATCCCAAATATTGTAATAGACTAGAGGCCTACCAACGTAATACCGGCTATAATACTATTATTAAAGAGAACGCAATAAAATTCAAACACTTTTTTTTTCAAGGAGATTGCTGAGGAATAGCCAAAGTCCCAACCCATTAACATACTTAATTGAACTCACATCACTTCAAAACTTTGAACTAATGAGTTATTAGCCTATTATTATACATTAGCTACTCCACATCCCATCAATTTTCAGATGTGGGACTTTCATGGCACAAGTCGTACATGCATCTCAACAATCTATCACTCATATGTGAGCTCCTTGTTGGCTCTACTCCAAGTAATCTTCTATATCCATATATCTCAATTTCAATTTGTATCAAAAACCAATTTCATCCCTAGTCTTTTTCTTCATATCAAATCATAAGGTCTGTCATCGGACCCACGTTGCTAATTCACAACACCTACTACCTGAAGAAGGTTATCACATCTATTCATTGAGTTATTTACTAAACACCGAAACAAGTGGAGGGGCCAACTAATCAACCACTAGCTTTAATACCATTTGTTGAGAGCACATAGTAAAAGCCAAATACTTTCGTCTAGAAAAACTATCAAGAGAAAGCGCAAGTGTGATTTACCTTTCAAAGAACCATACTAGGTAGAAAAGAACCAGAGAAAGGCTTTTAGGCACTCTTGGTAACACTACAACACCATATTATATCTTATGGAGCAGATGATTTGATGAACCTCATCCTCTCTTTAGCATAAATCCTTTAGAAAGGCTTCTAAAAATCCAGTATCATCAAAGTTGCTTGTCATGGCTGCCATCCATTCCACAAAATATAGTTTTCAAAACCCGTTTCACGAAAGCTTCTTCCCATAAGGCTTTAAACTCTTTAGAAAGGCTTCTAAGAAACCCATATCACCAAAGTCTGTTAGTCATAGCAACCATCCATTCCAAAAAATACAGCTTTGAGTCAAAATCTGATTTTAATTCTCATGAAAGTGATTCAGTGCATTATGAAGAATTAACATATTCTGATTCAGAACTAGAACCTATCTCCACACTAGCTATTTTGATGGCGGACCTCCTGATACGGAAGTTGATTCAAACTCCCTGAGCATGAAGTAATAAACCTTCAAGAACCAAATATTGGTTCTTCATCTTCAACATTCTACTTCACCTTAGATGAAATTTCCTTTTCAAAATGGCAAAATGGCCAGACAAACTACATGAATTTCGTGCTTGGCTTTACAGTAAAGCTCCTGCCGTTGAAAGCCGATATATTATTCTTGTTGATTTAGTACGCAATTGCACTGAAAGCCAATATGGTTTTCCATTGCTCGATTCGCGTTGGTGCTTCAATCTCATGCTTTCCATGCTGAATTCGAATCCGCCCTTCAGCATTTCCTCGGACTTATTCAGCAGCCGGGTAGAGAGTCCTCTGCTGGCTGGAATAGCCATTAATGCATGGACGGCATTGGTTCATCTCATGAACCCTAAAGAAAGGAGAAGAATCTGTATAAATTATAATTAACTAACTGACGTGGTATAATACATAGGCCCCTTAGTCATCCTAAGGCAGTTGTTAAGTGATGAATTGAGAAAATTGCTACTTTAAATAGAGGGTCTCATATGATGCGAGGGCTGTATCCCTAAACAAGATAAGAGTAACTAGAAATCTTTACATTCCCTAGTCACAACCGCTGAAGCACAGTTCTCAAGACATTTCAATTTACAGATCCATCGGTCGTCAAAAAGGGACAAAAAAGAAAATTTGAAAAAGAAAATTTGTAACATCGTATGTCTAGCTGATAACACTACTGTTATCATTCTCCAAAATGATGCCAAACATAATGACAGCAATAAACCAGTTCTAAGTGTAACCAGAACTCCTGAAAATTGAGACTTCAAGCACGGGGCAACTATGCTTAGTCAGTTCCAACACGCAGACGTCTCCTTCACACAGAGAAGTTGCTCTTGCAAATGCGAACCAACCTCCAGATAACTTTCCACGGCCATCCGGACACTTGATTAACTTCATTAGCCACGAATCCTTCTTGTACTTAAGTGTCACGACCTGCACGCTTCTCTTGATATGAGGCTGCATAAATTTGGTCGATATATTCTGCACAAAATGTTTCATAAGTCGACCTTTGATATTAGCCTTCTCAAAATAAATTGGTGTCACGAATCATGTGAAGGCTTAAATATTCTAAGTAGGAGGATAAGGAAAAATAATAACCCATAACATGTATTGCCCAAGGTTTCCATGAACTAAGGAAACTATGCTGTCTCAGATTTTTGCAGATGCTAATGACGAAACTAAGTCACCGAGAGTCTCACCGCATTGGAATTTTTAATATAACTAGGGTACACCACAAGTATGAACATAGGATGCTTCGATTTGAAATTTTGGGCCATTTCAAGAGCAGCACGACATGGCACATTACGTCTACGAGCAACCGGCATAGCAGGGCTTGCTCTGCTTGTAGACTTTCTGATCATGCCTGTACATGGTTTGTAAAAGGAAAAACATTTCATCGTAAAATCCAAGATTATATGATAAATTCAGAAAGGATATGAACCAATGAACTGACTGAAATATAACCAGGAAATCGTGTTCATAGGAATGATCATGATCTTCACTATCCGTACCAGAGTTCACCTTTTGAGAAGCTGAAGCCAATGCTGACTTTGATTTTTTCCTAATTTTTGGGCTAGGCCGACAATCCTCTGAGATTTCGGCTGTGACCTCATCAGTTTCTTCCTTATTGAATAGAGGAAATTCACATTCCGGCTCTGATTTGGCCACAATCATGGGATCTGTAGGATAATCTATCTCTGAAGCGTTTGTATCAAAGATTATGACATGGAAGACCGAGCTCGGTTCATATCTAAAAACTAGGAATTGGCCAAAACGAATGGAGTAATAGTCTCTAAACTTCTGCCAACCTTGGCCAAGCCAAGCCATGCCATCACTCCGATCCAACTCGACAGGCCAGACTGCCGGACTGCTCCGAACCTTGAGGAACACTGAGCCAGGGAGGTCACTACCATGTCTTTGCATAAACCTCTTTGGTATCTCCTATCGAGAAAGAAAGAAAAGCAGATTCAATAAATAGTCAAATCATTTTTTTTTTGCGTAAATTTATGATATTAAGGTTTTTGTCCAAAGCAAGGGGACTCCATAGCATAGTGAAAGAGGCACGTGCACATACCTCTGTAAGAGATAATGAAATGCGAGATCCGAGGCTTAGCATTCCCATAACAACATAATGGAAAGTCCTCATTTCCTCAAAACACTTCGATGACAAGAAATTGCAATCAAGCATGTTCATAGCACAGTGAACCACTGGAGAACCTTAGTTAATTTCACAAGAAATTTTGGGATTCAGATAGTGAACTAATAATCTTTACTTCTTTTTAGGCCCCCCCACAAAAAAAAAAAAAACAAAGCTACAAATATTTGAACCAGACATGCGAATTCATTTTCCCTGTTCAGTAATTCTCAGTGTGATTCAAGGGAAGTAGACTGTGATAAGTACCTACATCACCCAATTAGGGTGACCTCGGTTGCCTGCATTCGGGGAATTAATCAGGCCAAAAGGCTTAGATAACAGTATTATCCTAAGAGGGAAAAGGAATAAGAAAGAAACACAGAAATATCTCCATATTCCGGCCCTACGTATTGCTCAAATTCACAATCACAATAGAAGAAGCTCCAGTATATAATTCGCAAATGAGAAAGCAACAGCATGAATTCTATTCTCATTCACAAGAAAATTCTCCTCAGTTGAACATTGGTTATGGTAAACTAGTGTCAATTCCTGAACAAAATTCAACAAGATTAGAATAAAAAGGAAAAAAAAATTTAAAAAAAATGCAGGAACGTGTTCTAACGGGTCAAAGTCATGCGGGTTTCAAACCAAGCAGAAGCCCAGAGACAGTCACTGAAAATCAGAAGAATTTTCCTGCAAGTGAAACACCCTGCATCTAATTCGACCAATTAGAAAAACCCACCTCGCATGGGTGTAGTTTGCTTAATTGGCCACGCACGCACAATTGTCAACTCAGTCACACACTTAACCAGAAAGGAGGACCATTCACAATCAGGAAACACATCGAGCAGCTAGTGGGCAAAGAAGAACAAAAAAGAGAATCAAGAATCACTAGGGAAGAGAGAGGGCATGCTCACAAGCTTTCCGCTCGGAAGGGCGTCGGAGGAGAGTATGACCTTGAAAAAATGAGGAGACTTGGGCGGTTCGGAACCCTTCCGGGGACCCGACGTCATCCTCTTGAAAGAAGCTCCTTTCAAGGTCGTGGATTCGCCTGTCTCACCCACTTCAGGAGTCTATGTCGCCCACTCCTATATCAAGTCAGAAGCGTTTATTAAATTGGTGAGAGCAGCCAAACCCTCGCATCGGGGAATCTGCAGGTGATTCGCAGCTTCAAGGCGAGATGCTCGTTGGACAACGCGGACGTCCGTGACCTGCAGAGAAATCTTCTGGTTTTCTGTCCTCGTAACCCTTATTCCTATGGAATCAAACCACTCCAGAAAAAGGCTGTTTTCTTTGTCAGAAACCGTCTGTCCTTTTCATATGAATGACCTATCTCCTGTCTTTTTTACCTCCTGTCTCTGTTTTTAGGGGTGTGTATGATTCAGAGCAGTTCGGTTCCGTACCGATGGAATCGGTCCTCGATTTTTAGGACCGAGGACTGGACCGACTAATTTTAGGACGGGACCAACCGGTCCGGTCCGGTTCTTAGGCGGTCCAATGGGATCGGAAAAAATTGAAATAAAAGTTTTCGATTACATGTGTATTTGTCTATAAAATTTCACATGTATTTGTCTAAGGAGGGCTATGTATGAGAGAGAGCCCTCGTCGTAGTACTTTATGTGATCAAAAGCTCATGTGTGCATATAGTTTCTACCAAATGGCACTGCCATAGGCCATCTTGGAGCAACAACGACAGCATTAGAGAGAGAGAGAGAGAGAGAGAGAGAGAGAGAGCTCTAGAAGGAAAGTTGAGAAAACGTGGGCTCTAAAGCAACAATGAGATCATTTGGAGCTTGGGTTTGAATGTGCTCTCAAATGAAAGTTGATAAAATACGGATTCTAAATTGTCACTTGAACCAAGATATACTTTGAATTGGTAAAAGGCGGTCCTAATAGTCCAGTCCGGTCCTACCTTATCAAGAACAGGGGACCAGACCACTCGGGAACCAGTTCCATTTTTAAGAACCGTGGACCGAACCGAAACCCTGAAGAATCGGACCAACCCGGCCGGTCCGATCTAGTCCGGGTGGTTCCCAGGTTGGGCGGTACGTTATGCTCACTCCTATCTGTTTTCCTCTTCGTCCTTTCTTCACTGTGGAGAACAGTGATGGCAGTGTCCTATCAAAAACTACCCTTGATTGTGAACCCTAAACATGTATATTCATAAGAGTTAACCCAGGTTATCAAGTAATAGCTAAGATATTAGTTGACTAATCCTGATGTTCAACTTAAGTGATTTTATGCTCATTTTCTCTAGCTGAATTTTCCAAAAAATATGAATTATGCGCTGAGCATATCATTCAATAATTCCATTGTTCCAACTTGGTCTCGCAATTATGCAATTTTCAATTATATGTACATTCTATGGATTTCGCCAAAACTCCATGTATAAGAGTTCGGTCCAATTCATTCATTGTAATTTCAAATAATTTTCTGAAATAAAGCTATTTTCTTGAATAAATATTCAAAGTATGTATTATCTTGAGTAGAATTTGAAGTCTAACTTAATCTCAAGTAAATGCTCAAACTCACTAGTTAGTCAAAATTTTGCCGATGACCTTTTTTCCTGCGATTATAGCATGGGGAATTATGTCCGAAAATCGCAACTGAATGAAAAATAGGTAAATCGAAGATCCCAAATTGAATTTTAGGATTCTTCATGAATGTTCTCTCTTTCTCACATTACTCTTCAATTCTTAGTGCTAGTTCTCTTTACGGAATTTCTTTCAACCAAATTAGAGAAAAGCTTTGCTTTTTGTTTTCATACTTACGATCCGAAAACCATCACTCTCTTGTCTCCTCCTTCGTTCACATCACTCTCTCCATCTCCCTCTCAAAAATGTAGACACGTCCATTCCTTCGTTTTCATGGCACTACTATAGCTCAGGAAGCAATCAAGCAAGAGGACAAAGAACATCTTGTTAAGGCTAGAGCTATCGCCCATATGGGGTGAATAAATGATTATAACTTATATTGAAAAATTAAAGTGCAATTAAAATAGTCAAGTCTAAGTCTCAAAAGACATAGTTTCAAAATCAAAGTATCTTTCGGATGCAAAATATTATCAAACACAATGAAAAAGAGCCAAGGGATAGAGAAATCTGCATACACAAAGATTATAAAAGTTCGGCCTACATAATACCTATATCTACTCTCCCATACTGACAGTCTACTGGTTGGATTTCACCAATGAAGCAATCAAATGTTTCAATGTTGAGTGATTTACATTCAATCACGATAGATCACGTTATCTTCAAATCTCTCTTCTTCACCTCCCAAAATTCACAAGTTTTATCTCATAAAAGATTAGTGCATAGGATTGAAGCTGTCTTGACTTTAAAATTTCAAATTCATATTCTCTCGTCTTTTCACTCTTCAGCACTAGAGTCCCCGATTGTACTTCTTCAATTCCAATTAGCCATTAGACAATCTTTAAATCTACCTTTGTACTCCTCCACTTCGAATTAGCCGCTACATAATCTCCAAAGAATCATTCTCCAATTATCCTATTAGATATGAATGTTTCAAAGAAGATTGAGTAACTGTTAAGTATTAATGATAGAATCTCCTATTGATTCAGTTGCCCATACGATCAAGATTGGATTTCCATAAATGCAGTGTTCATGGAATGCATGTATTTTATTTTAAGAGCAATCAATCGACCAAAGCAAATCATTAAATATTCTCTATAATTGATGATCCTTTAGCATAAATAAATTAGGAAATCAAAGCCACATCTTTAGCTGTTGTGAAGTATGTATCCATTGCAAACTTCTAGTTCAAATGCTATGCTGGAGTATGAGTCTGGATAGACTTCTCGATCAGATGAAAATCTTCTAATATGAAGTTGACTTAAAGCTAATATATTCTAAATATGCTAATTCGCAAGCTTAATCATTCAAATTCTTAGATGTAATATCCACACAATTTCCACTAAGGTTTGGATATATTACTATTCAAAGGATATCACCTAAAATACTAACTAAAGAATTAGTAGATACTTAAAAAGGATTTTGCCAATCATCAAAATATGAAGGTTTTTTTCCAACACGTCACAATCCTCCCACTAAGGTCCTCAGAGAGAGAGAGAGAGAGAGAGAGAGAGAGAGAGAGAGAGGAGGAGGATATGTTCGACTAGAAAAGAGAGAGTAGAGAGGAGAGAGAAAAGATAGAGCTATTACACGATTAATAAGGGAGGCCCCAAATCCATTGTTCCCTTTCAAACTCACGGTTGTCCACCTTATTCGGCCATGAGGTTGGCCCATTCTTATGGACAACACCCCTTTTTATTATGGGGGGAGTGCCGCATCAACTGATCACTCTCAATTCTATTTAAAAAAGCAACTCATCGAAGGATAACCATTTTCAAAATTTTTTAATGAGTCACCCGTCGAAGGATAACCACATGGACAGAGACAACATAATCTTTGCTATCAAACTCGAGAGACGGGTCAGAAATCCCTGAACATCCATGCCAAAGAATGAATGATACGACACAAGCTACTCGTCAAGATTCAATGGAGGTAAGTTCGCTTTTGTGTTCCTCTTTTATAACCATATTTTTAAATTTTAACTCGAGCTTCCCACAGATATTGGAAAACAAAAGTGATATAACTGAGGTCAACAACAACAATCGACCTGATTCAACAGAGGACCATCCTCCTCAGAAGCCCCGCCTTAACCATGACACGGTAAGAATGGCAGTTGGGGCCTCGGTTAGCTCAATTTTGCTAGACATGAAGGTGACCAGTGTGGCAGCTACACACATAAAAAGGAATGTAAAGCTGACCAAATTTCAGTTAGAGGCTTCCTCTTATATATGTTGTTTCGGTGGTTTAGATGTTCATCAACCTTGGCACCATCCTTAGCTACGTCTTCAACTATGGCTTCTTCAAGCTCTCCCTCAACCTTGGTTGGCATATTAGGGTCAGTATCGGGGCGATCTCTTTGGCACTATTCACCATTAGGGCCCTCGACATGTTGAAATCACCCTAATGGATGATCAATAGAGGATGTATGTTGTAAAAGCATGCTTCTTACGTAATAGGTCATTTCCAGATCTTTCAAAGGAAAAGACAAAGCCTACTTTTCTTATGGGAAATGTCTAAAATATGTTATATTTTCTCCTTTTTTCCCCTCTTCAACTTTTTCTTTGTTGATAGACTTTTGTACGCAATACATGGGAATTAACTTTGTTCTCTCCTCCATATTCAGCATCTATGTATCACTTCAAGTAAAATGCTTTACCCCCTCGATTCCTAATCGATTTTTCACCTAATTTGAAGACTGCATGGCTTAGCCCAATTAAGCTCAAAACCTCCTTGCACCAATCCACTTAGTTTAAATGCAACCATATAATGTTTGTTACTATTAAAAACTCATAAAGATTAACTTAGTATCTTGGATTAGGTATTAAGATCGACCTTCCATTTTCTATGTAATAAACAACTAAATGGACCGAAGCAATCTATGCTCAAATATAATATCCCACACAGCGAGTATTACACTCAAGCCTACATGCATTGCAAGGAACCAAATAACTTAGAATACGCTATCAAGATCTTTGAAACTCATGATAGTATTGAAAGAAGCTGCATTTCCTCGAGGCTTTTACTGAGCTAGGAATAATTAGAAAGCCATAGGGTTTTTGTCTAAGAGGAACTTCTCTTTGAAAACTCTTATTCCAAAATCACACCTTACAGACCTTATATAGGCCAAGATACAATATAGATGCAAGAAAATCTTAGGCATCTTTTTGATAGAAAGTGCTCATTAGTACAAAGCACACCAAAAGCATACAAAGCTCACACTATTATGGACACACTAGCACAAAGCAAAGTCTAATCTCGACATTCATGATTGATAGGTTCTTCGATGTTATCATCAGAACCGTAGATGGAATCAGTGTTGTCATTTTCTACATTGTCATTATTCCTTGAGACAACATCAGTGGAGTTCCTCAAAATGTGCTCCTAGTAGGACATGTGTGCTGGGGAATCTTGTGAGAGAGGATCACATGTAAAATCTTCTAGCATTGATGGTTGAGACCAATTATTCATATTTATATACACCTGATTTGTGTTGAACTGAGCATCTTTGAGATATGCTTCTGCTTGGGCTGAAGATTCTCCGAAATAGAATGTTGGGCCATCCTTTTGCCTTGTAAAGTCTCGAATGAGGGCTTCAACTTCTTCTGCGATGAGTGAAGGTTCTTTTATCATTGATTCATAAGCAACCTAAGAGTCTTGTGAGTCTTGAAAATACGAAAGGGTCATTGTGCTTGTGAAGAAATTGCTTATGAAGAGAATGGATCTTTTGGATGGTGTGCTTGATAAACATCGATTGCCTATTGAATGGATTATCTAGGTGTAATAGAATCACATGGAAGATTTGAGTGCAAAGGCCATGCTTCTTGTGGTATGGTGTGATTTTCTTGACACAGGATCCTTTGAAGTTCTCTATAAAACAGACGATTTGAAGAAATGTTTTATTGAAAAGTTCGATGTATACTTGCTCGCTATATATGGTACTAGGGCTTGTATGAACTTGTACCAATAATTGCTGGAGAACGAGAGGAATCCCCAAAAGGATGGTTAAATATCCAAGGACAATCAGAAAGAATAATGGTGTGTCGTTCTGGTTCTGGTCATTCCTTGTGATTTTCAACCTGGAATAGAGCTTGCCAAGCAACGAGAGGTTATAACCAAATGAGCATTGAAAACAAGTGCTTGAATCTGTGAGACCTATGATTTTGATCTCAAAGGGTTTCCTTAAGAACCTTGTAAATTTTTTTAATAGGAAACTGAATAGGTATGGTATATGAATTAAACAAATATAAAAAAATACCATTTAAGATTTTTAAGGAAATTTTCGTTTGGATTCCATGTGAGATGATGAATAAAATGATATTCAGGATGTGATCCGCCATGATTAACAAAGAAAAGATATTCACAGGACTTAAGTAAATTGGGAAGCATTTCGGATAACCTATTTTCCTAGATTACTTCTTGAACTTCTTAGGGATATTCTAAACTTGGCCAACTTCCTCCACACATATCTTTGGTCTTGTATGTATCTGCTTGGGGCGATTTGTTAACATACATATTGATTTCTTTGATCACTTTGGGTCGTGATAAGAAATCTGCAAGGACATTCTTTTTCTCAACGATTATTTCATTTCAAAAGTATATTTTGAAAACAACCACAAGAGTTGCGGATTTGGAGCCTGCTTTTGCTTAAATTTTATCATTTGATGAAAAAGAGGTAATCTCTACTTCCACAAGCAAATGATGACCAATTAAATTGAACTCAAACTTTTTAATTCCATTTTTTACAGTCAGTATTTATTTAAAGGTTGAGTGTTACTAGGTTTCAGCTTGAGAGAACTCACCACTTTTATAAGTATAGAAGTGTCGCTTATCATCAGATGTATAGTGTGGTACAAAAGGACAAAGATCAATTGCCTTATGATTCACTGATTACTCGGATTTTTCATCACCTGAACATTGATATCCTTGCTTTCCTTGTATGAGAAGATACTTATGCCTCTAGTTATTAGGCAAAGAATGGTTACCAAAATGAGACTAAAGGAGTTGCCTCATGAAGTGAGTCCATCTAAGTTTGTTTCTTCCAGAGTTAAAAGGAAAGGGAAAAAGCCTATGACTGATTCAATGGATGAACCTGTAGAGGAACCTACCAAGAGGCAACGATCCTTTATTCTTTAGGATGAGGACCTAGATTAAGAAAATGATTTGTGTGAAGATGATACAGACAAGACGGAATCTGAGGAGGTTGAGGCTTTAGCATAGGAGGATATACACAATTTTGATGAGGGGAATGTTTCTACACCTGTTGAAGAGGGTGAAATTTTACCTGCAAGAGTAAGTGTACTTTTATCTCCAGCCTTAGAGACAGAGGAAGTTGGCTCAAAGACAAGGGGAGTAAGTGAACAAAGTGGTCCCTCTAGTCCTATTCTGCCTACTGCTGGTACTTCTGCTACTATTCATGCTCCTGTGGATCATTTTGCACAAATCCTAAAGCTTCTCTCTACACTGAAAGCATAACAATTTAATTTGGAACTTACTGTTGAGCAACTGAAGCAGTCTGTTCACCAGCGCTTTGATCAGGTTCCTTCCCTTTGTGATGTTACTCAGTTGAAGTAGGATATTATTCGAGTAGAGCAAACAGTGTGGTCTATGGACAATTTTCAAATCATTTGTGTTCTCCATGCTGATTGACTTTTTGTTCATCACAAAAAGAGAGAGAATTAGGCAGGTTTGTTTTTTGAAGTGTTTTTCAAGATGGTTTGTTTAACTTTGATTTTGGTTGGTTTGCTTTGGTTTACTAAAACTATGTTAATGGTTGGTGTGTTTAACAAAGTTGATATACTAAACTAGTTTTGTTATCTTTCATATGATGATTTTAGATCTTATCTACTTTTTATATATCATTTGATAGTTCTCTTGAAAGACTAACTCTATTTTCTGATGCAAATTCAATTAAGTGTTTATCTATATTACTAAATTTTGTGATGTAAGATATACTATCTCAAATTTGCAAGATAGTTTTGTCATCATAAAAAAGTGGGAGAGTGTTAGAGGAAACTCTATTATTATTTTGATGATGACAAGACTTGGTTAAGTACAAAACTTGGTAGAATATGAAGCGGTCAAACTCAGGCAAAGTCTAGAATTGTCAAAATCAGGTTTTTGTGTTAAGTCTGATGGCTATCAGACTTTAGTAATCTTATCTTTTTCTCACATAAATCCAAAGGAGATGGTATTCTCATGAATTTGATTTATGTGGATCTATAATAGCTTGTTGATTGATTAAATATGGTTGATTGTCTTTATTATGGAAACAATCGATCAACCGGAAGACGAGCGAATGGAGCAAGTATTAACTTTTGGAAACTGAAGATCTTGTTTGTATGGGTAACCAGGATTGACGGACCCTCAATATGATCTAAGCAGTTAATCACCAGGTATGCTAACCCACACCAGCGAGCACCACGCTCAAGCCTCTCAGGGTCTGCCTTTTAGGAGACTAACGGCCTTACCTGAAGCTAGCAACAGAATAGAAATCCTAAGTAGAGAAGAAAGACACTGCAGTTCCTAGAGGCTTTTACCAAGTTAGGAAGAAGAATGAGGAGGATTTAGAAAGCCATGGAGAGAGTTGAGAGGAATCTGAGAGGAACTTCTTTTCAGAAAGTATTATTCTTCAGCATGCACTCCACTCGTCCTTATATAGACAAGGATTTACAAGACTGTTGACTCTTGACTCTTGAGTTTGCATGACTCTATTAGCAAACAGACAAACCAAGTCTAACATGACAATTACTTTTTTTCAAGACTCTTGTGAGTCTTCACAACTCTTGTAACACACAATATAACAAACCAAAAAAACAAGCCTAATACAATAAACCAAGCCTAACAAACCAAGCCTAATAGGACGATACTCATAGATTATAGAGGCCGATGGGTTCTTCAAAGTTGTAGTCTTCTTTAGAATTGCTGGTTTCTAGCATGTCTCCTTCGTCTGTCCTTGTCACACCATGAGTAGCAGTACTGAGGATATTAACCCAGTAAGAATGATATTCTGGAGTGTCTCTTGGTGGAGGACTGTCATGTCTGTCTCCTAACTGTAAATCTGTGGTGATTTGTGATAGGGATGGATCAGATTCTTCTATTTGTGTGGAAGACTTACCAGTGAAATAAAGCGGATCATCTTTTTGTCTTTGAAAGTCTCGGATAATGGCTTCAAGTTGTTCTACTGTAATTGGTGGATCACGTTTTAAGCTTGCGTAAAAGGGGTCAGCAAAAGGTCCTTCTCCGTATGCAGACCATGGGTTTTGTGAGTCTTGAAAATATTTAGGGGGAACACTAGGGGCTGAAAAGCCTTCAGGAGGGTGTGTAATATGGTAGACTTGCAAGGCTTGTTTGACTGATTCTTTAGGAGGATAAGCATCCCACGAAATATTATTTACATGTGTGGGTCATGCTTCAGAAGGGATGACTTTGTTGACTTCACAGAGCACACGCTTGAGTTCTCTATATGTTTGAGGATTTCATGCAATGTTTCTTGAAAAGATTTTGTACACAGCATGTTTATGCATATGATTTTAGGGTTTATACGTACTTGTGCCTACAAATGATGGATATGCAGCATGATCTCCAGTGGGGAGAATGAATGTCCAGAGTCAATGGAAAAAGACAACTGTGTGTCTTTCTGGTTCAGGATAGACATGTCTTTTTTCATCATGAAATATCACACGCCATGCACTAAGTGGCTGAAACCATGCAAGAAACTGGAACAAATACTTGAGCCTGTGGCTCTGGTGATCATTTTGTCGAAGAGTTTGAACAAGAGTTTTGTGGATCTGTTCAGTGGGGAACAAGCAAGGCTCAAGATCTCCTAATATATTTTGTCCAACGGTAGATTGGAAGAACTCATTTGGAATGTGCCAACGATTATGAATGCATGAATGAGTATATAATGGAGATATTTCTAGTAGTGTTGTAGAACGTGAATGAGGGCATTTTCCTAAAGTCTGAATTTGTTTGATCGTTTATAAAAGTGCATTCATTGTACTCAAAAAAGAGATTCATATGAGCTTCCTGAGTGTCAAGCTAAGAAGCTTAGATCTTCAGATTGTAACTCTTATGATTTATAGTGGACTCCAGCTAATAGACTGTCACTGTGAGAGAGTGTGGACGTAAGCTTGTCTAAAACCAAACCACTATAAACTTTGCGTTTAATTTTCTCTCTCCACTCTATATTTCTATTTTTCATTTTAGATATGATTCAAATACTGAAAGCTTAACTCTTATTTATTTCCGCAAAAAGCTTTCAAGTATATCTACCGTACTATTTATTTCATCTTGAGCTTGGCAGCCGCATTAATTTATGCTTTACCTAATGGAGGTGAATTTTTCTTTAGCATTTGTTGTAATAGAGTCAAGAACTTAGCAATATTTGAAACAAAATCCCGAAGATAATTAATTATTCCAAAAAATTATTGAACCTGCTTTTCTGTCATCTCCTTTTCGAGAAACTTGAGCAGTTCTTTAGCAATATGTGGACCAGGGTGGTATGTTTCTTGGTAAAGCTGCATACCAAGAAGTTCAATTTTTGACTGAGCAACAATCATTTTTTTAGGATAACATAATCCTATTATCTTGGACAATCTTCGCAAACTGCTGGAACGAGTTCAGTGTGTGATTGCTCATCATGACTGTATAGCAAAATATTATCAATATAGATGGCAGAACTACCCATGATTGGGCTGAAAATCTGACATGTAGCCTTCCGGAACAGTGATGGAGCTGTCTTAAGTTCAAAAGGGAGAACCCACCATTGGAAATGATGGTTAGGAATGCAGAATTCATTTTTGGATCTGTTATCTAGATAAATTCTAAGTTGCCAAAATCCTATCTTAAGATCAAATTTGAAATAGATCTTTACTTTAAATATTCTAGAAAAAAGAGATTTTCTATATAGTAGTGATTAAGAAGCTAGTAATTAATTACTGGGCATAACTTTCCTCTTATCTACTCTGCTTGTTTGTTAACATAAAAGGTTTCACAAACCCATTAAAAATCAGTTGGTTCAATAAGTCGTTGTGTTAGGAGATCATGACACTCCTTTTGAGTTAGACCAAGATGTTCATGATTCATTTATGAATGACTAGTTTTGGTTGGATTAATATCCGCATTTTGTTTGAAATGGAGTTCAACAAAGAATTGAAATTAGAGGTTGTGGACATTTTTTAAGAAACTCGAAATGACTATCAGCATAAAAGCTCAATAGAGTTTGCATAATGGGATCAATGATAATTAAAAAAAAAACCTCTGAATGATGGTAAATTCTTGAAAGGTACTTTTGAACTTGAGGCATTTTCTACTAATAATTCTAAGTTTGGGAAGTTGAGATAGGATATCTTAATCTATGATAAGATCCTTATTTGGGAAAGAACATTCAAGGATCTGTGTAGTGATGGAACACTGGGGAAAAAAGTATTAAGATGGGTTTGGAATGAACTCAAACTGAAAAAGTGTCACCAGATGCTGAAGTGAAATATCAAACATGAGGTGTCCAATATTCTTCAGGGAGAATTTTTGGATCAAGAAGCGAAGCATGAGCTCCATTATCAATCATAACTATAATAATGAAAGGCTTAGAGTATTTGGATAAAAATATCTATATAGGGAAATAAGGAAAGAGATAACATTTGTCCTGAGATAAGATTGGAGAGCTAAAGTGAAAAGAATCTTGCTCACATTCACTATCAGAAAGGAGGTATAAGATAAAACAAAATGTTTCTTGAGAAGGATCATCCTTAATAGAGAATAATGATTCAATGTCATCATTTTCAAGGGAAACACCAGTTTGATGTTCCACTTGTTGGATGATGTTGATATTATTCTTCTTCGCATGTGGGCAATTTTTGGCAAAACACCCATTATGGTTATAAATAAAGTAACGCTTGGACTTTTTCCTTCTTTTACTAGGAAAGCTTGAAAATTTATGTTGTTTTTGCAGAATTTTTCTTTTCTTTTTGGTTCACTAGAACTGGAACTTTTCTTCACAAAGGCGATAGTTTTTTAAATGCTTTTTCTTCTTCTGGAATGTGCAATCTTAACAATTATAATATTTGCCACTTGCACAATTAATCGTTAAACAGCTTTTGGAACAAATTTTATCTAGGTCATGGGTTTCTTTTAGGAACTCTTGGAAAGCCGATTTCCTAGAACATAGCTCTTCAAGACCTGTGTGAATTTCCTGTTAGAGCTGGCCAATAGCGGCATTTGTGATCTTCACCTTCTTATGAAGAAAAGATTTCTTTACTGTCTGACTAAGCTCTTTATATGGAGTTTAGAAATGCTTGTTTGAGATTTAGGTCACCTTCCAAAGCATAAAAGAGCTCAATCATTTCTTGAAAATGACAATTGAGGTCTTTTCACCAGAGAGAACATCTTCTATCAAAGAACTCTCATCGTTGGAGTTCTAAAAGATCTATGGGATTACCACAAAAAAATAAATGCATGGTGTGAATGTTGTCTCTAAAATTGGTAGATACCAGGAATTTGACTTGATCAGCTTCAACGATAGCTTGCCACCAATTTTTCAATGTGCCAGTGAATTTGGAAACAAACTCCAAAATGATGTCATAATTATTGTCTCTGGTAAGCTTCTGCGTAATAAAGCACGCATGGAATTTTTGAAGCCGGTTTGCCCATTTAGTCAATAGTGAAAAATCTTGTTCCAAAGGCAGATAAAGAGGATACAGGGGTTGAACGACTTCAAGTCGTATGAATTCAATAGTCTCTTCCTGCATTGAACCTGGTGGTAAGTCGGCCATGAATATCATCAGATTTTATGAACTGCTAGTGGAGAAAGATGAGGATGAATATTCAGAAGGTTCTTCAGGAATTTCATATTCGTCTAATGATTCGGCAAGAGGACGTTCAGGGGATTTGAAGGTAGCTATGACTGGATTGGCCATAGAGCTAGAAAGAGCAGAAGGTTGAACTATTAATTCTCTAAAAAAAGATTCTAAAGGGTTTGAGACCATCATTTGCCCAAAAGAATCTTTAAGAGGCTTTGGCCTTTCCTTGTTAGAAGATTCAATTGTAGACTTATCTTTTCCCCTTTATTTCTTTTTTTTTTCCATGTCACAAATCAGATCTGGAAGTCCGGTCGGATCAAATCGATAAGGCTAAAAAAACATAGGAAATAAGTTCTGGGATGCGGGTTGTTCATGGATGTTTGGAGAGAAGAATGTAGAAGGAAAGGTTGAACTTAGAGTAATAGAAGATGAAATGGGGTTTTCTTGTTGAAGAAAGGCAATTTGACGCATAAGCTTTTCAATTTCTAGTTTTAGGTCTTCTAAGTAAGAAGATATGTACCTTTCTTCCTCAAGATCTAAGAGTCTCTTTTGAAAATCACGGAGTAGCTTTTTGGTAACATCATGATGTTGCCTAAGATCTTGGTGCACGTCTCGAATCTTGGTATAGATGGTTTTGAAGGCTTCATTTTGTGCCAAAAGAGTCTCAGTTTGCCAATTCAAAACCGCTTCTCCCGCAATTATGACTTGTTGTCTCCCCTGCTCATCTACACCAACAAGTATAGGTACTTTAGGTAAATAATGGTATTTTCGATTCACATCTATGAATTCTTGTGGTTCAGGGAGAGGAGGCAAAGTAGCCTTTGGTAAATGGGGAAAATCATCATCTTGAAACATGAAAATGTTAGGAAAGGATAATGAATTATTAGGTCAGATTGTGAAGTAGAACATGCAGTGGGTAGATTCAATGGATAGGAATGTTTCTTTACCCATTTCTCAATTAGCTCATAAAAGGGTGAAACAATGGCTTTAAAAGGCCTTTTCGGTAGAGGTGGTGTGGGAGATGGTGATCAAGATGGATCAAGAGGCTTTTGATTTGTGAATAAATATGAAGGAGTATAAGATACCATAAATTGGTATCATTTTTATTCACCAAGAGGGCCAACCTAGTCAAGATACTTTTGATAAAAATGATCTTCTCTCTTGGTTTTCTGCTAAAATCTGGCTGTTGGATCCACTTCATCAAGGGATTTGAGACAAAAAGAACATTGACACTAAGAATTAAAAAAAAAAAAGACCAGAAAGGTCTTTGTAATGATGGATATGATGACTATCTGCTTTAAAGAACTCAACAAGCTTCTTTGGATCTGGTTCTTCTGGAACTAGATTTGGAACACGTGGTTTAGTCATGAAGAGTATAGGGAAAATAGGAGGAGGTGATCCCTCTTTTGCTTTGGCAAATTTGACTTGAACCTTGCCATCCTTTTTTCGAATAAATTCGGAATCTACCGAATGAATAGACTTGTTGGTCTAGTGAAGTTGCTATTAGTGATCCAAGTCTCAAGAATGAGCTTGACTAGCTTTTCCTTGGGAATCTATCGAGGGACATGAATACAAGAGGCTTGGTTGTTCTCAAGGGAGATAAACAAAGCATCTTTGTTATTATGAAAATTCAAATCTAAAGCAATGATTATAAACTCAATAGACCATCTGATAATGAAAAGTAGCAGCAATTAAGTCTGGTCTAAGGTGCTCCATTCAGTTGAAGTTGGACCTTCAAAAATGAGAGCAATTGGGGATCTGAAAAAAGCAACATTGGAGTTTGGATAAAGGGTCACAAAGATTGTGCCAGCATTTAGGATAGTTTGGATTGTCCCTATGCAAGCATGGTGATTCTCAAGGAATCTTGTATCCAATAATGCCATTCGAGCCACCATTGGAAAGTCATTTTTGACCATGAAAAGTAAGGGTTAAACAGACTACATTATAATGGATATGAGAATACTCTTATTGAGCCCACTACTGAGGAAATTCAGGAGGGATCTGAAAAGTAATAACATATTCCTAGTTAGTAGCAGGGATGGGGTGCTAGTCAAACTTGGATGATTAGACATATTCTTTAGCTTGGGATGGTGTATGACAAATAAGCTATTTGATGGACCGAATAGGGGAAAATTATGAGGAAGGTTTAGCAAATGCAGAGTAAGAATTCATTAGAGGAAGCTGGGTTTAAAAAATTCAAGTGTTTTATGTATGAATGACTTCATAGAGGAAGTTAATTTTGGAAGCATTAAAAACTCGGAACTCTAAAAGGGAAGACGTAGAAGGTGATAGGGAAAGAGTAACAGGAGCATTGAGGACAAGCGGAGAATCACTAGAAGTATCAGTCATTCTGGTGATCTTCTTCTTTGTCGCACTGGATAGTTCCAAATAGGAATACCTATTATGCACATGAATCAATAGAAATGAGTGAAGAGGATGAGATTGGATTGCTTGAAGGTGTTTCAAAATTCAAATTCTCAACATGTATCTAATAACTTAAACTATGGAGCTCATTCAAATTTAGAAACCATTTGAACTAGGAAAACTAAATTAATTAGGAAACCAACTTAAACTTGAAAATTCATTCAAATTAGGGGAAACAACTTGAATCGGGACCTATTTGAAATAAGAAACCAACTTGAATTGGGAAAATTGCACTAACTAAGAAACCAACTTAAACTAGGATTTCTTTTTAAATTAGGAAAACTACTAGAACTAGGGAACAAAACTAACTAGGAAACCAACCAAAACTAAGAAATCTATTTGATTAGGGAACCTGCTCAAATTTGGAAGCCTATTCATATTAACATGAGGATGTCCATAATTTCTAAAAATAGAAATATGCCATGAAGCCTGAAAAATGAAGACTATACAATATCAACATTGTTTTTTAAGGGTCAAATTTTGTTATTATCAACAAATTCGAACCTTATTCTCATAAAATGCATGAGAGATCTCCTTTTGCACAAATTGAATTGCTCTCATTATTAGTTGATCCGAAGTTGGGAATCTTCTCATCGAAGGCATCGTGGGGCATAACATGTTGAATAGGAGTTGCAACTATTGCAAAAGGACGAAGCCCCATTACCAAAAACTATGATCTCAAACTCGACATAAACAATAGCACCGGCAACAATTTCACTCTATTTTGCTCCCATCTCCAACCTACCATTGTAGCCACACCATGGAAAGCCTTCAAATGATTGCGTGCACATGCTCCAAAACGTCCGGCATTGAGATCGCAATGAACCCTCTCGATCTTGGAGAGTTTAGGCGTCCAGGACACATGATCCTAGACTTCATAGCCGACTACTCCAAGAACATTGAGAAGTACTCGATTCTTGGCCACGTCAAGCTCGGGTATCTTTCCAAATGCCTCCCGAGTTCTGCCCCTCACCATAAAGTGTTCATGGAGGCCATACTCAACGATGTGCATCACCACATGGTCCCGAGCTTGACTCATTAGTAGATCTTCAATTTCTTCGCCTACTACCAAACCAACAACAGCACTGGGGGATCCACGGCAAGATGCTCTACCAGGGTATAACGTTGGCGGGATTCACCTGGATCTCGTCCGTAATTGCTGCTAAGCTTGAGAACCTAGCCCTGGATTGGCTCGAGAAAATGATAGACTTGCCAAGGTTGTTCCTCTTTGCGGGGAATGGCGGAGGCGTCATTGAAGGGAGTACAACCGAGACCATCATTTGCCCTCTTGCTACTAGGAGAGGCGGTCTTGAGGAGGTCAAGCATTGATTCCATCACGAAGCTCATTGCTTATGGCTTGGACAAAATGCATTGCTCGTTCCAAAAATTTGCCAAAGGAATCGACTGGGGGAACTTCCAGGCCATATAGATAACGATGTCGACCTTTTTGTTCGGTTAAGGAAGGCACAACACCCATCGCCCATTGCTCTAACACTGTGATGGTCACTAGATCCCAAATATTGTAATAGACTAGAGGCCTACCAATGTAATACCAGCTATAATAATATTATTATTATTATTAAAGAGAACGCAATAAAATTTGAACACTTTTTTTTCAGGGAGATTGTCAAGGAAGAGCCAGAGTCCCAACCAATTAACATACTTAATTGAACTCGCTTCACTTCAAAAATTTAAACTAATGAGTTATTAGGCTATTATTATACATTAGCTACTCCACATCCCATCAATTTTTAGATGTGGGACTTTCATGGCACAAGTCGTACATGCATCTCAACAATCTATCACTCATATGTGAGCTCCTTGTTGGGTCTATTCCAAGTAATCTTCTATATCCAGTCTCAATTTCAATCTCCATCAATAATCAACTTCATCCCTAACTAGGAAACCAACCAAAACTAAGAAATCTACTTGATTAGGGAACCTGCTCAAATTTGGAAGCCTATTCATATTAACATGAGGATGTTCATAATTTCTAAAAATAGAAATATGCCATGAAGCCTGAAAAATGAAGACTACACAATATCAACATTGTTTTTTAAGGGTCAAATTTTGTTATTATCAACAAATTCGAACCTTATTCTCATAAAATGCATGAGAGGTCTCCTTTTGCACAAATTGAATTGCTCTCATTATTAGTTGATCCGAAGTTGGGAATCTTCTCATCGAAGGCATCATGGGGCATAACATGTTGAATAGGAGTTGCAACTATTGCAAAAGGACGAAGCCCCATTACCAAAAACTATAATCTCAAACTCGACATAAACAATAGCACCGACAACAATTTCACTCTATTTTGCTCCCATCTCCAACCTACCATTGTAGCCACACCATGGAAAGCCTTCAAATTGATTGTGTGCACATGCTCCAAAACGTCCGGCACTGAGATCGCAATGAACCCTCTCGATCTTGGAGAGTTCGGGCGTCCAGGACACATGATCCTGGACTTCATAGCCGACTACTCCAAGAACAATGAGAAGCACCCGGTTCTTGGCGACGTCGAGCTCAGGCGTCTTTCCAAATGCCTCCTAAGTTCTGCCCCTTGCCATGAAGTGTTCATGGAGGCCGTTCTCGATGATGTGCATCGCCACATGGTCCTGGGCTTGCCTCATTAGCAAATCTTCAATTTCTTCGCCTACTGCCAAACCAACACCAGCACTGAGGGATCCACGGCAAGATTCTCTACGCAGGGTATAACGCTGGTGAGGTTCAATCGGATCTCGTCCGTAGCTGCTACTGAGCTTGAGAACCCAACCCTGGACTGGCTTGAGAATATGATAGACTTGCCAAGGCTGTTCCTCTTTGCGGGGAATGGCGGAGGCATCATTGAAGGGAGTACAACCGAGACCATCATTTACCCACTCGCTGCTAGGAGAGGCGCTCTTGAGGAGGTTGGACATTGATTCCATCACGAAGCTCATTGCCTATGGCTTGGACGAAAAGCATCATTTCTCGTTCCAAAAATTTGCCAAGGGAATAGACTGGGGAACTTCTAGGCCATTCAGACAATGATGTCAACCTTTTTGTTCGATTAATGAAGGCACAACACCCATCGCCCATTGCTCTAACACTGTGATAGCCACTAGATCCCAAATATTGTAATAGACTAGAGGCCTACCAATGTAATACCGGCTATAATACTATTATTAAAGAGAACACAATAAAATTCGAACACTTTTTTTTTTCAGGGAGATTTCTAAGGAATAGCCAAAGTCCCAACCCATTAACATACTTAATTGAACTCACATCACTTCAAAACTTTAAACTAATGAGTTATGAGGCTATTATTATACATTAGCTACTCCAGATCCCATCAATTTTCAGATGTGGGACTTTCATGGCACAAGTCATACATGCATCTCGACAATCTATCACTCATATGTGAGCTCCTTGTTAGGTCTACTCCAAGTAATCTTCTATATCCAATCTCAATTTCAATCTCCATCAATAATCAACTTCATCCCTAATCTTTTTCTTCAGATCAAATCATAAAGTCTATCATCAGACCTACGTTGCTACATCACAACACATACTACCTGATAAAGGTTTTCACATCTATTCATTGAGTTATTTACTAAATACTAGAACAAGTGGAGGGGCCAACTAATCAACCATTAGCTTTAATATCATTTGTTAGGAGCATATAGTAAAAGCCAAATACTTTCATCTAGATAAATTGTCAAGAGAAAGTGCAAGTGTAATTTACCTTTCAAAGAACCATACTAGGTAGAAAAGAAGAAGAGAAAGGCTTTTAGGCACTCTTGGTGACACTAAAACACAATATTATATCTTATGGGTGAGTTGATTTGATAAACCTCATCCTCTTTTCTGCATATAGTTTTAGACCCTTTAGAAAAGCTTCTAACAAACCAATATCACCTTGCTAGTCATAGCTACCGTCCATTCCACAATTTCAACACCCGTTTTACGAAAGCCTTTTCCCATATGGTTTTAAACTCTTTAGAAAAGTTTCTAAGAAACCCATATCACCAAACTTTGTTACTCATAGATACCATCCATTCCAAAAAAAAAAAATACAGCTTTGAATCAAAATCTGTTTTTTATTCTTATGAAAATGGTTTATTGCATTCTGAAGAATAATATCTTCTGATTTAGGACTAGAACCCATCACCACACTAGCTAGTTTGATGGCAGACCTCTAGATATGGAAGTTGATTCAAACTCCCCTGAGCATGAAGTAATAAACCTTCAAGAACCAAATATTGGTTCTTCATCTTCAAAATTCTACTTCACCTTAAGCTTTGTTCATTTCACGGAAAATAATTTTTATGAAAATATTTTCCGAATTTTTCGACTTTCATTTTACAAAAAAATAAAATAGTTAAAGAAAATATTTTCCACTAATGAAAAAAAAACATATTCAGAAGTGGAGAATATTTTTCGCTTTTTAGAAAATAGAAATCCAAAAAAAAATTGTTTTCTTTGATTGTCTTTAAATATCACGACCTCTGACGACATGCCATGACCTCACTCGAGGCTGATAAGCCTGATGGCTTCTAATAGTGAGCTTGCAATTTCTAAAGGTGAGATCGAGACTTGCCTTGAATTGACAAATTTGTGGCTTATGGTGGCAAGCCGAAAGCTCGTCCGAGCTTGGTGAGGCTTATGGATAACGACCGGCCAATGTAAAACAAAACCAAAAACCAAAAAATCATTTTCTTATAATTTTTCCTAATTTTAAATGAATGCCTAAAAATATTATCATTTTTCTAGAAAATAATTTCCATAAATGTTACATTTTTTGGGAAACGAATGAAACTTAATATCTCCTATTCAAAATGGCAAAATCGCCAGACATATTGTATGAATTTCATGCTTGGCTTAACAGTAAAGCTCTTGCTGTTGAAAGCCTTTGAAAGCCGATATATTATTCTTGTTGATTTAGTAAAGCAATTTCACTTAAAGCCAATATGATATCCTTTGACAAAGAATTTTAGGCCCCGAAGGCATTGCTCGAGTGGCGGTGTTGCTTCGGTCTCATGCTTTCCATGCTGAATTCGAATCCGTCCTTCAGCATTCCCTCGGACATTTTCAGCAGCCGGGGAGAGACTCCTGTGCTGGTGTTTTTATAGTTTTTTTGGTCGAAAGTCCTGTGCTGGTTGGAATAGCCATTAATACATGGACGGCATTGGTTCATCTCATGAACCCTAAAGAAATGAGATGAATTTGTATAAATTATGATTAACTGACGTGGTATAATACATAGGCCCCTTAGTCATCCTAAGGCAATTGTCAACCGATGAATTGAGAAAACCTCCCCTCTTTTTATAGAGGGTCTTATATGATATGAGGGCTGTATTCCTAAACAAGATAAAGAGTTAATTAGAGATTTTTACAATCACTTTCTTTCACCATAGCTGAAGCACAGTTCTTATGACATTCAATTTACAGATCCATTGGTCGTCAAAAAGAGAAAAAACAAAATATGTAAAGAACTTTGTAACGTTGCATGTCTAGCTGATAACACTACTGTTATCCTTCTCCAAAATGATGCCGAGCATAATGAGAGCAATAAACCAGTTCTAAGTCTAACCAGAACTCCTGAATATTGAGACTTCAAGCACGGGGCGAGTATGCTTAGTCAGTTCAAACACGCAGACGTCTCCTTCACACAGATAAGTTGCTCTTGCAAATGCGAACCAACCTTCATAAAACTTTCCACGGCCGTCCGGACACTTGATTAACTTCACCAGCCACGAATCCTTCTTGTACTTGAGTGTCACGACCTGCACTCTTCTCTTGATATAAGTCCGCATAAATTTGGTCGGTACATTCTGCACAAAAGGTAATATTAGCCTTCTCAAAATAAATTGGTGTCATGAATCATGTGAAGGCATAAATATTCTAAGTAGGAGGATAAGGAAAAATAATAACCCAAAACACGTACTGCCCAAGGTTTCCATGAACTAAGGAAACAATGCCATCTCAGATATTTGCACATGCCAATGATGAAACTAAGTCACCGAGAGTCTCACCGCATTATGTTTTTTAAAATAACTAGGGTACACCACGAGTTTGAACACAGGATGCTTCGATTTGAAATTTCGGGCCATTTCAAGAGCAGCAGGACATGGCACATTTCGTCTACGAGCAGCCGGCATAGAAGGGCTTGCTCTGCTTGTAGACTTTCTGATCATGCCTGTACATAGTTTATAAAAAGAAAAATATTTCATCTTAAAATCCAAGATTAGATGATAAAATTCAGAAAGGCTATGAACCGATGAACTGACTGAAATATAACCAGGAAATTGGTGTTCATAAGAATGATCGACATCTTCACTACCCGTACCAGATTTCACCTTTTGAGAAGCTGAAGCCAATGCTGACTTTGATTTTTTCCTAGTTTTTGGGCTAGGCCGACAATCCTCTGAGATTTCGGCTGAGATCTTATCAGTTTCTTCCTTCTTGAGAAGAGGAAATTCACATTCCGGCTCTGATTTGGCCACAATCATGGGATCTGTAGGATATTTGATCTCTGAAGCGTTTGTACTAAAGATTATGACATGGAAGACCGAGCTCGGTTCATATCTGAAAACTAGGAATTGGCCAAAACCAATGGAGTAATAGTCTCTAAACTTCTGCCAACCTTGGCCAAGCCAAGCCATGCCATCACTCCAATCCAACTCCACTGGCCAGACTGCCAGACTGCTCGGAACCTTTAGGAACACTAAGCTAGGGAGGTCACTACTATGTCTCTGCAGAAACCTCTTTGGTATCTCCTATCGAGAAAGAAACAAAAGCAGATTAATAAATAGTCATTACTTTTTTTAGTGTAAATTTATGATATTAAGGTTTTTGTCCAAAGCAAGGAGACTCCATAGCATAGTGAGAGAGGCACGTCCACATACCTCTGTAAGAGATAATGAAAAGCGAGATCTGAGGCTTAGCATTCCCATAACAACATAATAGAAAGTCCTCATTTCCTCAAAACACTTCAACGACAAGAAATTGCGATCAAGCATGCTCATTGCATAGTGAACTACTGGAGAACCTTAGTTAAAATTCTCACAAGAAATTTTCGGATTCAGATAGTGAACTAATAATCTTTACTTCTTTTTAGGCTCCCCACAAAAAAAAAAACAAAGCTACAACTATTTGAACCAAACATGCAAATGCATTTTCCCTGTTCAGTAATTCTCGGTGTGACTCGAGGGAAGCAGATTGTGATAAGAAGTACCTACATCACCCAATTAGAGTAACCTCGGTTGCCTGCATTCGGGGAATTAGTTAGGCCAAAAGGCTTAGATAACAGTATTATCCTAAGGGGGAAAAAGAATAAGAAAGAAATACAGGAATATCTCCATATTCTGGCCCTAAGTATTGCTCAAATTCACAATTACAAAAGAACAAGCTTCAGTATATGATTGGCAAATGAGCAAGCAACAGCATGAATTGTATTCTCATTCACAAGAAAATTCTCCTCAGTTGAAATTGGTTCTGGTAAACTAGTGTCAATTCCTGAGCAAAATTCAGCATGATTAGGAAAAGGGGAAAAAAATAAAATGCAGGAACATATTCTAACGGGTCAATGTCATACGGGTTTCAAACCAAGCAGAAGTCCAGAGACTAGTCACTGAAGATCAGAAGAATTTTCCCGCAAGTGAAACACCCTGCATCTAATTCGACCAATTAGATAAAAAAACACACCTCGCATGGGTGTAGTTTGCTCACTTGGCCACGTACAATTGTCAAACTCAGTCACACACTTAACCAGAAAGGAGGACCATTCACAATCAGGAAACACATTGAGCAGCTTGTGGGCAAAGAAGAATAACAAAGAGAATCAAGAACCACTAGGGAAGAGAGAGAGAGAGAGGGCATGCTCACAAGCTTTTCGCCCGGAAGGGCGTCGGAGGAGAGTATGACCTTGAAAAAATGAGGAGACTTGGGCGGTTCGGAGCCCTTCCGGGGACGCGACGTCATTCTCTTTAAAGAAGCTCCTTCAAAGGTCATGCATTCGCCTGCGTCTCACCCACTTCAGGAGTCATGTCGTCCACTCCTATATCAGGTCAATAGCATTTAGTAAATTGGTGAGAGCAACCAAACCCTCACATTGGACCAGTTTGTACCAAAAGAACTGCTCATTCATTCACCATTGGATGTGAACTGAACTCAATTATCCTATTGAGACATCTCTTCTCGTTGGACTCTAGGGGTGCGCATGATTGGCACATGTTTCTCTTCCAGAATGAGTTTTGGATCAAAAAAATTTATTCTAAAAGAGAAGCTTGTTTGATAGAAAACTTTAGGTTTTCTGTTTCTCAAATATATTTATATTTCAGAATCTGTTCTAGGGCAAGAATGAAAAATAGAAAAAAAAAAAAACTGTTTCTTGTTTTGGGACCCAAAATCAAAATAAGTTCTCTTATCTTTATGGCCCCTCCCCCTCTCTCTCTCTCTCTCCCTCCCCCTCCCTCTCTCTCTCTCTTTCGCTCTCACTCTCCCACTCTCTCCCTCTCTCTCTCTCCCCTCTCTCCCTCTCTCCCCCTCTCTCTCTCTCTGGAAAGAAAGATTTGGCAATTCTTGAAGACGTCTCGTGGCCAAATCTCATAAACAATACGCTTGAAGCCGAGTATCAGTGGTTTGGGCAAATCATAATTTAATTTCATAACAGTTGATTTACTTTTTAAAATGCATTTTTTTGCATTTACAAAAAAGAAGGTTTTTTTGAATAATTCGGATCTAGAATGTAATTGACTTGGGATCTGATCAAGCCCGACATAAGAAAATTTAACCAAGGTCGTGCTCAAATGAGCTCGACATACGGATGTGTAATGCAACTAAAATAAATGCGGAGTTTGATTACAATAGAAAATATTTGATTATCATTGGAATGGACATGTTGTAATCTCAAAAAGTAAAAATTTTTAAATATGATACAGAAATAGAAATAGAATTTTTTTTTTTTACCATATCAAACAGATTTCTGTTTCTAGAAGAGAAATTCAGTGTTCGTATCAAATGCGTTCTTCCTTCAGAAATTCATTTTGAACCAGAAAGAGAAAAATCTATTTCTAGCCAGAAATTGATTTCTCAAACAGAAACTCAATCATGCACGCTCTAAGTGAGTGAAGAAGAATCATCCGCAAACTAGGGGGACAGGTGGAAGCCATTTCTAGGTCAATTTCGAGAAAACATATGAGCCCTCATGGCCAGGAAATGGATCCCCTGCCGTGCCATGACTAAGCCATAGCCATCTCATCAAATCAAATGATTGTGGCTCTTTCTAAAAAAAAAAGCAAAACAAAAAAAAAAATCTCTCGCTATTAAATGAGAACCATCCGATCCCAGATCGAACGGCTTCCAAGGCCGGATCCCCTACCTTCACTCACAGTAGGGGATCTAGATCCTCAAGGACAACGCTCAGCTCGAGTGGCAATATTGCTTCCACCTCGGGCTTAGTGTTTTAAATTCAATCTACCCTCGAACGATTTTGTTACGACCTACCTGAACTTTCTTTGTCAAGAGTGCAGTGCTAAGAAGTTTTAGAGGACATCCCTAAAAAACGGCTTAATGCAGCGCCTAATCGTAATCTGATTCAAATCGTCTATCATGAACTCGGACTCTCCCAAGTCCATACATCGCGTGACATTCAAACGTATTTATTTTTCAATGTTATTTAATAACCTAAATATTTCTAGAAGTCGCCACTAACCTATTGGGATTGGCTAGAAACAGATCGAGACGTGATAATGTCGTCTCGATCCATATGGAACAAGAGATTCTAAGTTCGGAGACTTATTTATGCTAACATTTCTATTAACGCCTTTTTGTACCTAACTAATTGATTATTTAATTTAAAATGGCCATGCACTCTTACTCATCATTTAAGACTATAAATTCATTCAAAGATTAAGTGTCCATGCAGTTTGTTTTTGTGGGATCATTTTCATGTGAATCTAAGACAGCTCCAAACTAACTTAGAAAATAAATTAATAAACAATGTATTGAGAGACAATGCAAAAATTAAATATGCAAAGTATTGAAGTATGTTGCAGTAAATAAAAGCTCAAATAATTGAAAGTGGTTAACTAATGACAAAAAATGTAAAACTCATAACTTGTCGGGTATTTAATAATATATGGCCTTGTTATAAGACTCGAGAGATTATCCCTCGGAAAATGGCTACTTAAAACTAAAAGTGTACTTAAATATAATAAGTTGATTCAAGCGAATTCAAAGCTAAACTAAGAGTAAATCAAAACTGTTTTTATTACGCTAAGCATATGTGATTGACTTAAGATTCTAATGAACTTAGGCTAAACGGATATTGATCTAAACACTACCAGCTCCATATGTGCAACTTCACTACGCTATGACTAATCATTATATCAAATTTGATGAACTAACATTCAATTAAACCATCCAAGACATAAAATTAGGCCCCAAAGCATTAGGAATTATTTACGAAACTTTTAATAAAAAATTATTTGTATATTTTTAAAATATTAAAATATTATATATTATATATTTAAAGGGACCAGGTCGGGGCGCCCAACCGGGTCGGTTCGGCCTGAACCGAGGCGCAAGCTGGGCGAACCCACGGGCTCCGGTACTTGGGATGGATTCCGGGCCCAGGCGCAAGAACTAACGGGCTAGAAGGATCAACCGCAAAAAAAATGATATGGGCTCCCAAGACCAGGCCCAACTGGACCCCAGGGCCGGAATGAACTTGCGAAGCGGGCCTCAAGCAAAAAAGGCCCAACTCCGAAAGAGGCGGTCCGCCCGCTCGGGAGAGGACGGCCCGAGCGCAGCAGGGAGGCCGAGGCGGACTCCGTCTCTGCGAAGCTCTGCCTCCGTCCGCCCCCACCGACTCCGGTGGCAAGGGGTACAACGAGCGGGACCGGAGGACTTCTGGATGAGACCGGTTTGTCCAGTGACTCCTCGGCACAGCGTGAAACTTCAGCGGACGACTAGCCTCAGGAATCTAACGCAACAGGACCCCGGCTTCACTTAGGCATTATGCCGAACAGGTAATGTGCAGAGAAGACGACAGGTTGAGGGGGGAGGGGAACAGGAGCAAATCTACACCTACGACAAACCGACGGTGAGCAGTATACACATACACACGCAATAAGCCAGTAGACACGAATCGAGAGTCCCTCGGACCGACGAGTAGCCGGGGCAGTCCGAGGAACAAAAACAGGGGAAGAACCAGTCCCGAAACAACAAGCGCGTGGGGACACCCTACTCTGTTCGAAGGGGCAATGGTCGATGGACGCGCTCAAGGTTAGTTGAGCCAAGCCGCTAACGACACGCGAAGAACCCCCCCCCCCCCCCCCCCTTAACCGAGATCCTTGGGGAAAGTCGAACCAAAGAGAACTCACCGGAGAATGGCGTGAGCTGGGCGGCGGGTCTGGGGCGAGTTGCTGGCTGGCGGTGGCAGTCCGACGGTCGTCCGAAGAGCGCGAGCAATGGACTCCTCTCTTCTCCTTCTGGTTTTTTTCTTTCCTGCCACGCCCCTCTCTTTCGAAGACCTCTCTTCCTTTTTCTCTTCGTTTCTCTCCTCCCTTTAGCCGAAGCTCCTCCCATCCATTTTTTTTCTTCTTCTTTGTTTCCTCTCTTCCTTATTCTCTGCTTGTTGACCGCTCCGTGCACCTGCTCTGCTCCTCCTTTGCGTGTGTCAGTCCACCCCCAGAAGATCAGGGACGCCAGGCGATTTCAAGAGACGATCGGTCGGGTCAAACATCCCGGAGAGCAACAGGAGGAAAGAGAGCGCTCGTGGGCCGCGAGGGAGAATGGGCCGGCAGCTCGGAGTTTAAACGTTTCGCAGGGGGCAAAGCCCGCAGCTACCGCGGGCGTGGGCCAATCAGTCAATCCCAATCTGAGGGCCCCCTTTTTTTTTTTTTTTTGGGAAGTAAATGGAAATTATGATTCTAACTAACAATAATTTTAGATAAAACTGAATTATTTGACCGATAAAATTATATGTCCACCGTTTTCCTTCGATAAAAATGAATTATCTTACCAATAAAATTAGATTTCAACAGTTTTCCACTGATGCGGCAGCAAGAATGAAAATTGTCCTCGAGAATTTCGAGAACTTACCATTGATACAACAATATTTCATGTTGATCTCAAGATTCATTCAAGCAAAAAACAATCTCCCATTTAAGAGTCATCCTATGGCATTTGTTGAGAGATTAATTCAAATACTTTTTTGTAGTTTCCAATGCACGATCTTAATACAATACGAAGGCTGTATTCCACATAATAACTAGAAACTTTACAATGACTTCCATTCACCATCACCGCAGCACAGTTTTTAAGCACATTTTCAGTTCACAAATCCTTTCGAACGTCAAAAAGGAGGCAAAAGGAAACTCATAAGATAGCATGTCTGGCTGATGATACTACTGATGTCATTCTCCAAAACGGTGCCAAGCATTACGCTAGTAGTAATGCTGCTCCTAAGTATAATCAGGACGCCTAAAAATAGAGACTTTGAGCACGACGCCACTCCGCTTAGTCAGTTCGAACACGCAGACATCTCCCTCGCGCAGAGAAGTTCCTCTTGCGAATGCGGGCCAACCTAGAGATAACTTTCCATAGCAGCAGTCTCCCGGAGACTTGATCAACTTGACCGGCCATGAATCCTCCTTGTGCAGAAGTGTCACAATCTGCACACGCCTCTTGATATGAGCCCGCATAAATTTGGTGGATACATTCTGCAATGAATGCGTTATGATAATGTCAAGGCATAAACATTCAAGGTAGGATGATTAAGGAAAATAATAACCCAGAACTTGTACTCTCCAAGGTTTTCTTGAACTAAGGAAATGATGCCATCTCAGAGTTCCGAATATGCTAATGATAAAACTAGGTCACCAAGAATCTCACCACCGCCCGATTTCTAGCATAACCGGGGTACATCACAAGTATGAATGTAGGATGCTTTGATTTGAAATCCTGGGCCATCGCGAGAGCAGCAGGACATGGCACATTTGACCTATGAGTAACCAGTCCAGCAGGGTTTGCCCTGCTTCTAGACTTCCTGATCATGCCTGTACATAGTTTATAAAAAGAAAATAATTTCTTCTTCAAATACAAAATTAGATGAAAAATTCCCTAAGAGAAATGAGCCAATGAACTGACTCAAATGTTACTAGTAAATATGTGTTCATAGGAATAATCACCATTTTCACCAACCATACCAGATTTCTCATTTTGAGAAGCTGAAGCCAGTGGCAACTTCAATTTTTCACTAATTTTTGGGCTAGGCCAATAATCCTCCGAGACTTCAGCAGAGACATCATCAGTTTCTTCCTTCTTGAGCAGAGGAAGTTCACATTCCAGCTCTGATTTGGCCACGATCATGGGATCTGGAGGATATTCAATCTCTGTAGCGCTTGTATCAAAGATAATGACATGGAAGACCGAGCTCGGTTCATATCTGAAAACTAGGAATTGGCCAAAACCAATAGAGTAATAGTCTCTGAACTTCTGCCATCCTCGGCCAAGCCGAGCCATGCCATCACTCCGCTCCAGCTCCACTGGCCACACCGTTGCACCACTTGGAACCTTGAGAAACACTGAGCCTGGCAGATCACTCCCATGTCTTCGCAGAAACCTCTTTGGGATCCCCTATTGAGAAACAGAAAGAAAAGCAAGTTTAATCAATAGTTAAATAATTTCTTTTGCTTAAATTTTTGTCCAAAGAAAAGAGACTCAGTTCATTGCGAAAGGCACACGCACGTACTTCTGTAATAAATAATGGAAAGGTGAGAAATAATCTGAGGCTCACTATTTCCATAACAACGCAGTGGAAGGTCCTCATTTCCTTGAAATTACTCAATGACAAGAAATTATGAGCGAGTCGATAGAATAGTTGAACCACTGCGGAAACTCAGTTAATACTCTCAAAAAGAAATATTGGGATTCAGATGGTCAACAAGCAAATTTTATAACTCCTTTCCAGGCCCCCACAAAAGAATCTACAACTCCTTCAACAATTTCTTGTATCAGACATGCAAATGCAATGAATGTGTTCAGTAATTCTCACTGTGACTAGAGTCAAACAGGGAATTAGATAGTGATGAGTAATACCTCCATCAACCAATTAGAGTAACATGGGCTACGTGCATCCGGGGGATTACTCAAGGGAAAGGCTTGGATACAAGTGTTATCCTCACGGGAAAAAAGAATAAAAAGAGATACTGAAACACCTTCATATTCCAGCCGCACTTTTTGCCCAATTTCACAGTCATAATAGAAGAAGCTTCAGTAGATGATTCGCAAATGAGCAAGCAATAGCATGAACTCGATTCTCATTCACAAGAAAATGCTCCTCAGTTGAACATTGGTTCTAGTAAACTAGTGTTGTTGTTTCCTGAACAAAATTCAACATAGGGAAAAAGTAAAGGGAAGCCAGGAACATTGGTTCTAGTAAAGGGAAGCCAGGAGCATGTTTAAATGGGCCAAAGGTCATGCCGGTTTTAATCTAAGGCCTAGCCTAGAGACGAGTCAGGGAAAAACAGAAGAACTGTCCAGCAAGTGAAGCACCTTGCGTGAATGTATTTTGCTCACTTGGTCACTCACAACTTTCAACTCAGCCACCGCGTTAGCCAGAAAGGAGGGCCCTTTAATCAAGAAGTACATCGAGCAGCTGGTGGGCGAAGCAGAAATACAAAGCACAATCGAGAACCACTTTGGGGAAGCATGCTTACAAGCTTTCCGTTCGGACGGGTATTAGAGGAGAGTATGATTTTGAAAAAATGAGGAGACTTCGGCGGTTCAGAACCCTTCCGGCGACGTGGAGTCATCCTCTTGAAAGCAAGCTCCTTTCAAAGTCACGCAGCACATGCGCCTCTGTCTCATCTGCTTCTGGAGCATTGCCGTGCCGTCCATTCCTTTAGCAAAGTTATTGGTGTTTCATCGGTCAAGCAACGAAACCCTTTCGCCGGCGCAGTTACTGCGCACGTCCAACGAGACAGACGCCATATGAAGTGCAGTCTTTTCCCTCGCATTGGGCTCTTTCTGTCTCTCTCTCTCTCTCTCTCTCTCTCTCTCTGAGGAGAAGAATTGTCTGCAAATGGTTGACCAATGGAAGCCATTCCTAAGCTAGTTTTCTTCTCGCCGGCGGATCTTGAGAAAGATTTTGACGCCCCCGAGGCAATGATCCAGTGGTGACGTGGCAATAATTAATAAAAGAATTTGATTATTTTGGTGATTCAGTTTAATTCAAGTCATATTCCCAAGCGACCCAAAATAATCATCTTTTTATTTTTGAAGGAAAGGCCAGTGGGTACTATGATCAGACGTGTGTCGCAAAATCGAAAATTGTTCGGACAACTCAAAACCAGACCAAATCGACCTAGAATTGGTGTTCTTATGGGAACTAGTCCAATTCCCGATTTTCAATTTATTGAATCAATGAATACCGATCCGGTTTACATGTATGGATTTACTCACGCCGAACTAGACTGGTACTCACCTAATCTACTGTTCGACGGATATGTAAGCTAATTAGAAAATAAAATCTTGGGCATGGCAAATGAAATGAAAGCTTTTGATGAACTGTGGTTATTCAAGCGTCAACGCTCTGTTTGGAAAGCTAGAGATAGGGCAGGTCAAAAGAAAGTATCAATTTCTTAATCTAGATAAGAAAAATCATAACTTAGCATGTCAATCACGGTTGATAGAAGTTGGATATGAGAACACAATATGTGCCACCAAATATTGAGAAGAATAGGAGATGTCACGCCAACACAACCCTGTCCATCTATCTATTTGAGAAGATTTTAGTATGAATCGATTTGAGTTTCATGAATTCGGTAATCCAATAAGCAATATGAAGATATCGTCATGTCTCACACTAATAAGAATTGTGCTAGCTAAAATCATAATGCCAACACGATTCGCTAACCCTAATTTCACATGTACGACAAGTCAACCTAGTGAATGTGACCTTTAAGAGCGGCTACATAAGCATACATCTCCTTTTCAGCTTTAATTATCTATTTGACAAGAAGAGGTTCAAGACTGCTTTGGTCATCATAAAACACCCTTGACAGACTGAATTACTCACGGATAATTCTGAAAAGCTACCATCTCTGCATGTTTTGCCGGAGCCTTTCTACTTCACTCCTACACCATGCAACATTATCATCGTTGGGGACATTTCGACCGGTTCCACGAACCCACTCATGAATCGGATCGGACCAGTAGTTCAATTTCTAGATAGATCCATGAAATCAATAAAGCGGTCCCTGATTCTAATTTTTTCGAAACTGCTCCTTAACAAATGATTTGCGATTTCAAGATGGAAACAGCTCACCCTAAACTAATAGTCTTTTAAGGCTCTGTTCGTTTTATGGAAAATAATTTCCAGAAAAATATTTTCCGAATTTTCCGGTATTCGTTTCACGAAAAATAAAATAGTTAATGAAAATATTTTCCATAAATTGAAAAAAACACATTCAAAAGTGGGGAAAATATTTTCCGTTTTTTAAGTGAAAAACATTTTCCATCTTTTTTCTTTACCTTTTTTAAATATAGTGGCATCTAACACCGTGCCTCAATTTCATTCGAGGGCAGCCTTTGATAAACGAACTTCGGAAAATGAATTTGTGAAAAGTGACCATTTATGTGGAAAAACTGTCAAAATTGTTAAAAACCTATTATATGCAATTCAATTATAAACATTTCAATTATATCAATTTAATCACAAATCTATTATTCAATGGTCAATTCAGTCCTTAACCTTTAATTTAATATTAAATCTTTTTACGATTTATTGATTTAGTCCTAAACATTTTACTAATTTGTCAATGTACTCTTATGGTTATTTCCGATCAAACTTATCAAAAAAAATATATATTGATAAATTGTTAAAATATTTAGAACTACAATTGGTAAATTAATGAGACGTTTATGACTAAATTAGCATAATATAAATGTCAAGGACTAAAATGGCTATCGTACAATAAGTTTAAAATTAAATTAGTACAATTATAAATTTTATGATTAAATTAATCACCGTACGATCAATTTAAGGTCTTTTGCACAATATTCCTCATTCATGTTCCTCAATTTTTTTTATAAAATAATATGATGATTTCACTTTCTTAAAGCCATCCAGTGGCAACTCAAAAAGAAGCATCATTTGACGACTTCAATGGCAACAACAAACCAAAGCAATTAACATCAACATTGGCTTGGATACACACTAAACAACATCGCATTCAGACCAAACAGTAAAATGATGTTCCTGCAACAGCAGAAAGTCAACATCTGCTGCTAAAGACATCACTTCAGCAGCCTCAAAAACATATAAAAATCGTAGCAAGAAAACCATAAAAGAGACAAGACCCTTCTGTCAGTCAATTTGAACATCCCCTCACTTCGTTTTCTTTTCTATGGACTCTTCTAACATAAATGGTCTTTGCACTCTTTTTAACCGGAATAGTAGATACACACTTCACTGGTGTCCCTTTCCCACATTATCTTCTTTTTTAGCGTCAGTCATTATTTTCCCTGGAGATCAATGAGAGTGAGTGGTTATTTGAAAGGGACTTCATGTGATTTAACATGCTAAGTTGGGATAGAGATAACAATGGCATTTTCAGGATTATTTTACTGACACAAATCTGCTCTTGGGGTCTTCCTTTGTAGGTGCTTGTTTTCGAGCTGCCGTCCTCTGTTTTGGAGCTGCATTTGATTGCTTTTTCCTGGACTGTGCTCCACATGCCATGATTGCTTTGTCTGGTTTGCCCTTAGACTGTTCTTTTGGGTGCAGCTTTTAGTTCTTGAATTGGCCATCCTTAAAGAGATTGACACTTCCAAACTTCTCCCATACTACGACCAAATAGCCCTTAGTGATTTACCATGACACCGAAATGCCATATATTTAAGAATTAATACCACAAAAACTCCAAAATTTGCTTATTGTGACATATTTACCCTTTTTTTGTGACACGAAAAACTCTAAATTTTGCCCACTGCGACACATTTATCTCTTGTGACATGTGTTTTTTTAAAAGGAGCTCCGGCAAGCTTCGTTAGCCATCAGAGTTCGGCAAAGCTCTCGCTGGCTGCGGGCGAGGGCTAGGGAGGCCGCCGTGGCCCTCCCCTGCGGCTAGCGAGGGCGGCCTCGTCCAAATTCGCCTAGGGGGGCGCCTAGCCCTCGCAACTTGCCTCGCCTTTACTTCGCTCAAAATCCGGCCGCGATTGAAGGTTTTCTCGCGCGCGCCACTTGTTCGACGAAATACGTGAGTCTCCATCTTCATTTTCATCGTAGCTCACTTGCGCATTTCGTAGAACAGGTGGCGCGCATGGGAAAACCTTCGACTGTGGCCAGATTTTGGGCGGAGTTTGGGGCAGGGCAGGCCACGACCGGCCCTCGCCGACCATGGGCAAGGACCATAGCGGCCTCCCCATCCCCCGTTGCCCCTCACTCGCAGCCGGCGAGGGCTTTGAGGGAGGGCTTTGCCACCCTCCAGCGAGCTCCGGTGGTTAACGGAGCTCGTCGGAGCTCATTTAAAAAAAATAGACTTTTTTTAGGGTAAATGTGTTACATATGCAAAGTTTGAAGTCTTTGGTGTCACAAAAAAATTTGGGGTAAATGTGTCACAATGGGCAAAGTTTGGGATTTTTTGTATCACAAAAAAAAGTTTGAAGTAAATATGTCACAGTGATTAAAGTTTGGAGTTTTTCATGGTATTAATCCTATATTTAATGCATAAGACTTGAATCGCTTATATTCAAAATTGTCATGCTGGTATTCAAGTCTGTAAACAGCCTGCAACCATATTTACTCGGCATTTTGTCAATTGTCTCGTGTGTTTGTTTTGTTACGAAACTTTTAGAAACCTCTTCAATTGCTCTCTTTCCTAGCCTGAAAAAGACATAGCAAAATCAACTTAAACTTTGGCGAAAAAGATGACAAAAAACTGTAACGGTCATAACTAACATCTTGCTTAACATTTACTCCTCTTTTTATTGCCTGCCCACAAACCTTTACATTATTGGCCTGTGCTGTCCCCTGTTATTGTTGCTTCCTAGATGGACATCCGGTCTGATTGTACCTTTTCTTATTGCTATGTGAGCACTTAATTTTCCCACCAGCCCTAATTTTCCTTCACTTTTTTCATCTTCCTCTTTTCAAATTGGACAACAAAACCTATTAGACTACCGACGACTTTGACTTTAGTTAAGCAAAAGAGGAAAACAATCATGCCAATAAATGATTTACCAATAGACAAGGATGAGAGCAATTGTAAGAATGATCAACATGGTTTAAGGAGAAAGGCTGAGGAAATCAATTCAGCGGCCAACACGACAGGGGCAGGGTCTTCCGTAAGGGGAAAAAAATTACCATGGCAAGTCTGAAATTGACGGGCAAAATTACAAAGCAAAAGGCCGAGTGTTGCAGGAGGGTTGGAGAAATAGAATGTACGTCCATTGGATCAGAACTGAATGAGTAGCTGCCTGGACTGGATGATTGAAAGGAACGATTCTAATGCCTGAGTGATACAAGATATGTATCTGCAGCATGGTTACGCCTGCACTGGGGAAATTCTATTTGTCCAACTTCAGTAGCGAAATTAATGAGATCGATCCCTTCATACTCACCACATTCAAACGTTTGAACTCCAGTGTTTACACGGCTTTTTCTTATCATGAACATGGAGCCATGTCCAATATCCTTTTTCCATTTGCCTTTCGTTGCAATTTCAAAACGAGAATAACATGAATTCATTACTTGCCAAAGAGATCTATGCCAAAGCCACATTGTTTACAGTAACAAGCAAAATCCCAGCGGTGTATCCCAGACTTTCCATAGATCTGCAAGGATATCAGAAGTAAGAGAGGCCAAATCACATGCCTAAAGCGTGCAGTAGACTTCCATGCCCCGGGTATTCATGACATCCTCTATCATAGGGTGAGATCGAACTCTGTGTCTTCAAGAGGATGTATACGAGACCTGAGCGAGAGTTAAGACACAGAGGTTATAAGTCAATAAAGCCATGTGACAACAAGAAGTGCAGAATTATATCTTCAGCCAGATTCACAACAAACAATTAAAGCTATATGACCAAGATGTCATCACTCATCATGTGAAGCTTTGAAGCCTAAAGTCGCGTCAAATGATAAGTGGCTTAAAGCTGCTTGCTAACCGCTAAAAAAAAAAAATCACCGGCATGATTTCCTTAAGCAATGGGCAAACCTCATATCCCGGAGGACAGACGGCCAAAACTGCCTGAAGAATGCACTGTTTGGCCCCATTACTAATGGTCTTCAGTGTACCGCACCGAAGCTTGTGGAGCGTATGTGAAGCAAGAGGCGAAGCAAGCGGGTAGAAGATCGAAAAGAATATGGTGTTGGGAGATGCCTTTTCCATTCTCCTCGAAAAAGCAGATAAAAAAACACGAATAAGCAAAGTAATAACCAGTAATTGTCATAGCTAAATGTCCTGCGCAGGACTCAATGTCAACCCTCTGATCAGTCCCCTTAAGATGGCAATGGAATGAGCAACAAAGAGAAAAACATTTTAGCTTCTGACAGATGCCGTGCGGAGTTCCAATGTGCCGGCATTTGGTGTATCTCTCATGTAACCTTTCCGAATAGCATTTGTTTCAGCCTTAGGAACCAAAGTGAGAGAAGCTAATATCGACCAGTCTTATGAATATCAGATGATTAAGGCACCTGAATTCTAAATGACCGAAGGTGTATCAAAATCGGGTTCTCCAGCTGCCGACATAGTAACAGGACACTGGCTTTTAAAAGGGCAGTCGCCTGGTCAAGTATCGCCAATGTTTTACGAGGCTTCACAGTATCTACCCTTGAATTCAAGAGGGAGGTCAACATCCATTTGTCCTGGACCACCTTGCGCTTTCACCCCTGGAGTTTTATGAGGCGGCTGTAAATCTTTAGTATTATCTTCCGATCTGGCAAGTGACGAGGATCATCAGCAGTGAAATCTAATAACCCAAGTTAAGTAAGGCGAGGTCAAAAGTTTTCGGTAGTCAATGCATTGCTTAAACAGCAGGAGAACCTTCATCGGGCACAAACCGCAACAAAATGCATGACATACATTATCACATTGGCACCATTTAGACGCTGGTCATGCAACTTTTGGTTGAACAGACAGTATAAATCACAAAATTCTATTTCCTTCCTCTAGATTCCGTTTTATCCGTTCCCTTTTTCACTAGTAGGATCAAAGTGATCAACCTAAGGCCATGGATAACCAATTTCCATCTCCCCCTCCCACAATTTAACTACCTCCGCATCCGATATTTGGCAAACTGATATGCGTACGCATAAACATATATGCAACTGCAACTCCAAACATAGAGCCACGTCTGGACATCTTTGCCGGTGACCATGCAATACAATTCCCACTAAGAATCACTTTTTAAGCGGTCCACGCAAATCTTATTGTCGCGACCTCCCCGAAGATGCACCACCTAGGATTCGGCTAATGGATTACTAAGATTAAACCTAGCTCGAGCTCTCCCAAGCCAATACCAATTCGCGACTTTAGGTTTCTCTTTTTCAATTTGGAGTTGCCACTAATCTATTTATGATGGGTCGATTAGAAACCTATGTAAAGTACCGGGAGCTATGCTTTACTTCTACGAACCAGAGATCTAAGAGATCAGAGACTTGGTTATGCTAGACTAATCTAACACCCTTTCGATACCTTTTCATTTACTTCCAAAAATCGGCAAGCAGGTTGGATTAATTTTAAATCTATCCCTAACATGTAATGGTGACTACACGTAAACTCAATCAATAACAAGAAAGGAATGAAAATCCAAAACAAATCACCAAATCAAATTATGATATATTATGCATCAAATCAAATCCAATCGGATCTAATAAAATCAAATATCAAATAAAATCTAATCTAATAAAATCAAACCAAATCAAATCTAAAATCTAACCAAATCTAATGCAATATATGAAATGCATTTTTTTTCGGAATTTTTATAAATTAATTATCCTAATTATCCATGACTAAATATCTTGTAATCTAAATTAGGAAACAATATATATTAATTCCTAATTTAAACTAAAATCTACTCAACCAAGAATAATATCCTAGAATGCAATCTAGCTAAAATTATCCTAATAAAAATATCTAATATGCAATCTAAACTAATTATTCAAATTTTACCTAAACGTGCAAATTAACCTAATCGTGTAATTATTAATATAAACGTGCAATTAATCTAAACATGCAATTTACAATTTGAACATGGAATATGCAATTTTAAATCTAAATATGCAACTAACCTAAATATTCAAATATTCTAATATGCATGTAATGCAACGCAATCAATTCAAACATGCAAAATTATCTAAATATGCACAAAAAGGAAATTAAACAGAAAATAAGAAATCAAACACTAAAAAATTAAATTCTGAAAAAAATGATTTTTTTTAATAAAAGAAATCTGGTCGGGAACCGAACCGGGTCGGTTCGGTCCCCGACCCATGCTGGGGGCCAGAGACAAACGAAGAGACTGGGCTGGGCTCGCAAGGGGCCCGGTCCAGTTTCTTTGATTTTCCCTCTACGCGCAGCTCATGTGCAACAAGCAAAAGACTCGGCCCAAACCAAAACCAGTCCAAATCAATTTCGGTCCAATCTCTCTTGCGCGTGAGACACCCTGGCGATGAACAAGCTCGGCCCAAGCTCCACGGGTCTTCTTCTTCCTCGTGCGGATGCGAGTCCAACAACCTGCAAAAAACCACCGTGTATTGCTTCTCTTCGACGGCGGCGCGTCACACAAACAAGCAGCAAATAATCACAGGGATAGGCTCAAATCAAAACAAAATCAAGAGGAACTAAGGACACTCGGCATTATCACGAGGGTAAGAATGCAACACGGAAGCTTTTAAAAAATGGCCAAATCAAACACATTTCATCTCGGTTTCAAAAACACAGCAAGACCAAATAATGGAGAGCTCACGGGAAAGGGAAAATAACACCAAGCTCCCTACATGGCTCGGGGACCACGGTGAATGGGTGCGCTCGAGCAAACTCGAGCCAAACCCTTTGTCATCCTTGAAGGTCACTTGGCCATGATACTCAGGAGAGCCATGGATGGAGCACTCGTAATTAAAACTCACCAAAGAAAAGAAAAGGCCGAACTAAGAAGAACGTGACCGCGTTGACGGAGTCGCAAATCAATCGTGGGTGACGGAGTTGAAGCTTTGGGGCGGCTCGCGGAGGAAGGGGAAGAGAGACCCCTGTGTTTTTTCATTTCTTTTTTTTCACCTTTTCTCTCTCTCTCTCTCTCTCTTTTTTCCCTCTCCCTCACTGTCTGCGTAAAAGAGAAATCCTCCTCCCTAATGCCTTTTTCACCGAAAAAGTCTCCTCTCTCTCGTCAGAAGAAGTCCTCCCACTGCGTCTCTTTTTGCCCAAAAAAGTCTCCCCCATCTCTGACCGAAGCTTTCATTATTTAAGCCAGTAAAAAGCAAATATTCGATCCATTGGACCGAATATTGCTTTCCTTAAAATTTGATTTTCTTTCCTCTTTTATTTTTCAAAAATCATATTTCCCCTTTTGTTCATTTCCTTTTAACCAAATGTAATATATGCCCAAAATTCCTTGATATGAAAAGTACCCTTATGTTTAGGTGTCAACACTTATGCTGACAGAAAGGAGACCCAGTACTATCCAAATCATACAACACAAGCATCAAATCAACTTCGAGACAGAATAGAAGCTGACTGCGTTTCCCCACTAACCCAGAAATAGAATCAGAATTTGAAAATTCCCACCAAAAACTATTAACCAAAAGAATGGACTAGACGTGCCTGTGGGGAGAAACAGGAAGGGAAGTAAAAATAAGCTTGGGAGGGACAGCCTCCAATAACTTTTCATATCATTAGAAAGTTCATCTCTAAGAAATTAAATTCCCCAGTAAAGGAAGACCCATCTTACGGCTGAAGTAGTAATTCGAGGGAGCTGGGAATCATCACAATAAAAGTGCTAATAATTGGTTTGCCCCCCTCGATTGGTCGGGTCACGAGTTCGAATTCCCACCTCTTGGGAAATCTTAATTACTTTTCATAGGACACGTTTGAATTTAGGTGTATCGCCAGCCTTGGACCCCTGTGGTAGCAGCAGTGCTGTGCCATGTGTTTGTGATTTTAATATATATCTCTTCAGTGCCACATAACTTTAGGAAACACCACAAAAGATTTCAGTTTTTTTTTGTTATGAGATTTTTCGTTGTATATTATTTGAAAAATTTCACTTGTATCTCTTGGAATATTTAATTAAATGAATATTCTCATTATCAATAATATTTTGCGTCTAAATATTTTATGAATGATGAAAATAATTTTCCTTTATTTACTTTTGTGAACAATAGAGGTAATCGTTTTACAAAAAAGCATTTTCCAAACTCTCTGTTTTACAGGGAAAAGGTTTCACTTTGCTTCTAAGAATGGTACGGATAGATAAAAGACTGGCATTCCGTATAGAAAAACATATTTTATAAGCACCAACAGGTGAATAAAACAAGTGTGATAAATTTGAAATAACAATGACATTTTCTTTTGAAGCGAACTGCGATCACACACTTGAGAGAATACATCTTACATCTGCATCTAATCATTCCTCTCATCTTTACTAATAATTATTGAGAAAGCAAGGGAGACGAGGACAAACAGATTATGACAACGGAGTCTATTTGATCAAGTGATTGGTAAGGTGTCCCAAATGCTGCAGCAACTCTGTGATCATCAAACTGGGACAGCCGGTCTCAGAGCGACAAGTGCTTTCTTAATCCTCTCAAAAGCCTCCTGTAGAATCGCGAGGGATTCGGCATAAGAGATGCGGATGCATGTGTCATCCCCAAATGCACCTCCCGGGACCAACGCCACCTATACAAAATATCGTAGGGAAATTTTTCCAAAAGTTAATTGAAAGCGCACCAGGATGTTACATCTTCTCAGCATCTCAGACGTCAACATTTTGGAGAGGGGTGACACAGGAATTCAGTACAAACACATCTGCAAGAGTTTTCTTTTGTTTTTTTTCTGGCGACTAGAGGATGATAAACAAGCATTTGAATGATGCATACCTGGGCCCGGTCAAGCAGGTATCGGCAAAGTGACTCCGAGCTGTCAATTACTCCGAAGCCTTCGATTTCAGCTCCATAGTAACAGCTGAAGTCAATGAAAAGATAGAAGGCTCCCTGCATACAGAAACAAATGGAATGTGTAATTGCAATGAAAGTGCTAAGAAACAGCAATATGAGTTTGTATGCCGGGTCAATCTCTGATTTAGTACCTGAGGTACAGAAATTTTCACACCCTCCAGTTCCCCGAAGTTTTTAACCAAGAAATCTCGCCGTTCCCTAAAAGCTTTTACCATAGTTGCAACAGTTTTGCCTCCAGCATATCCCATTGACAAAGCGGCAAGTCCGGCCTTTTGAGAAATGCTACTGGCACCTGAAGTAAACTGCAAGAACGCAAAACATATTCAGCCATCGTTGACTGAATCAGAAAGCAATCACTTCAAAAGGTTGTGTCACACAAATTGGACACCACCTTGGCAACTTGCTTCATCCAACATTAAGTCTACTTCCACTTAGTGGCTGTCAGAAAGCAATGTTCTCTCTTTGTGATATAAAGTTCTTCATTGATGTAAGATTTCTTCCCAACAATATTTAATTATAATCAACTCCTAGGCAACCTCCATTGACAGCTTCATCATTTGCAGAGTGCTTCTTCCTATGACAAATTGGATTTTTGACATCGCACTATACCTGGCTCTGAATCTTTGCACAAGCTGAAATGAAATGTTTCGGACCAGCAATATAACCAAGCCTCCAGCCAGTCATTGCGAAGGCCTATAAATGTTCCAATTAAAATTAGATATATTTGTAAGGGCATGCAGTAGAATAATAAGAGCACAAGAGGAAAAACTAGATGAAATTTAAAAGTTTTTATGAGATTGAAATTAGGAGGCAAATAGTTCATGAGAAGGAAAGGCTTCCGCGTACCTTAGAAAACCCGTTCACAGTAAGTGTCCTCTCCCACATTCCTGGCAAAGAAGCAAAACTTGTATGCGTAGCTGGGGCATAAATAATGTGTTCATATATTTCATCGGACAATACCTGAAAGGTTTGAGTGCAATTTTCCCATGAACTGTCAACTCAATCAAACATAAGTAAGGGGCATGAAGGCAATCTTAGTCTGATTCTAATACCAGAAGCCTGGGATGCTTTGCAACGATCTTAGCGATCTCTTCAAGCAATTTTTTGGGGTACACGGATCCTGTCGGATTTGATGGAGAGCAAAGAATTAAAAGCCTAGATTTCTCAGTGAGTGAGTCTTCAAGAAGCTTAGGGTCCATCAAGAAATTCTCAGAGATGCTTGTTGGAACAATAACAGGGGTGGCATCAGCAAGCCTTGCCATTTCAGGGTAACTCACCCAAAAGGGGGCCGGAATTATAACCTGGGACAAGAATTATAATAGTAAATACACAACAGAAAAACACAAAACCATAAATAGAAGAACAGCACTTAATGTTCCTGCAAGAAATATTATGAAAAGAGATTTCATGCAAGTTGCAAGCACAGATGACTTCAATTGAGAAAGAAAAAGTAGCGATGCAAATTAATGATTTAGCCATAGACAAGGATGAAAGAAATGGTTAGAATGATCAACATCATTTAAGAGGCAAGACTAATGAAACCAATACATTGGCCAAGACAAGAGCGATAGGAACTTCAGAAGGGAAAATTTTCATGGCAAGACTAAAAGCAACAGGCAAAATTTCAAAGCAAAATGATCAGTATGGAAGAAGGATAAGAGTAACAGCATGTGTATACATTAGATCAGATCTGAATGACTAGCTGCCCAGACTGGATGACTGAAAAGAACGATTTTGATGCCTAAGTGATACAAGAAATGTATCTGTAAGATGGCTACATCTGGATTAGGGAAATTTTCTTGCTCTAACTTCACTAGAGAAATTGATAAGATCAATCATTTCATACTCACCATATTCAACTCTTGAACTTTAGAGTATATAGAAACCTTTTCTTGTATTGAACATATACCTATTGCCATATCCTTTTTCCATTACCTTTTATTGCGGTTTCAAAATGAAACTACAAAAGAATTCATCACCTGCTGCACCACAGCAAACAGGACTTTGCCCAGACCATGATTTGACATTCTTTCAGTTTCTATTAATAAACAGAAACCCAATTGTATCTCAGACTTTTCATAGAACTGCAAAGATAATTGAAGTAAAGTACGCCAAATCACATGCCTAAAGCATGCGGTAGTCTTCCATGCCCGGTAATATATGAACTCCATCATAAGTTGAGATGAAATTAAGTGTCTTCAAGAGGATGAATAGGTGAGAGGAGCAAACTTAAGACAGAGATTATAATTCCTAACAAGGGTGTGGAAAAATAACAAACTACTGAGACTCTATGATTAATATGTCATTAGTCGTCAACTTCCCAGGTGTCAAGTTATGTCACCTATCAGAAGACATTGCATCAAACAAGAAGTGGCTTAAAGCTGCTTTCAACTGCTATTTTACTCCAAAAGTTCAAATATTATCATAGATTCCAACAATAGGCGAAATTGCCTCACTCGAGCATTGATGACTTGTGGAATTGGAGTCAAAACAAGGAAATAACTGAACATGTATCATAATAAATAAAAATACTTTTAACAAGCATGATTTCCTTAAGCAATGGGCAGACCTCATCTCCTGGAGAACAGACTGCCAAAACTGCCTGATGAATGCACTGTTTGGCACCATTACTAACCACAATCTGATCTGGCGTATATGAGATCCCATTCTCCTCTAAAAACAAATATAAAAAGTATGAATAAGCAAAGTTATGACTTAGTAATTGTCATAACTAAATGTCCTCCACAGGGCTTAATGTCAATCCATTGAGAAGTTCTTTTATATGGTAATGAAGTGAGTAAAAAAGAAAAAAAAACCTTTTAGCTTCTGACAGATTGCTGTGCGGATTTCCAGTGTGCCTGCATTTGGTGTATATCTTGTATAACCTTCCCGAATAGCATTAGTTCCAGCCTGTGGAACAAAAGTGAAAGAAGCTAACAATAATTCACTCGGTTGTATAGATCAGCTGGTTGAGGGACCTGAAAGATCTTACCTCTGCTATGACAGATGGTGTATCAAAATCAGGTTCTCCAGCTGCTAACGCAATAACAGGTACACCCGCTTTTATAAGAGCAGACGCCTGATCAGTTATAGCAACCGTTTTCGAGGGCTTCACAGAATTCACCCTTGGACTGAGAGTGAGGTCAACATCCATTTGTCCTGGACCAGATTGTGCTTTCACCACTGCAGTTATTCTAGGCAATTGTAATTCCTTAGTATCATCTACAGATCTGGCAGGTGACAAGGATCGTCAGCAGCGAAATTCAACAACCCCTGACTAAACTACGGCAAGCCGAAAGTTTCAAGAGTCAACACACCGCTTAAACAGCAACAGAGAACCTTCATATTGTGCAAACAGCAACAAAAGTGCATGTCACACAGTATCATATTGACATCAATTGAGTGCTGGTCATGTAACTGTTGGTTAAACAAACATTATAGATTATCATACGCTCTTTCTTTTCTTACAAATTCCCTTTTCATCTTTTCTTTTACTATGGTGATCAACCATATATAACAGATAACTAACATGATATCACCAATTCCCATCCCCCCTACCACGATTGGATTGTCATTGCGGCAGATACCTAGCAAATATGCGAACCACTTAACTCATCCGCCACTGCAATTCAAATTTCAAAGCCGCATATGGACATCTCTGCTGGGGACTGTGCAATACAATTCCCATTAAAAAATTGAACTTTTTTAAGCAATCAACGCATTCTCATATTCGCAGAAGGAGATCCAGAAACACCGACAATCACACAACACAAGGACGGGATCGGCTTCGAAACAGAGCAGTAGCTGGTGGCGTTTCTACACAAACCCAGAAGCGAAGCTTGAAGTTTCCCAGAGAAAACAAGAAGCAAAGGAACGAAGTGGACGTACCTGAGGGAGAAACTGGAAGGGAAGGACGCAAACTTAGAGGCGGCACCGCCCCAACTCGAATGGCTAAACCCAAGAGATCGCTGCTTGGGATGAGCGTGGGACCGCGGGAAGGCAATGCCTGAGGGAGCACCGGCACTAGCAGCCATGGGAGGAGGTAGGTGGGTTCAGCTTGAGCTCGCTGGTGCAGTTGGTGGGTGCGTCAGCAGATGTGATGGAAAAGCACCGCATTTTATTGCCTCCCGCTCCTCTCCAGAAAGACTTCGGGGGAGGGGTTGGTGGGAAAGGCCGAGCCCGGGGTTTGTTGAGAGGCAGCTTTCAAAATGCCAACACCGGTTGATTCGTTTTCTTTTTCTCGGACGGTCTTCCAAATCGTCTTGAACACTTCCTTCTCTAGTGGTCGACGACTACGCTGACCGACCGGCTAACATCGGCTGCTAAGGTCCCTGTCCTGGATTGTGGTCTGGATTTCGAGTAGATGTGTATCTCCGCCACCGCATCGTCATAGCGGGCCTCACCATCCCTGCAAGAAATGAGCGTCCGTTAAATTTGGTAGGATTCATTTCAGAATCGTACGATCTAAGAATTCGTTTACATTCTATACATGCTTGCAGTTGTGGTGATGAGTCGACACAATGTGATGAGCCAATCCCACATGTTGTGTAAACATCATAGCGAGTTAGACATTTGAATTTGGAAAATGTTTACTTTAGAAAGGTACATCATTTTATATATTGTTCTCATGTGAAATAATCGATGTAAGATTTTGAACGAGTAGATTAGATACGAGCAGCATGCTAAAAAATCGAAGTAATTTGGGTGGTGAACTTTTTTCTTCTATTTTTGGCTGGAATGTATTTTAAGAACTATTTACATCGACTTTGGCACTTCACTCTGCTCAAATCTCGTGGCTCAAGCATTATGATGCTTTTGAGGTCAAAAACTCACAATGACACTAAAGTATTCATCCCTAAGTTCTATACGTGCGAAGAAACTTACTTTGCCTCTCCTTCTCGTTCAAACAAGTACGCCCCTAACCTGAAACTCAATTGATCAGTCCCGAATTTTCCACAGAGAGATGGGAGAATGCTGAACCGGACCTCACTGCGGGTTGCACGGTCACGCCCGGTTCATTGGAGCAGGTAGGTGGAGATTGACCGGTTCGCTTTCGTTCTTTGGTTGGTGGAGGAGCTGTTAACTTTACATGGGACTTTCTGCTAGCAACTGCCTTCCCAGCCTGGGAATTGTCTAAACACCAGATTCATGATGGAGTTTCTCACAGTCGATGGTCACTAATTTAAATTATATAACATATTAAAAGAACCATTTTTGTTAGAAACCCAGAAATCTAACTTTCCAACTAACCATTTTGACCTCATCTTTCCATACACAAGATTAAATTATTTCATTGCTCATGTCATGACCTACGACACACATAGACAAAGAGTGAAGTATGCGTCGATCCATTTCGTAGACATTGTCGTTATGAGCAACACAGAGGACAGACATGAGACTCGATCCGACCTCCGGAACACATGTAGGATCATCCGAATAGATGCGTAAAGAACTGCTCCTCACCTTAAGCTCCACCCAAAGTGCGATGCTAGATAAGTATAACCAATGCGAAAAAAAATATAATCCAAAGGAAAACTCATGTTTGTTCCTTCATTCAAATGAAATCTTAGAAAAGCCTGCAGCATAAGGCAGGAGACTAGTTGACAACTCATTCGCATGCTTGAGAGAGAGAGAGAGAGAGAGAGAGAGAGAGAGAGAGAGAGAGAGAGAGAGCAATCCATTTGCGTGGTCTTGGCACCTTACATACATAATTGTCATTGACAATCCCCGATGAGTATCAAAAATTTCATCAACGGCAGGGAAAAAATGAGCTCAAACAATGTCCAAATGTACCTGCAGATCCCATGTTAGTAATATCCAAGCAAAATGTTCCTTGACTCAGCCTTGGATGTTTCCTTGAAACTTCACCATCATCAATGAAGACGGTTTACAGTGTGTGGAAATCAAACCATTCCCCCAAAGTTGGAGTCAGTATCTGAAACAGCAAGTTTACTTTCTATTCCAATTGAAGACACCCCTCACTTTTCACCTTTCCACCACACCTATCCATCCAAAAATAACCTTTTCAAAGTGCTTCATATAGCCTCGAGTTGTTTGCTAATCCTCAAAAGATTTTCTTTCTCCTCCTTTCCCTGAAACCAAAACATCGTATGACATGTAACAGAAAAGAACAGCAGAAGAACATAGATGTAAGGCCATCAAAGAACAGCAGAACAGGTTTCTAATAACCGAGTTCATAAAATAACTCATGAAGAAAGCCTTAAGATTTAAGAGGATTTAGTAAAATAGATCCAACAAAGGAGTATAGACAAAGTCTTAGTAGAGGACAAGGCATGAATCAAGCAGTAGAAAAAAATAAGGAGGGAAAGGACAAAAATGTAAGTCTGTCAACGTGCATGGATATCTCACTCACAGAATACAAGAAAGATAACATTAAAAGGAGAAGTGCATCCCATCTCTTATGCGAAACATCACAAAAGTAGGCTATAATCAAGCTTGAGAGAAACTTCCATTAGATGAGACTCCTACTGCTGAATCCACCAAAATGCAAAGCTATCAAGCACCCGATGTACATAATATGTGTGTAGCTGAGGGAAGGATGGTTCAGTGGATTAGTAGGTACTCAAATAAAGGATCGAGTTGGAAATTAGTGTATCTAAGTTCACATGGTCGCCATAGAAGACGAGACATGAACAAATAATGGGTAAAAAAGACTCTGGACCTATAAAAAGAAGTTTTTTCACAACGCAAAACATTACCACAAAACACACAAAAGCTCCTTGACTTTGTAGGCATCACTTTCGAGAGAAGGTATATCCACACAGCATAGCACAAAACAATCAATGGAAGAAATCTACCACAATTAGTGGGAAAAGAATTTGGCAGTTGTTCTAATCACAAAATTTAAGGCAAAGATACCATGGGCTTGCACCTCCTGACTAATAAGGAGAACTTAACAATGTGACAATATTATCATGCCATAAAGCACCTTCATAATGAAACAGCAAGACTAGATTGACAATAGATGACTGAACTATTGTTTTTGTAAAGAGGTTATACTAGTCGCAAACTTCATTCATCAAAAATGGTAAAATCATTTCTTAAGGAATTCTTCACACTGAAACTCTGAAGCAACAGCTGGTGTTAAAAAATGGATGTCCAAGCGGTGTTCAAATAGAAGCAAAAGTCAGTTTGGTTGACAGAGATACAAAGGTAAGCTAAAGCTAAAGAGATCTGGAGATACATTCAACTATTACCTGGAGAAATGCTCGCAAATGCAGTTATAAGAAACTTATGGACAGCATCTAAAAGCATAAATTTGGGTCAGCTAAACCAGCAACTAGATGCCCTATTAAAAATCTATGGAGTGTGTATTTTCTGTGAAAAAATCACTCTTCTTACCAGTCTCTGACCAACTGAAGGAAAGAATTGAAAGGTTTGCTGTGCACCTCACAGGACTAAAAGATTACAAGAACAAAAAGAGGGAGAACAACCATCAGCCTCTGCAAGCTTCATTTCTGGAATTTCTAACTTATTGGATTGGTAACCAACACTTCGTTTCTCTCCCAAGACAAAGCTGTTCAAGACTATTGGCATCTATAGTCTAAGAATGACAAAAGCCTCACGTGTAGCCACCCTACATCAATAACAACAACAAACCAATTTTTATCCTACCATGTGTGGTCCGCTATATGAACCATAACAAACCAAGCCTTATCACTTGTCCAAGCTTCAAAGGGCAGTCCATCACTTAACAGGCATTCATATGTAGTCTATTATGGTTAGCACGTGGAGCCCAACAAATTTCTAACCTAGGTTACACAAAGTCACTCTTTTGCCCAGACTCCATATATTAATGTGTTGTCTATAACGTAAAGCGCATAAGGAGCAACCATCAATTCATTTACCTATATTATACACCCTGACGATTTTCTCAAGCAATATTGGGAAGAAGCACAACATCAAGACACAGCAAGGGACCCGATCTATATTTAAGTCAGATTGGACAACATGGAATCATATATCAGGGAGAAGCACAAGACAGAGACAAGACGGACTCCATCTATATCCAAGTCAACAAGTACATGATGAAATCATATTCTAAGCAATGAAGTGAGAATATCCTCCAACAATGTCGCAGTTCTACCAAGGGATCAGAGATGTGAAAACAAAATAACCATTCTATTGGTACCACCTATATGCAATCATATCCACATTATCATTATCATAGACCCAACATAGATCATACACCAAGGCAATCCATTTTTTTCTTTTCTCAGAAAGAAAAGGAAGCATATTCAGGTATCATTCACTGAAACAATGATATAAGTAAGCAAAATGCCAGATGACAGTGAACGAGAACATACCATCAAATCCTGGTACATGAAGAATCAAAATCATCAGGAGCCACTCGCGCAATCCAATTACTCAAAGTCTTCTTAATATCCGAATGATTAACATATGCCAACTCGTACATACTACACAGATTCACCACGAGAGACTCATTCAGAGCGACGGTAGGAACCCGTTCAAGCGCGTTCTCCAGCACCTTGATTGAATCCGACAAGTCCCTCAAATACATTAAACAAAGTGCCTTATTGTTGATTGCCACCACATCTGAATCATCTCTTTCAATACACTCCTCATACTCCCTCACGGCCGACACGTAATCCTTCCCCACCAAATATACCATGGCCCTATTTCTATTCACAAGATTCTTCAACTCAACCTCACTCAATGACCCACAATGCTTTCCTTCGCTTGCCATTCCCTCGATCTGCTTAAATGAGTTCTTTGCCCCCTCCAAATCCCCAATCTGCATCTGAATATATCCCAACCTCGACACCAGAACGGGGTCCTCTGAATAACCCCTCCTCAACATATCCCTGATTAAATCCAAGCACACACTGAACTCCTTATGACTCAAATGATTACCCACAATGCTATTCATCACCAAAACCTCCCTCCTCCTCCAAGCCCTCATCGACTCGTCCTCCTCAGACAAAGCCTTGATTCTTCTCTCCTCCAATTTCCTTCTAACGAAATCCAGAAGCGCATAGAACCGATCCAAGCCCTCCTGCCGACTACCCAACTTAATGGGAATCACGCAATTCAGCCACCGGAGGACAAAGGGCACCATCGAGCCAGACCGGCCAGGGTAGATTTGGGGGTAGGACTCGTACCGGTACTCGGGGGACTCGAGATCCTGGAGGGAGTCGAACTCGGCGGAGGCGTCGGCGAAGCGGCGGAGCTTGGCTAGGGCGAGGGCGTTGTAGGAGAGGTAGGCGAGGTGGTCGTGGGGGTGGGGGAGGAGGGAGAGGGACCGGGCGCGGGCGACCTTGTCGAGGATGGACCGCCACGAGCCGCGGTTCGCGAGGTCCTCGAGGGACGAGAGCTCGTAGGCAAGGTCGTTCAGGGACGAGAAGGAGGAGGACGGGTTGGTCAGTGGATCGTCGGGTGGGGGTGGCGAGCTCCGAGCTGCTTGTTCCATGGCTTTCTCGCGGCTTAGCTCTCGAGCTCTCTGTCTCTCTCTCTCTCTCCCCCCCTCCATCCTCCCCATAGGAGACGAAAAGGGGAGGGAAATGGGTCGGGTCTCCGTTGGATCAGCTAATTCGGGTCGGTCGGGTCATCCTGCTTTTGAAAATATAAAGGAAAAGTTCCAAAAAAGACCCAGAATAAAGTAACTTTTTTCAAAAAAGAGACATAAAATAAATATTGTATAATTACTAAAATAGGACAGTTATGATATTTCCGGTGATGAGAGCACGGGCATCACGGACTTACTCAGTTCCTTCGAGAGAGATTCTTTTAATCATTTTGGATTTTTATTTGATTAAAAAACTCGTTCTGGGTCCTGTTTTGAAAAAATTATCTATTTTGGGTCTTTTTTTAAACTTTCCCAAATATAAGTTCCCTTCTCTTCAGCGACGCGCAATTCTGTCCGCAGCCGCGCTTCTCTTGAGCTAGTCCGCCGTCAAGCACCACCGCCGCGCGGCCGGCGAGACCCACCGCGCCTCGCAGCCACCCACAGTCTCTCTCTCTCTCTCTCTCTCTCTCTCTCTCTCTCTCTCTCATGTCTAGTGTGTCACGGGCAAGCACATCTCCACGAGTGTAGGATAGCTTCGCGACAAGAACGATAGCTTATCACGACGGTTTTTCTCGTATCGACTGTTTGTATCAGCCTCCCCAAGCTCCGAACGACGACAGTTCACACCTCCAGCCCTCCCGAAAGCTTGGACGCACCGACAGGCGGCGCCGCGGGACTCACTCTCTTACAGGTTCTAGTTCAGTGAGGGTGCTTTCCTTTCCTTTTCTTTATTAGCCGAAATTTCTGTTCTTTATTTACGATGCTGAATAGACTGAATCGTGCCCAACGTTGGACGACAAAGGCAACGAGAAAGGAGTTGTGTCGGAAGGATTTGTTGCGGTGATTATCCGCGGTATAAATCTTGAAGTGGAGTGTGCTTAGTGTATTATGGTTGTCATGAGCTGAAAGGATGGTGGATGGATTGGGCCGGGAAATTAGTTGGATGAATGGGAATTTCTGACTTCGCTTGATACTTGATGTTGATGACTGGTTGTGCCTGGAATGAGCTGAGATATTGTTTTGGGTTTTGATTTTAGTTACTTTAATTTGTTGTTCTTGTTACATTGTTTCTTTTTCTAATTGTCGTCAGTACTTATTAAGATGTCTTCAACTCGTGATTCTCATTCTCAAGCCCCTCAAATGAGAGTGCAACTCCTACACTGACTTCTGATGGCGGAGTGTCTTCTCCCCCAATACCACCTGTTCCTCCATTAAAGCCTAGTAGAAGTAAGGCACTCAAGCAGAATCAGCCTGGTGTTAGGTTTGATGTCACTATGGCCCGAATCATATAGTATGAAGATGCCATAAACTTAAAATTTACACTGTTTTGGAGTTTTAATGTCATACAATGTTTATGATTAACAAATTCCGTATTGTTATCCTAGACTTTTGTACTGCTGTAATTTTAGGATCTTATGATCCATGATTTGATCCTAAGTAGGCTGCTAATCCTAACAACTTTTCTTGTGCTGGTGGAAACTTTTTATGAAGAAGCCGGGAGGGGCTGGAGGATGTTAAGAGAAAATTTTGGGCCTTCTCCAAAGTTGAACGGAATAGTCCACAAAGAAAAAGAGAGAGCATATGATGTGGGAGTTCAGGAATTCACACAGTGTTCCTATGGTTGAACTTCATTCCTTGTGTTAATGTTCATATGTATGTAACTGTGCAAAACTAAGTAAAGGCTTCACAATTTGGCCTCAGTTTGTTAAATTTGTGGGATCTTATGATCCTCGGTCCGTAATGTTGTCTCAAAGTTCTGCAACTATAGGAATAACTGAGATGAAGTTAACGTCAAGGCAACGCTTTAGTAATAGTTATCATTGGGTGTGCACATTGTCTATTTCAAACACATCGCTGCACTTGTATCCAAATTTTGGACACTCATTTCCTCAGACCTGTTGTTCCTGACTTGAAAACTTGGACAAGTCAGATATTATGACAAGTATTCATTTTTGGTACCCGTATCGGAGAAAAACGGTACTTGCACATGGATTTGACGTGTGATCGTATCTTTTCGTTTTTTTGGTTGTGTTTTGTAATAAAATTAAGTGTTCTAGTGATTGCTAGTGTGCAATTTGCGAGCAGTCTGGGTTTAAGGGTTAATAATGATAACTCTTATGGACTGCATGCAAAGGTCTATCTTGTCATTATTATTTATTTATTGTTTTCCCCAAATGCCATAATGGGTAGTATATGACAATGAACTGCCTTATATCTTGTGATTGACGGAATGAGATAGGGGTATAAGAGATTTCTCAGTTTCCTTGTCCTTATAAAATGGTTCCGAAATGTAGCTGACCTGACATAGTGTCTCAGTGATGGTCATTTTGTCAAGGGCCGGGAATTTACTAGTCAAGACAGTACGCTCTGTGGCACGTACCTTTATTAAGCATTGATCTGATTGATTACTGTCTAAGTATTGTCTCTGTGAAATAATCGGAGGATTGCCTATTACATTCTTGACTAGATTTTATTTTATCTTTTATTTAAATCGTCACACATTACATTATCCATTCTTCTTGCAATATCATTATTCTTACTATTCCAAGTACCATTTTTTTCAGCCGGCTCAAATTTGCTTGAGATGGGAGATCAAGTGGAAGAACATGCAGGCACACCACATGCAAAGCAACAAGCTCTTCTATGTCAAGAGTGCGAAAAGAACCCATCAAAATATAAGTGCCCTGCATGTTCTTTCCGCTCATGTAGCCTTCCGTGCGTAAATGCTCATAAAAACCGTACTGGCTGCAGCGGCAAGAGGGATCCGACTCAATTTGTTCCTCTCTCTCAATTTAATGACAATGTTCTCCTCTCTGGTATACTTTTCTCTCCCTCTCTCTCTCTCTTTCTGCCCCTCCCCCCACTCACACCCGTGCATATCAAAATTCCAGCTTTTTTCCTGTCTTGAGTATGATTATTCATGCATTAATTTCTGTTGGTAAGTACCCTGCTTTATCTGAATGGTTTCTTTCCTCAGAATATTAGCTTAAGCCTAAAGCTTACTTCTGTTTTCATGTTTACTTTTAAAGAAAATTTTCATTTATTCGAGTTTTATATATTCATAATTCTTGAAATTCTTGATGGACATAGACTATAATTTGCTCGAGGAAGTGAAGAGGGTGACTGAATCTGCTCACAGAACAAGAACTAAATTAAGTGTGCATCCTTATTTTAAGTTGCCGTTTCCCCTCCAAAATCTCCGGCGTGCAGCTGCTAATAGGAGAACTAGACTCTTGTTCCTTCCAAGTGGACTGTCAAGAAGGGGCAGAAATCAGTCTCGTTATGATCAAAGGTGTGACATCGGAATCTTGACCTTAGAATGGACTGTATATACTTTGCTATCAACTTTGTAAGATGAGATACCAAGTCTTGCACATTAGTGTGGATGATTGTGGTAGGCTTTATGCATTCTTCTTCATCATCTTCTTCTTCTTTTGTTCATGAGTTACTTCATTTTTTTGGGTGGGGTCATTTCTCTTTGCAGGGGTATACAACATTAGATTAGCCAGCTCTTTCTGAAAACTTTTAATATTTATCTTTAAAATCTGATTTTGCTTTAGGGGATTAGTGATAACACTGTCAGAGTTTACTCTACCTGCGATGAAATGATCTCCTTCTCATTTTTTTTCTTCTTAAGTAAATAATCAAGCCGTGATGATAAAAGGAGGTACTCTTGAAGATTGGATCAGTTTTCTATCTCTATAATGTCTATAAATCTTTATTAGATGGGTTTATATCTGGATCACAGTTGCAGTTACTCAGAATATTTGGAATGGATCATATAACTGAGAAAATGCTATAAGGAAGTGATCCCTTCTTTGCATTGACATTCATTAATGGGGAACATTTTCTTAAACAAGCATGGTTGAAGTTATGTAACCTCCTAATTTATGTTTTAATCTCATTTGCAAGTTATTTTGTTGCCGTGAGATTAGGAAATGCAGGACTTGTCAGGTGTTTGTCACGATTTGGATATACAGATTTAATGTGTCCATAAATGTCAGCTTTTTTCTAGATATAATTTTTATTGAATCTTGGCATTGCCATGGTTTTTGTTAGTACTTTCCATCTTTTTGTAGCGCTCTTTTTTTAAGATGTTCTTTCATATGAAGATTTCTAGTTGGAATATGATTTTGGAATTATTTTTGAGTTTCTCATTTATAAACTGTGCTTTCTAATTGTTTCAGGAAGAAATTTATTTCATGGACAATTGAATGGCGCTTTCACTCGACAGATGTGGTTCTTTGTGATCATGGGTGAGTCATGTGTAGTTTAATCTGGATGAAAGCTGATATGCAGTACCTATGTCCGCCTCTAACGATGAAAATTAGTTTTTGCTGCTGTTCATTCCAAAAAGCAGTGATATCATGTTCCGTGGTTGAGGATAGTTTTTGCTGCAGAGTACATGAGGACATGAACCTTTGCACTGTCATTGAGAAACATTTGAAACCTGGTCCTTGGAACCATCAGCTGAAGCAATTTTGTGATGAACAGCTGGACAATCTCAGATTTTTCATTCGTAAATTCCCAAAGGTAAACTTCCCTTCTTCAAGCGTGTTCATGAAGTTTTATCTTTCCTTTTGCTTGTTCACACCATGAATCTCTCTCTTTAATGGAGGGGGTGCGTCAGATCATTTTTGGATGTCAATCTTTGGAGTTGACCATCCATCTTTACATGCTGCCTATCAGACTTGTTTGCAGTTAATTGTTCAGTTTAGTGAGTTTATTTCTACATTTTGCCAATCCAGGGTCCCAGATCACCTTTCAAGGAGTTGGACATAAGGACCCCTCTTAGGCAACTATTGGCAAATCTTGTCATCTTGGAATATCCTGTAATACACGTCTTCCTTCCATCGCACAGTTGTGATTTTGAAGTTGTGAAAGACAGGAGAGCCATCACTCCCAAATCAGATTTGCAGTGCTCTGTCAGGAGTGATTACTTGGATGTGCATGGTGTCCACTTCAGGGAGGAGGAAATTGAAGATAACGGCTGTTTGGAATCACGGGTGTGTGACCTAATGCAGCAATTGAACTCAAATGGAGAATCTCAATTTTCCCATCAAAATACACAAGCATCAAGTGGGCCCTTGGCAGGAGATGTATCTGGACTAAGCGAACCACTTCCCTCCAATGTTGGCGAATCAGGGATGGTTGTGGACATGGAAATTGACTTTGATGAGGGACTTATAGATGCCTACACAAATCTCATTGCACAAATGAATACTGATGATTTTCTTGAGTTGGATGATGAGTTAGCCAGAAAAGGTAAAGAAGAAAGAAGGGGCATACCTGGAGGGTGCAACTTAGCATCAGTGGAGGATGAACTAGAGGAAGGTGAGATTTTGGAATGATGAGCAACTCTCACGGCTTTTCCCGCTTGTTATCCTGTATATATTTACAGTTTTTTGTTACATCATGTAACCTGGAGATGCCTGAGATGGTGAGATTGAGGAGTCCTTTCGATGCTGGTGCTGAATGGTTACTGCCGCTGAGCAGAGCTTTGAAAGTTAGAGGCATGCATCTCAACCTCTATACAACGGAGTAAGGCATTTTGCAGCTGAGTTTTGAGTTTACTTTGGAATAGGAGTGGGCAAGTGGAGTTTGATTTCATGTCTGGTTCATATGTATGCTTTGTTTTTGTAGTTTAAACCCCAATTCTCCTCGGTCCTTTGGATCCCTGTCTTCATGTTCTTTAAACATTACAGTTGTAGAAACGATGCAAAACTTAATGGCTTTGTTGTCCTTCAGAGACTCGTGAAATGCAAATTCCTGAAATGCAGGATCAACGCCTGAACTGTAGGCTTTTCGTCTTGGATCCTACACATACCTTGTGTCAGTCTTTATTTGCACCAGTATAAATGACATGAAAACATTCAGACTTCGAGGTTCTTGTGTGTTACCCTCGGTAGCTAACTTAATTGTTGACATGATCTCCTAATTTGCTTAATCAAAGAATAGATTTTATAGGGGCCAAGGATTTTTGAGTGATAAGGTTTACTTTCTACAATGAGTAGATGGCAGGATGACATTTCATTTCGTGTAAATTTCGTTTCTTGACTAGAGGGCAGGAGCATGGAGATCGGACTATCAAGAGACCATTTCTGCAAATACCATGAACTATTGAAGTCAGTCTTTAAATCTATACCAGTGTTCTTGACTTGGATAATATTTTGGCAAACCGCATGTGGCCATCTGTACATGTGATTTTGACTTGGAGAAAATCACAATGTCTTCCTACGATTTCGTACGAAATATTTCAGTCCATTTAAATAGAACTTAGACACGGGAATTTACATTTATCATGTCTTTCTGAGGAAGTTTGCCCTTTCGACCCCGCACTTCGCAAAGGTCATCGCATGAAATTATCTGATTGAGTTGATCCCGCCGTCTAGTCTGCGTGATTAATGATTGATGGAGTTGATCGATGTCGTCTTTGTATGTACTTCTTCTCGACACTTCGTCTTTCACTTGTTTTGTGAGGCAATTTTGGCCTCGTGCAAGCAGGCTTGACTTTGATCTTTTGCAGAAAAAAAGCGATTAATAATGAAGGAAGAAGACCGGCAAGGCAGACTAAGGTAAATGTGAGAAATGGAAACACACCGTCATTGAAAAAATTGCCAAAAAAATTTTAAACTTTTACCACTTATGTCGATTTAGTCCTCAACTTCTTTTAAGCCAATTTAGTCATAAACTTTTTCCACATTTACCATTTAAGTCCTTTCGGTGGATTTTGGCCAAAAAATGCCTACGTCGCAACGTTGGAACTCGCCGGTGACGACGTGGCGATGACGGAGCGATGGCATGTTCAAAATAAGATTTTTCTTTTCTTTTTTTCTATTTTTTTGTGCCAGCCACTCCAAAGGGCAGCGAAGCCCTCGCCGGTGACGGGTGAGGCGGGGGAATGGGCGCCCAGATCTAGGCGAGGGTGGCCCTTGTCGGGGATGGGCCCGTCGCCGGCGAAAAGAAAAGAAAAGAAAAGAATTTGTCGCAACATGTCACTCCGTTATCGCCACGTTGTCGCCGGCGAGCTCTGGTCGTCATCACGTAGGCAATGTTCCAACCAAAATCCGACGAAAGGACTTAAATGACAAATGTGAAAAAATGTTTATGACTGAATCGGCTTAAAAAAATGTTGATGATAAGCGGTAAAGGTTTAAGACTTTTTTGACAATTTTCCCCACCATCATTCATAATTTTTTTTGTGATAATTATATTTTCGCATGGACCAACAACCACGAATTCTAGTAAATCTTTGTTCCTTGATTTCAGCTATTTTTCTTCTTGTTTTTGGCTGATTTTATTTCCACATCCTTTTCGTTAGAGCATCCACCTTTTACTTTTTACATTAACTGATTAAATTACCTTTTAATCACCAAGTTTGATTCATAAGTTATTATAATTTTTTTTATAATTTGTCGTCTCTCCTTCCTCTAGCAATGTCAGCTTTTAGAACAATTAACGATGATTTCATAAAACTTGAACATCTTTCGATTAAATTAATTTGTCATTGCTCTCATTCACTTCCCAAACACATGCCAAGATTTTGAAAATAAATTAGTCAGCTTATCTCCATGTCCTTTTGAATCAATAAAATAAAAGACAAAATATGTTTAATCCAAGTAAAATCAAATCTCATTGTCAAAAAATTAAGGGAGATGTTTCTCATATGAGTAGAGGTTAGGATGATATACATATATATATTTTGTTACCATAGGTAAGTCAAGAACAAGCTACGTGCCGTCTCTTTTCATGATTTAAGGGCTGAACAGCAAATGCTCAACCGCGCGAAAGCTCTTAAACATCTTGTAATTCTCATGAATTGATTAAGTCGCAGATTTTTTTACTCGTACAAGCGACCTTAATCGAGAGTAATTTCTACGCAGCTGGCAATTTACTTATTATAAAGATTGTTAATTATTCAATATGCTTATGATGTGAGGTGAGAACTCCGTAACGTGAACGCTATGCAAGTAGGATGGATACTCAAGCAAATAGGGCCATTAAGATGTTTTTTTTTGGTCAACTTGATTCTAACAACATTAAACAAAAAGATCAATGGATAAATCAAATTAAAAAAGAAATTGATTTTTTTTTGTTTTTTCATTTTTCTTTCTATGGTGGACAGTCTCTAGCAATGGCTAGCAAGGGCTGGGCAAGGATTGCCTATCCTGTGACTAGCTTTTTTAAAGAATTGTTCATGTTAATGCTTCCCATATCACATAAAATGAATGGTTTGACTAGATAACCATGCGGGTATATTTTTGGTCAAAATTGATTAGTACGACTAAATTAACAAATCGTCAAAATATTTAGGATCACTACATAAAAACTGGAATTTAGCTACGAAAAATTAGTGACGGAAAATAATCCGTTACTAATTGCGACAGAATTAGTGACAAAAGTAGAAAAATCGTCGCTAATTTACAACGAAAAATACTTCGTCTCTATATGCGACGGAATTAGCTACGACAAAAAAATTCGTCTCTAATCAGCGACAGAAAAAACATTTGTCGCAAAATTAGTCTCTAATTTGCGACAAACTCCACTTCTGTCGATAATTAGCTACGAATTTGGCCACGAAAGTTTCTCCATCGCTAATTTGCGATGAATTTTTTTCCCGGTTGCTTATTAGCAATGGAAATGTACCTTCGTCGCAAAATCCGTCGCTAATTAGTGACATGAAAAAAATTCATTGCAAATTAGCGACGGAGAAATTTTCGTGGTAAAATTTGTAGCTAATTATCTACGGATTTATGGGACAAATGTTTTAGGAAAATTAATTTTTATATACAAATTTTTGTTCATCGCTTTCTGGTGCAAAATAGCGACAGAAGAATTTGTCCGTCGCTAATTATCGATGGATATGGAAAGATCCATTGCAAATTAGGGACGGAAGGATTGTCTATCCCTAATTAGCGACGGATAAGAAAGTTTCCCTCGCTAATTAGCAATGGGCATGGAAAGTTCCATCGCAAAATAGCGATGGAATAATGGTTCATCGCAAATTTGCAATGAAATTATTGTCCGTTGCTAATTTAGGGACGGAAATGGAAAGTTCCATCGCAAATTAGTGACGGGTAGTTCTTCCGTCCCTAATTTGTGACGAAGATGGAAGTTTTCATCGCTAACTTAGTGACGGAATTGGAAAGTGTCATCGCAATTTAGCAACGGAAGGATTGTCTGTCGCTAATTTAGTAATGAACATGGAAAGTTATGTTGCAAATTTAGTGATGGAAGGATTTTATATCGCTAATTTGCGACAGAATTGGAAATTTCCGTTGCTACATTTGCTGCATGCTTTCCTTTCTTGTCTCTAATTTAGCGATAAATTTATCTCTTCGTCACTAATTTGTGAAAAAAATAAATTTCTTAAAACATTTACGCATATCCCGTCACTAATTTGGCGGATAATGTTTGATTTCGATTGTAGATTGAGATGTTATCTTTCATCCACATTAATTTATTTTCCTAAAAGATAAATTTCTAAAAAGTATTTTCTTTAATAATTAGATCGTCATCTTTAATTAGATTTCATTCTAAATAAATTTTGGATGATCTTTTAAATAAGCTCCATCTTTAACCCAATTGCTTATTTGAATTAGGATATATTTTAATTCTGAATTTTATAAAAAATATCAAAAATATATCATTCTAGGACGACAAATTTCCTCATCCATATAGATTGCAAACTTAGGCTAAGATATTTACTAATTTCGAATTACATAAAAAAATCCAAAATGATGTGAGATATATTAGTTTTTGTTTAAAATTTTAGATAGGATTTTTATTAATTTCAAATTTTGTATGAAAAATACCAAAAAATATATCAAGCACATGTCATATAGTTTAGGCATATCATCATCAATGTAATCAAGGTATTAGGAGCATGGCATTTAGTGATAAATCCTTAGGTTCATTCAATCCATATTGATGCTAAATAACTTGCAAATAATTTAGAGTATTCATCATAATAGTTTAACATGCTAATTTCATTCTACTTACATGCCATGTAAGCTTAATATCCATGATCTATTGCAATAATGATACGTAACATGCAATCTATATACCCCAATTCTAATGACATGCAAAAATTATAAATAATTTTAACGTTAGATGCAATCTAATTTATATAATTGTAAACATGCATCAGATCTAATTTTAATTAGAAGTCAAGTTCACAAAAATTAGCAATGAAAATAAAATTCTATCTCAAGAATTAGCTACGAAATTTTAAATTCCATTGCTAATTTAGCCACGCCTAATGCGGATCCATTGCTAATTCCCTACCTCTCGCTCAAATTTTCCCTCTTCCCTCTTCCCTCTTCCCTCTAATTTTTCCCTCTATAACTTTCCCTCTTTCCTCTCACTAATTTCCTCCCTTCGCTAACTGGGCCTCTCTCTCTCCTCGCTACTCACCTGCTGCTCCTCCTCCGCTCCTCCGCCCCTCCACCGCTTCTCCGCCGAGCTCTCTTTCCGCTCCTCCTCTCCTCCTCCGGCCGAGCTCTCTTCTCACTCCTCGAGCACCACGAAACCCTAGATCTGATTACCTCAAGTTTCCCTTTCTCTCCTCGCTCCTCCCTCCGCTCGAGCGCGATGGAACCCTAGATTTGCAGAGATGCTGATTGTCGGCTACGGATCCCGATCCCCCTCTACCTCCGCTCACCGCGGGTCGCCCTCGTTCTCCCTCACAGGTAACGATCCTCTCTTTCCGTTCATATCTCTCCCTCACAAGTAACGATTCTTCTTTTTCGTTGGTTCTCGGTGAAGAACGAAGTACGATTTAGATAGCCAAACCTTGCTAGTCTATAATTTTCGTCGTGTTGCTCATGATGCAGAGGAGCGTCAAAGGTTTGCTGAGAAGATCACTGTTCTGCTCCTAACTATTGACGCCATTGAGGTAATACATCTTCGATGACTTTAATACTTGTAGGCAAACCACTAGCGTGGGGGTTATGCTGATACTTTTTAAGATAATGGAAGAGAGGTGTCTTTGTCCTGCATTTTGTGTTGATGCCACTCTGCCCATGTTGATTCTTATTATGCGACAGTCTGCATTTTAACCTGTAAATATATGCATAAACTTGTGGCAAATACTTTGATGGCTCTGCTCAGTTTTTTTCCAACTGGGGAATGAAATGGGCTATCCCATTAAAAGCCACAAATATGCGATTCTTGTATGATCATTTACCTTTGTCCAGTGAAACTTCCTCTCCCCCCTCTTCGGGTGTCTTCAACGAGGGGAAAAGAAAGAAGGAAAAGGTAGAGAAGAGGTGTGAGGTAAGGGCTCAAAAGCTTTGGTGTTTACCGGGTTGCTTTTGGGTTATGTTGAAACATGGAAGAGCTCGGAGTTGTGCTGAGAATATTTTGAGTTTATATAGGGGCTATCAATTTAGTTCGTATCCCTTTGTCTTCCAATACCAATCTTGTCTTTTCATGAATGCATCTATGAGTGACTTCATTTTGCTGGGCGTATGAGTAAGAGGTGGGAAGAGCCTTTCATCTCCTGGAGGAGCATCATTTTTTTAAAATCAAATGAGAATGGATTATAACAGAGTTAGTGGTGGAGGCTTTTTTGAAGAAAAAAGCGAGTTAGCTGATGTTATGTACATAGATATTTGGCCCTTTGTTGCTGGGTTTTCAATTCCCAATGACAAAACTGAACAGAAATCAAATCTTGAGCATATTGCAACTTTAGAACCGAGCTGGAGAAAAACTGAATAGTCTTTAGCAAATAAACTTTTGCATCTTAAGTGGTCCATTTGAGATTGGATGAAGTTTCATAAGGATTTCATCTTCCCAAAGGGTAAACTTCTACATCTATTTAGATTTTTTTGTAACAATCATATTTTTTGTAGCAGAATTTTGCTTTAAGAAAAGCACAAGTAGGGACCATTAGAAAAGAGTGTTTCTGTCACAGAGAGAGAGAGAGAGAGAGAGAGAGAGAGAGAGAGAGACGAATTGATGGACCCAGTTTATGTGTTGCTATTGAAATTGCTTTTTCAATTGTTTTATGTGCAATGACATAAATTGATGGACATTTTATTTGCTAGCTTGTGTCATTAATTGAAAGTCAATGTGTGTGTTAATGTGAAGGTGTTAGGAGGAAGCTGTGTAGAAGATATACAAGCTGAAATTGTCAGACAAGCTGCGAGTTCGACAGTGAGATTGAGGGCGCATATTCCTCTTATCTTCACATCTTGCCAAGGGTTACAAACAAACAATAGTGAGATGCTATGTTTAATTCGATGATTATGAATGTACATAAATAGATGCTTACAATTTGTCGTCTCATCACAGTTGGAGAGAAATAGCATATGTGAGATGCTAGTTATTTGAAGTATGGATGGAAGCATGAATGATGAGGATGCCTAGCATTGGTTTAGTAGACCTATGTTTTTTTTTTAATGTAATTAGCATTAGTATAAAAATTGCTATTTTTAACTTGATACTTTAGATGATTTTTATTGTGTTGGCAGGGTTGTAAGTATTGATATTTATTATGTTTGTGTGGTTGAATGTTTATGAGCACAATGTATTTCATTTTTTACTCGTTATAATATTTTCGTGTTATGTAGTGCTTCGTAAATAATAATACGTTGTAATGGGTCTTATTATATGTAATATTGAAATCGTTCCTAAATAATTAGAATGAGATTATCATTAAAAGCGAATTAGATCGACGACAAATCATTCCAAAACCATGTTGGTAATACAAAAAAAAAATCCGTTTTGCCAAAACAGTGACAAATTTCATTAATAAAGAAAAAAATTAGCGACGGCCATAATGCATATTTGTCGCTAAATAACTATGGCCATTGTCGCTAAATAGCAATGATCACAAGTAATGCCGTAGCTAACTAGCGACAAAGTCTGCCACATTTGTCACTAATTAGTGACGGACATTAGTATATTGTGACGTAATTTTGTTGTTGCAAATTTGCGACTCCCCAATGAAGATCGAAATACATACGACTTTTGCGACAAATTTAGTGACGACATTACCAACGACATTTGCGTTACAAAATCATGTGGCAAAATAGTGACAAAATTAGCCACAACATTTTAGCTATGGTTTTTGTGACAAAATTTTTTACTGTCGCTAATTAGTGACGAACTTTGTGACGACAAAAGAGAGTCGCAAATTAGCTATGTATTATTAACGTCGATAATTAGCTACGGATTCCTTATTTGTCTGTCGCAACTTTTGCGACAAGTCAATACCTACGGCCTCCTTCCCGTCGGTAAGTTTGTCGCTAAATTGCTTTAGCGACGACAATTGGTCAAAATCCGTAGCTAAAAACTGTAGCTAAATGACAGTTTTTTTGTAGTGGATCAAATTAACATAAATTCAATATGTTCATAATTTTTTTGGTAAATTTTCCCATACAACAGAGAGAAAGTCATCAGCAAATCACGTGTGATGTGCACTCAAAAGAATGGTCATTACGCTATGAGCTTTCATTACTTATTAATTAAATGACTGCTAATATCTCTCTCTCTCTCTCTCTCTCTCTCTCTCTCTCTCTCTCTCTCATGCTGAGAAGCAGTGTGACCATGATCCAATGATGTTAATTATGCGTTGGGAAATGTCTGAACGCTTGATATGATAAAAGAAAAACAAGTTCTGTAACCACACGTGGGTAGGGTTAAGCTATCCCGAGCTGAACCGGCGATCCAAAGTTGAACATAAAAAGAACTATTCACGAATATGATGTGCCTTGTCATTTAGGTTTGCATTTAATGGATATCTTGGAAAAAAATCACCGCATGATGGATGATACATATACGTCCTTGTAGGAGAAAATGACTGAGGGACACCCTAGTCTCATAAATCTTCTACGGCGTGACCAATTTGTAGTGTGAGTTATTTCCAAGTACTTGACTAAACGCATAGGAAGTGCCAAGGAGGGGCGACGAACACAAAAAGACAAGGAAAAATAGGATGCGAAGGGAAAGAAAAATGAAATGCGTGTGGCAACCGCCGAACGTCGACAGGACCCGTTTTCTTGTATTGTAGAAACAAAAGGCACGATGATCTAGACGGGTTAATTTTTTTTTAATGACCGAAGAATCTACCATATACCTCCGTACTAGTACAACATTAAAGGGCCGAGTCCCTATACTCGGGAGAGACTAGCATAGGACCCCAACACCATAGCCTTTCACTTAAGATGCTAATAACTGCAGATTTCGAACCCTCGATCTCGGCATAAGAGAGAAGCTCTCAACCAACACAGTAAATTTCCAGTAAACGTTATGAAGATGGGTTATACGAAAAAATTAAAAAAAAATTGAGTACATGGGATGTATAACGTATAAAAATTGAATGAGTTTCATACTAATGCAAATTAAGGAGTCGTCAAACGGGAAGCATATCCTGCGTCACCATCAAGGATGAACGTAATTGTTCTCCCCTTGGATATCCACTCGTTTCATCATAGAGGAACGGATAGTTAAAGATAACGTAGAATTCTTCGAAATTGGTCATAGCCCGAGTCGTAACATCCGTCCGATCTTTCCACGTGAACCCGGCATCGCTTTCCGGTCGTTCATATTATAAGCTTAATCTTATTGGTGATGCAATGAACATAATCTGGGTAGTACTCATTCCGGTTCCATTTATTTTGACTGCATTTGCTTTGCATGTAAAATAATGTGGCCCAGGAGAGGCAAATATATATGATGATAAATTTTCCTTGTTGAAATATGTGTCGAGTGTAAATCATTTGAGGAAAATCCAACTCCAATAGATGCTCGAATTGCAAAAGTACGAAATAAGTATGTGACGTGAAAACTTGAAACATTGGACCTGAGCTTCCCCAAGATACCTACCACTTGCCTTTGGATATATTAATAAATATACAATCCAAATTTTATGTTCACATACAAACCCAATAGGTTGCAAGCCCATATGAGATGGAGCCCAATAGCTTTATATCAATTATAGGGTTTACTACGCTGGAGGTAATACTGTTGAGCATTCCAGACTTGACGTCTCTTGGTGTAATACTTCAACTAATAAAACGCTATATACTTTCTCAAACCTAAAATCTCAAACAATTTTGAAGTATTAGATCAATGTGTCGGATTTGAGCAAGTAAGTTGTTTTCTTGAAGAACTCGTCGAGACGATCTCCCAGTTATCGTTTACTTTTGACTTCGACTGTGGAATTGGCCTAGATCTGAGTTTAAAGATTTCGTGGACAAAATCTTTGATTCAAAAGCCCAAAAATTCTAGCTAATTTTAGAGGGTAAGACTACTTGGGATTTGTTTTACTCGTCGATACGAGCGTTTTCAGTGGTCACTCACATTAATCGGACATTGGACGAGGGAGATACTGCCACTAGAAGTTTTGCTGTTGCGTATGCTTTTCTACGCGATTTTTGGACGAATTTTCTCGAATTTTTCTACTATTTCTATGACGAGTTTCCGAGGGCCACCCATCTTCAGGTTTTTGGGTGCTCCGGACTTAATTTTGGAGTTTATTTTGACAAATTCCAATCCTACATAGCGGTTTGACCAAGGTCAGGGCACTATTCGACTTTGTGAATTTTGAAGATTACAATGTGCACTCTTTCTAAATCTTTACTCTGATTAAAATGAAAAACATAGTTCTTATGATATTATAAAACTGCAATCATTCAATGTTACTGAGTTTCATAATTGGAAATTACATGTTCAATTTGGCATGAAAGAACGTGAAATTTTTTTATACCGTATAGAGTGATTTTGCATCGACTACTGAAGATGTGGATGAATATCAATGGAATACATATGAAGATTTTTGTAGAGATTATTTGTTGACCTATCTGAATCCTCGTCTACCGATGACTTATAGCAAGTACAAGACAGCGAAATAGATATGGGATCACTTGAACACTTAATTCCAAAAACAAGAGGGATTATTAAAGACTGTCATAGTGGAGAAATTCTTTGACTTTAAAAGTATTACATCTCTGTTAATTGAACTTGAGAACATGATGAATAAGTTGAAAAATGATAACTCTGATATATCTGATAATCTCTTTGTTGGTCCTGTGTTGAGTAAACTACTTGCTGAATAAAGTTATGCATAAATAGAAAGAACATATGAGACTGGATGAATTAAAGATATATATTCATATTGAGGATCAAAATATTAATATAAAGAGCTTGGAACAAGTTAGCCAACAAAAGTCAGTTGCTAATTTTGTTTTACACTCTAATAAGTCTCATAAAAAAAATCCAAGTTACCAAAAGGTGAATCCTCTTTACAGTTAGAGGCCAAAAAAACTATCTTCAAAAGAAAGAGGAAGGGCAAGTGTCATAACTGTGGAAAGTGGGATCACTAGATAGCAGAGTGTAAGTTACCAAAGAAGCCAAAGAATGACACACCAGGAAGCGAGGCTAATTTACTAATTAGTCAACATAAGTCTCAAGCTTTCATTGGAATGATGAAGCACAGAAAGAATAACGTATCTTATGAGTGGTGGTTGGATAGTGGCACTACTTGTCATGCTACTAATGACAATAATCTATTCACTAAGGTCACAAAAGAGAAAGACACTGTGGAAAATTGTAATGGTGGTGAAGCAGAGGCGACTCATGCTGAAACTACAAATTTGGTGCTTTTTTCAGGTAAATTACTAACTCTGAAACATATTAGAGTAGTACATTTACTTAAAAAGAATTTAATATCTATGAGTTTACTTGATAAAGCTAGTATGTCTTTTTCAACTATGAATGATAGAGTAACTATGTATAGGTTGAGTTTAAATACTAATAGCATAAACCATGTAAGTTCTGCTTTGATATATTCAAAGTTATTGCACAATAGACTTGGACATGTGAACTACAAAAAAATGCAACATTTAGCTAAAATTCAAAACATTCCATTAGACACTTCTATTCGATTTGACAAATGTGAAGTGTGTGCATATGCTAAAATTACTAGAAAACCTTATAAGTCGGTTTCTAGAAGCACACACCTTCTTGAGCTAATACATTTCAACATTTGTGATTTTAGAAATTACATTACTAGAGTTGGTCGGAAGTATTTAATAACATTCATAAACGATTTTTCTAGATATTGTTATGTTTATTTGTTGAAATCGAAAGATGAGACTTTTGAAAAGTTTAAGATTTTCAAGTCTAGAGTAAAAAAATAACTCAACTTGAAAATTAAGAGGTTTAGAAGTGATAGAGGAGGAGAATATACAATGACAGTGCTCAATGAATTTTGTGCTTCAAAGGGCATAATACTTGAAACCACTGCTCCTTACTCACCCTAATCAAATGGTGTTACCGAGCGTAAGAATATAACTTTAACTGAAATGTTAAATACCATATTACTTATAGCTGGCATGCCTTCCTCCTATTGGGGAGAATCAGTTCTAACTAACATTCTAAGTTGCCTATGACACCTTGTGAGATATGACATAAGCATTCTTATAGATATGATACTCTTAAAATTTGGGGTTGTATTGCTTATGTAAGAATACAAGATCCTAAAAATCCAAAGGTTGAACCTAGAACTATTACTTGTGTACATCTAGGTAGTGTAGAAGATAGTGTTGCGAATAAATTTTTGGATCTATCTACAAACATGATAATAGAATGAATTTTTTGAAAAATTTTCTTAAAGATCACAATTTGAATATTTCTAGATCTACATATATGATTTCAGAATCTCCTATAGAATCTTTTGATCATAATTCCATACAACCGGATATAGAACCAGTTTTAATTAGAGTATCTACAAGAGAAAAAATTCTCAAAAGTTTTGGTGAAAAATTTGTTACTTATTATTTAGAGGATGATTCATTTTCCTATTAAGAAGTAATGAAATATAAAGAATCCTTACTTTGGGCAGAAGCCATAGATAATTAAATAAGTTTTTTATTGGAGAACCGCACTTGATAGCTAGTCAATTTGCCAAAAGGGGCTAAAACTATAGGTTGTAAGTGGGTATTGAAGAAGAAACTAAATAGTGATGGATCAATAGTCAGGTATAAAGCATGTTTAGTAGCTAAAGGCTATAAACAATAAAGTGGAGTAGACTATTTTGATGACTATTCGCCTGTGTGTCATCTATCGACTATAAGAATTTTTCTTGTTTTGGCATCAATTGAATACTTTATAGTGCATTAAATGGATGAAAAACAACTTTTCTAAATGGAGAGTTAAATTCGACCAAAAAAATAAATGGAGAGTTAAATGATGAGATCTACATGTAACAGCCGGAAAGGTATGCCATGAAAGGTCTTGTAGACAAAGTTTGTAAATTAAACAAATCTTTGTATGGTCTTAAACAAGCACATAAGATGTGTCATCTTAAATTTCACAAAGTGGTAAAGAGTTATTGCTTGCAGTTAAGTTATTTAGATAAATGCCTTTACTATTGTTTTATGTCTATCATTTGCTTGTATGTTGATGAACTGTTAATTTTTGGTTCTGATCATTATATAGTGAGTGACATAAAAACTTCTTTAGCTAAAGAATTTGACATTAAAGATTTTGATATTATTAATACTATTCTTGGTATGAAAGTAAGTTTTGAAAGGCAAGTTATCTCCCTTAGCCAGACTCTTTATATTGAGCAGGTACTTTCTACCTAGGGATACAATTTTTATAAACCGAGTGAGACACTATATGATTATAACAAAATACTAAGTCCTAATAAATGGACTAGAGTTGATTAGGGTAGTCTCATGTATATTATGAGTTGCACTAGATTAGACATAACATTTTATAGTAGGCATGTTGAGTCGTCTTATTAGTAAAGAGTATTGAGATGCCCTCAATAGGCTGATGAGATATCTGAACGGTACTAAAGATTATGCTATATGTTACTATGGTTTTCCTCTAATTGTGAATGGATACTCTGATGCTACATGGTGCTTAGAAATTAGAGAAAGTAAATCCACTAGTTGATATGTATTCACTTTGGGTGGAGCTGTTATTACTTGGAAATCTAAAAGACATACTTGTATTGTATTGTCATCTATGAAATTTGAACTTTCTGCTTTAACCAAAGTTGGTGAATAAGTAGAATGGATAAATGATTTGATTATGTATATTCTTTTGACTCGGCTAAAGATTAATTCTTTAAACCTGTTATATGATAATCAATCAGCTATCCAAATTGTCAAAAATACTCTCTTTAATTCAAACAGAAGACGTGAGATTGAGACATGCGTTGTTGAATTATCTAAGAGAACAAGGAGTTATCATCTTGATCGATGTGAGATCGAAGGATAACATGGCCGATGCTTTCACAAAAGGTTTGCCTAAAGATCGATTATTCAAGACTAATTTGGAAATGGGGTTAAAGACTATATAGACAAGTCTTAATTTCTATTTACTTGCCTTTTTGTTATGTGTTTTGATATATTGAATCTTTCTTTTGTTGGCCAAAATGATAAGCACAATTTATGTCTTTCATCAATGTTCGTGATTGCTAACTAATTTGAAAAATGAGATTTGTTTCATTCCAAAATTGATTATGATGACTTTAACCTGATTCAAAGGTTATGTTCGAGAAGTTTGTGTCATTCCAAATCTGATGATACAATCCAACTAAATTAGACCATCCTTTTAGTTAAGATCTCATTTCAAACTTGATGATATATCAATTAACTTTGACGAATCAATAATTGTAACATTCCAAATTAAGACAAAGAAATAGTTGTTTGCATAAGAAGCCCGTTGTCTTGTTTTTAATTGAAACTGGATTTTACATTATTAGGTTATTGTAAGTGGCTTGACTATTGATCTTGTTCTTTGAAACTCGATAATAGTTATTCTCTTACAAATAAACTTAAATTTATGGCTCTTTGCAAATCAAACTGTTTAGACTCTATTTATAATGTTTATAAAATTAGCTTGATGCTTATGAATAAGATATTATGATACTTTACCACATCAATATTTGTTATTCTCTACCTGATGTTATGATGTTAATTTTTTTTAATAGAACTTGACACTTTTAATAGATTATTCAAATGATTGAATTCATAATAGTATGAAATTCATATTTGATATTCTACATGTGATGACATATATGGAGGAGAAGCTTAATGAGTGGGAACTTGACGAGGACGACTTACTTAATGAATAATTTTGGCATTTAGAGTGTGAAGGGAATTGGCATTTCGGCTACTATTGCCTATTTTGATGAAATTCATTTACTTGAGACTTACATTTTGCTATATTTATTAATAAATGTTGTTATGCTTATTTCTCTTATTTGTAAGGCCTTGGACTATTTTTGATTATTATGCGTATGATATATTTTAGATGTTGAAATTTGGATGAGTTTAGACGGAATCTAAAACTCATGATATTTATTTTGGTATGCTGATCTTAGAATAAATTCATGATAATGATGATTTATTTATTTTGACAACCTTATTGGATTGTGTTGGATAATGAACATAGGATGAGATTGCTGCCAATTTTTATGTTCACATACAAGTCCAATAGGTCGCAGGTTCATATGGGATGGAGCCCAATAGCTTTATATTAATTATAAGGTTTCCTACGCTAAAAGTAACACTATCGAGCGTTCCAAACTTGGCGTTTCTTGGTATAATACTTCAAGCAACAAAACACTCTCTACTTTCTTAAATGTAAAACCTCCAACACAACCATGTTGTGAGGAGCTGCTTAGCCATGGGTAGGCACTAGACCAATAAACACTTGGTGTTTGGGTCACTAGTGGGGCTCGCATGATTTAATGTTTTGACACTTATGTCGAATTGTCATTTTGGATTGGCATCCATTACACAATCAAAATAGGAATTTCTTTTGGGGAGAAATTTTACGTGTATTTTGATTTCATTCGTTTCACGGAAAATAACTTTCAGCAAAATCTTTATCTGGATTTTCCAGCTTTTGCTTCACGGAAAGCAAGATAGTCAAGAAAAATATTTTCTATTAATGGAAAAAACATTACATATTTAAAAGTGGGGAAAAGTTTTCCGTTTTTTAGAAAGTGAAAATCATTTTCCATCTTTTTTCTTCACCTTTAAATATTTTTCATATTCTTACAAAAGCGGCTAGTCAATGTAGGACAAAAAAATGAGAAAAAAGAAAAAAATTTTAAAATTAATTTTTATTTATAAATTTTCTAGAAAATAACTTCCTGAAAAATATTTTTGAGAAATACTATATTTTTGGTGAAACGAGTGAAGCCTTTGAGTGTTTTCAGCTTGTTAATGGGCATGTTAGATCATATTTCTTAGATATATTAGTGTGTCAATATCAAAGGTGGTTTTGGAAGTCCTTTTTGAGATTTCTTCCTAATTTCATGAGAATCCCGCAAGAGCTAATTTATGAAATTGATGAGTATAATTGAGGATGACATATATGGAATGTGAAAAATTCGCAAGTATAAGAAAATCTCTACTGATGCAAAAATGTGCATTGGATTCCTTCTCCATCGACACTGAATCGGCTAATTTTTGTGAAGGAGATTTTTCACCTCACTTTTTCATATATTTCATTATTTCCCAAGTCAACTCCTAGTACCTACTAGTCATAGAAGATAACATTTATATTCTTTAGCACATATTTTATTTAGCTCATCAAAGAACACCTAACTTTGTTGGAATTGGCAAAAGACAGAACACGTGGTTACCTTAGTCAAACACAGCATAGATAGGACACAAATATAATCCAAAGGAAAAAGAGAAGAGCTTCGGGGCAGTATTCAAGGGAAAGATTATCAACGAGACACGTTTCATCGTGGGTCAACTTAATTATTGATCAATGGAGGAACAATATCACCATTTTTCTTCAATAAGATACTAAAGTGGACGATTGACTCATTCCATATAACTTTGGCGTGATGAATCATGCATGACCTTAGTCTAGGGTCCTCATGCGCCAAGCAAGGTATCATTGTGCGGATGTTCATGTCTAGCCATAGCCCGTAAAGCCGCCCTCACAGGATTTGTGGGCTGCTCACTTGAGAGAAGGATCTTCTAACTCCATTGATACCTCAATTGTCTTAACCGTTGATATGTCGGTTATAAATTTATTAACTATGCACCCTTCTTCGCATAGATGAGAAAGACATCTAATTGAAAGTGGATATGTACACAGAGGTAAAGTCAATAGTATTGGTCTGCATGGGCCGAGTCTATGTCACAAGAGAACTGAAAAGAACGACCAATAGCTTCCCTAGCTCTTTCGACCCCCACACTTTAGAAAAAGTTATTGTATTGATCATATGGATCGACAACATCTTAAAAAGTAATTAAGTGAGCCCATTATATATATATATATGATTGACGGTTGAGAATGATTTGATTCGCATGGTTTTTTTTTTTCCCACACTTCTTATGCACATGCTTCGCGAAGCAATTTCGGCACCAAGCAAGCAGACTTGACTTTGATTCGTAAAGGAAAGCGATTTGGTAATAAAGAAAGGATGAAGACTAGTCGAAGCACATAAATATCATCGGAAATACAGGCAAATTAGGTTGACGACTGGGCGATGGAGGCAGAGAGTTTAATAAAATCTTCTTTGTATGACAATTTTAATTTTGAATGGAACAACAACCGTGAATTTTGGAAGCTCGCCGAGCCGGAGCTTGATTTGGAATTAGCTCTCGGATAGACAATCAGTTTTACACTCACAATTGCATCTAAGGAAGGTCTTACACAGGAACTGGAGGAGGTGGATGCAGCCATGCCAACATAGGATGGGAGCGTCGCCACGATAACGAGAGAACAGAGGAAAAGACCAAACCAGTGGGTAGTGATTGAATTGTCCGATCAAAGTAACTAATAAGTGACAATATTAGATGCTAGGATGCATGTGTGAGTTGTGTTACACATCAGAGAATTAATGTGGTATGAAGTAGTTAATATATTGTAGTTAACTTACAACTCATTGACTTACGCTTTTGAGTGAATTTGACTGAATAAATGGGGAGTGAATGAATTGCTCAATCAAAGTAACTAATAAGTGTTATTGCTAGATGTTAGGATTTAAATATAAATTGTGTTAGAGAAGTCTCAGAGCGGATAAACACAGTTGTGATTTATCACTCCCGCTCTCAATTTTTAAAGAAGAAAAAGATAAAATAGGGTTCGATAAGCAAAAGCAGAATAAAGAAAAGTGTAGCTTCAACATTGACTAGATTCCACAGTCTTAACTTCCATTTTAAATAACATTATGAGAATAAAATTGTGTGTTGGGCAAACAAGACCCTTTTGATGAAATAGTCTGCCTTGACTCGAGCTCGATTCCAAGTATATCTGAACATATGTTTGATGCTTTGCTTCCTTCTTCTTTGATTTCTTGTTTCTCCTTCCCTTTTTCGTGGAAACTACGAGAGTCGGCTGAAGTAATAACATAAGAAAGGTAGCGACAAGTCAGACCGCGGCAAAGTCTTATTTTATCCGCCTCCTGTTTTTGGTCTTTTGCCAAGTCATCTGTTGTTTATTCTTCCCTAGAGAACATTAAACAATTTGGTTTCTCAAGTTAATCGAAGCTTACGAGCATTTCAATTGATTTGACACATTTCTTGTATCAATCACTCATGGTTATGGCCTCGGTCCAAGCTCCACAGCGCAACTCCGCGTTGAACAGTACATTCACATTTATTTCGACTAAAACACTGTCGTCACATGTTATATAATTTAATCAACATCTGTCTCCTTGGACATTATAAGTACCAACGAAGAGCATCCACTGTATTGCCAATGACATGCCTAGAACCTTAAACCAACTTCTTCTTCCTCTTCTTCTCTTACTTCCTCATTGTTCTGGTCGACAGTCACCACACAAACTTCGTCCGTTTGATCAATTTCCGATACGTTGTGTGTTGTGTGTCATTTGACTCCTATAGGTATGAAAGTAATGAGTCGATTGATCACATTGCTGCTATGCATTTTTGCGGCGACAGCGTCGGCAGAGGCTAAAGTTCGTCGCTACAAGTGGGACGTGAGGCACGAGTTCAAGTCTCCGGACTGCTACAGGAAGCTGGCCATCACCATCAACGGAAAGACCCCCGGCCCGTCCATTCTGGCGCAACAGGGAGACACCGTTGTAGTGGAAGTCACCAACGGTTTGGTAACGGAGAACCTCGCGATCCATTGGCACGGGATCCGACAGGTATATATTGATGCCATCCATTCAACGTTATGAAAGCCTTGATCAAGTGTTTGCTGAAGATTGTAATAAGAAGTTTACGAGGTGATGATTTCGGGTGGGATTAGAATTGCAGACTGGAAGCCCGTGGAGTGATGGAATGGAGGGCGTGACACAGTGCCCCATTTTGCCCGGAGACACTTTTATCTATCGGTTTGTCGTCGATCGAGTGAGTCCTTGTATAAGCTTAGAAAGATTATCTTTCACTTATGTTCATGTGAGATCAAAAGAGCTCACATGCTTTACGTAAACCACACCTTGCTCATGGTAATCGGTCTCATACGTGCTGGTGCAGCCCGGAACATACTTGTACCACGCGCATTACGGGATGCAAAGAGCGGCCGGACTGTATGGGTCGATCCGGGTTTTGCCGCCGGACGGCGTGGCCGAGCCATTTGCTTACGACCACGACAGGAGCATCATCCTCAATGACTGGTACCACAAGAGCACTTACGAACAAGCTGCCGGTTTATCCTCCATTCCCTTCGGCTGGGTTGGGGAGCCTCAGGTAATTAACTCAATCTGATTTCCTCAACTATGAAAAACTTAAAAACGCCATTTTCACACGTAAGTCGTGTTTCTTGAACCCTTGACTTTGCTTTGATCGTAGTCGCTGCTAATTCAAGGAAGGGGAAAGTTCGATTGCTCCAAATTGGGCACTCCAAGCTCAGATCCAGCAGTTTGTAACACGACCAATCCGGAATGTTCGCCTTATGTACTGACGGTCGTCCCGGGTAAAACGTACCGCCTCAGGATTTCAAGTATAACTGCTTTATCCGCACTCAACTTTCAAGTTGAGGTAACCTTTCATGTTTCACAAATTATTCCTCTGTTCTTTTTTTCCCCCCATTCCTCCTATAATGGTTTCAATTCAAAGTCTACCGTCGACGCTTCATTTTGGATAATACGAGAGAGAATGCGGCATACGACACTAATTTACAATGATCTTATACACATGTTGGTTTCATTCTACTTGATAAATTAAAATTTTCGATTGCGATATCTGAATTTTTCATTAGATTAAAGTTTGTAGAGCGGCAACGAAATATTAAGTCGACAATTTAGAGTATGATATTTCATTATATATATATATAGTTGATGCTCCAAATTGGCTCGTGTCAACGGAAGGAAGGAGGTCAAGTATGATATTATTTGATTTTCATTTATTTACGATTAAAATCTAAAGTGCTTCTTGATTACAACATTTGCAAGACTTGTGCGTCGGAATTTACTGCTTCGATCATGTGACAAATTTGACTTTGTTTTGCAGGGTCACAACATGACTATAGTCGAAGCGGACGGGCACTATGTAGAGCCAATCGTGGCCCAAAATCTGTTCATCTACTCGGGCGAGACATACTCCGTCTTGATCAAAGCCGACCAGGAACCGTCGAGAAATTACTGGATGACGACCAACATCGTGAGCCGGAACGCCACCTTTAAGACCCCGCCCGGTCTGGCCATCCTCGATTACTACCCCAACCACCCGAAGTGGCTCCCGCCCACGGATCCACCTGCCGGCCCGATCTGGAACGACGTCACACCGCGGTTGGCTCAGAGCTTGGCGATCAAAGCCCGCCAAGGATATGTCCACACTCCGCCGCCAAGATCTGACCGAGTGATTGTGTTCCTCAACACGCAGAACACTATCGATGGTTATTACCGTTGGTCCGTGAACAATGTGTCGTTCAGGCTCCCGCACACACCATACCTGATCGCCCTCAAGGAGAATCTCCACCATGTGTTCAATCAACACCCGCCGCCCGATCTTTTACGCAACTTCATGAACTACGACATCTACCAAAGCTTGAACAACACCAATGCCACCTCTAGTGACGCAATCTATAGACTAAGTTTCAACTCCACAGTGGACGTCATATTGCAAAATACAAACACTATGACGCCGAACGCCAGCGAGACACACCCATGGCACCTCCACGGCCACGATTTCTGGGTCCTTGGGTACGGGACAGGGAAATTCGACGTCGATAGTGACCCGAAGAGGTACAATTTAGTGAACCCGATCATGAAGAACACCGTGCCTGTCCATCCTTACGGATGGACTGCCCTAAGGTTTGTCGCAGATAATCCGGGTGTTTGGGCGTTCCATTGCCATATAGCGTCTCATTTATATATGGGCATGGGCGTGGTGTTTGAAGAAGGTGTCGAGAAGGTGGGCAAGTTGCCTTTGGAGATCATGGGATGTGGGGAGACAAAACGATTCAAGAGACCCTAATTAAATAATAACTTATTTACATAAGGTTTGAAGTTACGTTTGTTGTACGATTAAAATATCTGTAAACTCGATAGTATATGCACAAGTTAAAGATGTAGATACATGTAGATACTAATAATTTTAGGTTCCGTTTGTTTCGTGTAAAGCGTTTTGTCCCCTCCCCAATAAACGATCACAATCTATAATCAAACTATTCATAATAATGGATGAATGAATTTTTTTTATTGTTAACGAAAATATTTAAGTATAAATTATTATTTATAATAAAAATATTTTTATTGATTGATTGTTTTATATGACAAAACTAATTATTCCTAAGTAAATATTTTTCGAATAATTTATTTTCTACTAAACAAATGCACCGTAAAAGAATTGACTATATGCTTTGCGGAAATTTTTCTCACCGTCCCTTTTCTATTTTGCATGGTCAATGTCAATATATGAAGCATGGGGAATCCTAAAATAATCCACCCCACCATTAATTCTCTTGACTTTCTTATTTGTATTTCTTTTCTCTCATTTTTGAATTCAACTAATTCACTTGAATTGAAATATTTCCTCCCTAGTATTCCCTCCATTGTGATAATATATAAAAGAGGTAAAGATACAAATGATCAATGGATTTTGGTCTAATATGTAAAATGGTCACTAAAATTTTAATTTATTTAATATGATTATTGAACTTTCGGTACATGTTCAATTTGGTCCATGAACTATATGAAGATATTCCATGTAGTTCTTCCATTAATTCAAGTTTAGTGACACATTGAATATTTTCGTATAATTTATGAATTAAATTGAACATATACTAAAAATTCAATGATAATATTAAACAAATTAAAAGTTCATGAATTATATTGCATATTGAGTTTTGGTTCAGAGATTACATTAAATAAATTCGAAGTTCAGTAAACACATTCACATTATATTAAAATTTGAGACCATTTGCACCATATTCTTTATATATATATATATATATATATATATATATATATATATATATATAAACCTCTCCTTGAATGATGCAGCACTCTCAGGCTCGTATAAGTGGTTAATTTTGTACTTCAAAGATCTCCAAATATCATTTTTTTTTCTTTCCTCTTTAAATGCTGGCCGAATCTACTCAGTTAATCCTTTGTTAAATTTTTTCTTTTTTTCCTCGACAGCAAAAATCAACTTTGCTCATTCTATATATTTGTTCTTAGCCATGAGACCAAAAGATCTTTATGATATTGCTTCTCAAATTCGGTCAGCATCCCATGGTTTGAAGTATCGCATGCGCAAAGCCCATGTCAATCTCGATCACTTGAAGGAAATGATGTTCGGCCGAATTCCTTACTCCCGTGGGCTTGATCCAAAGATCTAATTAAACTCAAAGCTTCACTACATCAATCTATTCAGCACAGGTTTAATGCAATTATGTGGGCTTAATGAGAAATGTTCCTGAGATACAAATTTAGATTAATAATATTTTTGGTTAGGAGTTAGGTTGACTCATAATTTCCTTATGCAATAAATGACTAAACGGGCATGTGTAAATAGTGATTCACTCTTTATTTGCCTTTTGAACAAATATAAATTAGAAGTGCTTTCGTCAATTTTTATTGGAGATCAACGAAACATGTAGAGATTTAACAATAAGGGACTCGAGCTCAAGACACGCTTTCTATGTCACAAGTGTTTTGACTCTCTGGTTCTGCTAGTGCAAGTGGCCTAGATCGAAGTCCTTCAAACTCAGAAGGGACATCACATACCTATGTCACAGTACTCAAACTCCTGTTCATCTAGGATCATGAAAAGGTCCTTTTTTCAGGTTTGTTTGCTTGGATGAGTCCTCACTTTTTCTGAATCCTGCCTTCGATGGCTGCAGATGGGGCTAATTCGATGGCATGTTGGTGGATCCTCTTCTAACGAATTTGGCAATGTTATGTCAGTGCTACACATCTTCTCCGATCATGCAGCTCTTGTCTAGTCAATGGTACCGGTTGTTGCATTGTAATTCCTAGACAGCAGGCCTATCCCGTATTCTAAGAACTAGATGAGATCAGGATAGCCTTTTATCTGGACAAAGATACATTACAGATGCATTCATTATCATAAGTCAAGCTCAAGTCTGGGGTTCTTAATTTGTTTAAAGATGCTTGCGCGTATACACCCCAGGTTGCTTGTGGGAAGTACTGCATTAGGACCGCCGATCATACATTTATACATTGAAAGAAGATAATTAGTCCCTCATTATGTATTTTCTCAGTCCTTGCCCTCAATGTTGCAGAATTTTCTTTATTTATCGAATGGTGTTTGACTCCAACCGATTTCTCCGTTGAACTCCAAGAACCTGCGCTGAGGGCCTGCTAATGCCGATCAGCCCATCCATGGATAACCCAACCTCCGACTCACCTCCCCACAAACTCAACATAGAAGTCCAAAATTCGCAGGATTAGGAATGCCATGAACTGACCTTATGAATGGAGAAAGGAGCGACAGAGGACGAAAGCATGTCCTAGTTCGACAGCGAGTTTGGAGGATTAAAAAACATAAAGCAAAGGGAAAATGGATGGCGCGACAAAAGAAAATTGTACAAATTTGCAGACAAAAGCTAATCTTTTACCTAAAAGAAGATAACCTTTCTGGATTGGAAAAGTTTCCGCTTACCTCGGCATAGTCAATATACTGACACTGCCACAAGAGTTCACCGAAGGAGTCATTTCAGGACCACCACTTGAGTTGCTTACCAAGGACTCCTTCAACCCTGCCAATACATGATTTATGTCCGGCCTTTGATCCATTGATTGTGTGCAAGACATAGCAATCTCCGCCACTTTCCGGGCCGAGTTGCTGTCGAATGCTCCTTCTAACCTTGGATCCATTATCGTCTCTATACAACCACTTTCAAAGACAGGAGTAAACCTTTGAAGTATGTTGGCGTCGCTGCCATCCGGGCTTCTGATTACCACAGGTTGGCCCGTGATTAACTCAAGGAGTATAATTCCGAAACTGTAAACATCACTCTTCTTGTTGTAGTTTCCAGAATTTTGAATCCTAGGAGGAGGAGAGTAATTTGAATCTTTATATCAAAGACAAAATCCTAGGCAATGTGCATATTTCTATGCAATTAAAGATCATAGTTGAGTTTTAGCTATTACTCGGGGGCGATATAGCCAAAAGTGCCGGCAAAACGAGTTGTCACGTGGGAGTCATTTTCAGATTTAAAAGCTCTTGACAGGCCAAAATCAGCTATTTTGGCTCGGAAGTCCTCATTCAACAAGATGTTTGGAGTCTTCAAGTCCCTATGGATGATGGGTGGCTTGCAACCATTATGCAAATAATCCAAACCTAAAATTGTCATAGAAACAATAATGTTAACAATGCCAAAGAAATGACGGCAAACACAAATTGACAATGGATATTTCATCATACACCTTGTGCTGCATCCACAGCTATTTGTAGTCTCTGACTCCACCTCAAGACCTTCGGATGGTTCTCTGTTGGATGCATCTCAACATTCCATATAAGCAATATACAGTCTTATAAGATTATTTTGCAGAAGAACCAATACAACAGAATAGATATACACACCTTTTAAATGTTGCTTTAAATTTCCATTAGCCATGTATTCAAATACTAATGCCATGTGCTCGCGATCATCACAATATCCTAACAGAGAAACCAAATTTCTGTGGTGTACAATGGTTAAGAGTCGTGCCTGTGGTATCACGAATGTGCATTATTACAACATAAACTGATAATAGTCTAACAGGAAGTTTATAAACATATAAATATGCCCAAGTGTTAGCATAAGTTGATTTTTCAAAGAAAAAAAGGTTGCATCATCCTATCTGACCTCAGCCACAAATTCCGTGAGCCCTTGGTTTGGCGATTGAGAGAGTATCTTTACAGCAACTAGGGTGCCGTTATCTAGTGTGCCACGATATACGTTGCCAAATCCACCTTTACCAATCTCTCGTCCCAAATTTTCAGTGATTCTTGAAATTTCTTCATACGTAAAATGTTGATTCTTTAATATCAGCACCCTCTCACTAGGTTCTGTTGCAAAAAGCTTCCTATGAGTATCGCGAATTCCGCTTTGGATTGTGGACTTTCAAGGCAAATAACTCAACAGTCAAACAACGTACGTAATGTTCTTATCCCGTTTTGAGATTTGTATTAATTGGAGAAGAGGATAAAAATCAAGAGATTAGGGCGGGGATTCTCTGTCACTTTCCTTCGATACGCTAACATATGGATTCTTTTGCTTTTCTCAATACAAATAGATAAGTTGGAGAATGTACAATCAAACTTTCTTTGAGGGACCATTGGAATTCTATGGACAAACTTGTACTATCAATTTGTTATAAGTCCTTCCTGTTCACAGCACGTTACTTTTGAAGAGAAAGATCAGAAACTTTATTGTCCATAAGTTAAGCTCAATGATGCACATTCTCTTTGTGATGCTGATGTAACAATGCTTCCTAGTAAAGACATTGCTGCAGATAGAACTGTACCAAAGGAAAAGCGAAGCCAAGGCTATCGCTAGATATAAAATAGGTTGTGTGAATAGGACAAGTGAGAAAAATTACCTGATTTTTGTTTTTTTTGGTAAAGAAACCCCATGTACTTTGCAGGCCCACGCCTTAACCACTCGGCCAAAGCGATGTTTTGTTTTCGTTTGATTAACCAAATAATAGCCACAGCACAAAAGAGAAGCAAAAAGAAGCCTGCAACTGATGTAGCAACCGGAACAAGAATGTTGTTTTTTTCCTTCTTGTTCGGACAAGGATCAGCCAGGCAAATATTCACATTTCCTGTCAAACTGCCACAAAGAATTAAGGATTTGAACTGAAATTCCTATCAGCAAGTGTCCAAGTTGATTTGCCAAATGCTGATTATATGTTGGCTTTCTTATTTGTTTAAAATCATAAGAAACAGAACATGTTAATAGTCATTCCACCATATAAAAGTTGTATATGACTTAATGAGAGAGCGAGAGAGAACCTCATGTATAAAACATTGTCATCAGCCCTTTTCTTAAGAGCTTCAGGAACTGGTCCAGTCAGGTTGTTTCTACTTAAATTTCTGCAATATAGCCATGATAAGTGATTTGTTAACTTTAAATACTTTGTTGCTTCAGCTATACACGTTATCTTACAGAAATATAAGATTTGGTAATTCAGCCAGAGTTTCCGGTATCACTCCTGTAAGCTGATTGTTGGACAAATCTCTGAAAATAGCCAAAAGCAGGATGATTCCACACATTAGTGCAGTATTTTTACAGCCTATGTCTCTTAAAACACAACCTAAGTCATTCAATCACGAGTTGACTCCGAGGGGGGTGATTAATCATGAGTGACACAACTTACAAGTATTCCATCATCGATAAATTCGCAAGTGATGAGACTATCTGGCCTATCAAATTGCTGGAGTTCAATTTCCTGCCATCATAGATCAGAACAGAGGATCGTGTCATTGCCATCTTCATAAACGGAGCATTTTTTGGTACCAAAAAGGGAAGTTTGTGCAATCAATTCTTCACTATTAAGATACCATAGATCCTCCCGATGTAATGTTTTGGCTACTAGAAGACCATTCGTTATTCTCATTCTTTGCATGGGTTTCGCTATCTCCTTCTTTTCTAAATTATGATTATTTTTGGACCTAGAGTATCTATTAACTATTTTCAGAGGGCCTAACACTTGCTCAAGTGCAATGCAATTTTGGAATACTTATGACAAAATTGGAAAAGTAGGCTATTGGTAAAAGAAGTTGCAAAGAGCATGAAAATATAGCAGAGGGGAAATTTATTGCTAATCGATGAGTGTACGACTTCTCATGACCCACCACATCCATAGGGAGCAACGTCCAAAAGGAAATACTCAAGATGGTGACTTTTGGCGTTGGTGTCAACTTAGGGTTCAATTTATGAGCTCTCTCCAATACCATGTGAAGCTTGGGCTATCAAAGACTCTATCTATTAAAATACTGAAGTTCCAATCATGCCCCCAAGGAACTCGACAAAAACATGACAAAGTTCTCGGTTTATATGAGAATTCACCTTGGAAGTTTGCATTCATCCTAAATGTTCTTTTTCATGGATACATATACTCCCAATTTTCATGACAAATAAGAATTCTTCTTAATTTCATCTAGAAAACCAGTATTATATATTAAAAAAAAACATTGCTGAGGGACTCACAGTGATATAATCCTTGGAGGATTTCCGGAGCTACAATTTAGACCTTCCCATGCGTAGGCAATTGGCACACATGGATCACCTTGCCAGCTTTCTCTCTTGATGCTATACCTTTCTTTAATGTCATTGATAACTTTTACTGCATTTTAAATCACAAAAGAGATCTATAATTAAAGAGAAGGATGGAGTTGCAAAAAGTGGTTGTGATCAATACACGTTATACAGGCTTTCAGTTTTTCAAAAGACTTGTAACATTCTAAGGCTTCAATTTGAAGAGAATCTCCAGCAATTACAAAGCAAAAAGTAGTCAAAGTAGGGAATTAAGGAGATAGCATATCAATATTTAGCCACATCTCTTGATCCTAACAAAGCGACTATTGGCATAAGAGTTCACAAATAACTTAAGATCCACAGTAGAGACTAGCATATTTAGCGTTGGCTTTCCTAAATCTTGATTATTAACAATTGAATAAATGTGTACTTATTTATTGATATCAATAGTAGCATAATTGTTCAACGTGTATATAAACAATAAAAACATTTTAAAAAAAATAAAAGCATACCATCATCTTGTGCTGTGGGTTCATTTTGATGATCATAAACTTCAAAAAACTCCACAACGTTGAGGATGGGAGGATATGCAGACTTATTCGTCGAATGAATCGAGAGATTCATAATGGACCCTTTTGTTGGAGTGGAAAGTACAACCACTGGCATTAGGTATTCAAGGCTTACTGTCTCCATGAATTGATTACCATTCATGGAAATTGTGAACTCTCTCTGTTGGCCGCTCTTCAGTCTCTCAGTCTCCATGAAATGGAAGCACACGATCCATTTCCTTGGCGATTTCGCTTGTAATGATCGTGCATCAGTGGTTGGCCAAACACCTAATGTCCACTCTAGATACAAGGGAGAACTGGAATTCATTGATCTCTGAGCAGTCCGAATAATTTCCCAAGCAACCTTATACGCATTCTTATTGTTAGATAAATCAATCACAGATGTGGTGTTCAATGTGAACCATTGAGAGTAGTTCCAAGGTGTAAACACCCGATCATAAACATCAGCTGGGTACCTGTGTGAGGCATTTTGACAAACTGATTTAAGAGTAAACAATGGAGCAATTGACTTAGCGGCTAACAAATGCCAATTCATATAGATATGCAGTGGAAATATTGAAGCTACTATATTTAAAACATATACTAATTAAGAGAATTGCCTATTGTAGAATATACAAGATTTTGGAGAAGAACAAAAGGAGTGTGACCACGTCGCCTTCGCCTATTGTCGGCCAGAGGGTGGTGAACCCTAGCCGGCCACTAGCAAGGGCTTTGCTGCCCTCTGACAGGGGCCGGCAAGCTGGCCGGCCGCCAAAGCTCACCGGCCAAGCATTTTCTTTTTCAAGAAAAAAAAAGTGAAGAGAAAAAAAGAAAAAAAAGGTATTGGGTAAATGTGTCACAAGGGTATAGTTTAGGGTTTTTCATAATATTAACCCTTTGAAAAATGAATTTGATTACCTGACGTCATTTGCCGCCGAGCTTCCTCCCATGTTGAGCCGTGTAATGGGTCTCAAAAGTCCAGTTTCCGATTGATACATGTCATCGTCAAAAGCTCTTAGTTCTAATGCAGAAATGAAGGGCACTCCAGTGCCAGTGTTCACGAGACACACATGTATGTCATATGTTTTGGACTTATAAATGATCTCTGCTACAAGATAAGAGTCGGAGCCCACCATGGCAAAATAATTAACATCAATGTGTAGCTCGAATGTAGGAGCCTGATTCTTCCCATCATAGTTCCCGTAATAAAATGATGCCCTTATATAGTAGGTTTTGTTCTTGCCTTGGTCTGGTCTCAAAATGTAACAATTCCTCGTTCCATCAGGAAAAAACCTTACAGTGTTCAAAAACTCTCTATTATATGCATCAATAAACATCCCCGATATTTGTCTTTTTTTCCCGAAGGCTATGAACTTATCATCCGTTTCGTATGTTATGTTGGTCCTCTCATCGGTATATTCATTGGGTGCCCCACAATTGATGTTGATAAAACCTTGTAAGTTTAGAGAAAAGAAAAGAAAAACATAAGAATAATACAAAAGATGGAATTCCGTATATTTTGATATATAGGAACAAGATTGACAGACTATTTCTAGGCTTTATTATATGGCTATTTAAAGCAATAAAAGAAATCAAATCACATATGCATAATTGGAATAGATATAGAATGTCAAAAGTAATATCATAAGTATCTTTATGAGATATTTGAATATCTCTCGTAGAAAAAGTTAATGAAATGGAACTGTGGTTTGTCTGTTGGACCATTGGAACAAGTTCAATTAATCTTAATTATTCACATAATTTCATACTACAGCATCTAGCGTATCATCGATTTGACACTGGAGCAAGTAAGAATGAATATAAAGAAGAGACCATTTTGTTTCATGAAAAGGTTAAAACTCATGGATAACATTTTACAAAGCGTGGACGAGAGAGAGAGAGAGAGAGAGAGAGAGAGAGAGAGAGAGAGAGAGAGAGAGAGAGAGAGAGAGAGAGAGAGAGACCTGGTTGGGCTTGAACCACAAGGAGTAGTGCTGAAGTTAATGAAGCAAGCAACGCAAACGAGAAAGCTGTAATCGATCTTTCCATCGTCATTAAGCAGTGAAGATTGTCGAAGAGAGAAGTATGAAGAAGACGCATGCCCACCTTATATTAATATTGTGAGCTCTCCATACACATATGCACGACCCCACACGGTGTTTGTAATTGACCGAGACATGGCTCCAGCACAAAAGACCAAGACTGGCAGCCAGGTCTTCGTCTGCAAATGTATTGAAGTTCAAGTACGAAAATATCTATCAATAGACAGCTTTTCTTATATGGGGAGAATTATTAATAAAAACAGTCCTAAATTTATTGTAACTATACCAATCAGTCATAAACTCTCATTTTTACTAATTGAGTCTAAAATATTTTACGTTTATACCAATTCAATCTATTTGGCTAATTTTAATCGGAAATCTAGACATATGCCAATATACTTAAGTGTGTCAAAAATCTTCCGGATGTTATGAACGTCACTATGGGGTCGAGGGGTTATAATGTGGTAATTGGGCAAAGCTTTGGTGCACCGAAGGTGACAAAGGATGATGGTGGTACCTTGGCAAGAAGAGTTCAAGGACATAATTAAAATTATTGGTCCAGTCTAGTAAAGCAGATTGTAAATGCAACCAATGATATCGCTGGAGATGGCACTATCCGCATTACGGTCCATACACGAGCAATATCATTGAGGGATGCCCTAATGGATAGCAGATCTTGTTTTGTATGTAGGCCACCTAGATATCTAAACCGTACTTATACCATGAAGAAGAGTATGCTTTCAGTTGGTAGATCCTAGGAAAATCAGCAAAGGCAAAGGGAGATTGTTAAAAGGAGGAGGATGAAACAAGCAAGACGCCTTCACTTATTTGACAATTGGTATTTCTAAATACAATATGGATTTTCAAAGTCAAAAATTTAAAGCGAAAAAAATAGGGGAAAATGTTGGCCCGATCAACAAAGAAACGTTTGACCAAAAAAAAAAAAAACAAAGAAACGTTAGTGGATGCTCAGCTTTATAAGTGATCGACAGCTGGCGCGAAAAAGGAAAAGAAAAGAAGGGAAAGAAGGAAAAAAAAACATGGAAAGAGAGTTTTTAGGCTTCATTAGATCAATTACATTGTGCTCGATAAGTGCTCAAGTCCTTCGATCATCAAATTGAAATAATTCTCGAAATTATGATTTAAATTCAACGTTTTGTGAAATTTGAGTCGTAAGTCCGATTTTTGAGTTGTCGAGCTTTGAGATTTTTTTGGATATGGTAGATTATGGCCTTATAGAGTTATGGGTCTTACCGGGAATTGACCTAGAGCAAATGGTTTTGTCAGAGCAAAGTTTTGGGGTTTCGCATACGAGTTCCAAAACAGTGGGAGGGGACTTGTTTGTGCTTGGATGGGTGAAATAAAAAGCAAATGCTGGCTCACTTTTTCTTATAAGTCATTTTATGTTGGGGTATGAAATGAGAACCGATTACATAAGGCTCTCGAATTGGACTGGAACGGTTGATTCTAAGGTTGTTGGTCTAGCTCCTGATTTTCATAAAATTGAAATTGGTGACGGGCGATCTGATTCTCGATTTCAATACGAAAATTGAATTGATCGGATCAAATCAGATCAAATTAGACGAGATTGATTTATCTATTATCAATATCAAAATCTCTCGATATCTCCCTCCCTAGTCATTATCACATCAATACCTTTTGTACCTTCGTTTCTCTCTAATGTGTAGTCACTGTCTTATCATTACCCTCAATCCATTTCTTAATCTCTCTCAATAGTCATTATCATCATTCACCATCAATACACTCCCTCCCTCCCTCCCTTCGAAGCTAGCCGAACCATTTCCCCAAATAACAGATGCCAGTACTGGCTTGGGTAGGCTCGTCCGTCAACTGTGGGCGGTGGCCGATCACTAATAAAAGAAAAAGGAAAAATAAAAAATCAAAGAAAATAATTCAAAAATTATAAATATATAATATTTTGGTAATTTTCTGTAGAAAAATCAAATTCGATATTCCAAACCAAACGATGTTAATAGCTCATTTTCAGGTATCATCTAAGCACCAAAAAATATTTATATTTTCCTGAAAAATGACTTTTTGAAAATATTTTTGAAAATAAATGGAGCCTAAGTCTTTCTTCTTCTTCTTTTCCCTTTGGATGAAAAAGAATTTGTTCCACTTGAAGATGAGAAAATTATTAAGAGAAAACAGTGAGTAGGTAATAAAATTATGAGGTTAGTACCATATAATATTTAATTTTATGCTATTATTGCACTTCATTGGACTATATATATAAATGTGTGTGTATCTTTGTAACACAATAAGCCAATTTCATGATGTGTTATGATATTATTTTATACATTACGATGAAACTCCGCAATATTTTTTAGCACGGCAAGTGTCCCATAGAAGAACAACGTGGCATGGACGCTTGCCAAGATGTTTGCTAATAAACAATGGAGGGGACTTGACTTTTGCTGGAATTTACCTAACCAAGAAAGATGTTTCGCTAATAAACAGCGGCGGGGACTTAACTTATGCTTGAATTTACTTGACGTACAACGTATGACAACCAAGAAGAAAAATGTGGCATGGACGCTTGCCAAGATGCTTCGCTAATAAACAACGGAGGGGACTTGACTTTTGCTTGAATGGATGAAATAAAGAAGCAGATGCCTGTTCACTTTTTCTTATAAAGTTGTTGTACGAGAGAATAAAGTGTGTTGGGCCATATTTTGGCAATGGGAAAACAGTTGTTCCCACGTTGAGTACGAGGGAAAGGACAATGAAGAGGTCGGTTCATGGGAGAAAAGTACAAAAAAAAGGCATAAACATATGGCATTTGATGACTAATAGCGTTGAAGGGCTGTGGATCTTGATGGGAGTTGATCTAGAGTAATGATTTTGTCGGAGGAAAGTTTTGGGGTTTTGTGTACGAGTTCCAAAACAATGGAAGGGGAGAATTCTGTTTTTTTTTTTTTCAGAATGGAAGGGAACTTTACTTGCGCTTGGATGGGTGAAATAAAAAACAGAAGCCCGCTCATTTTTTTTTTCTTATAAAGTCGTCGTACGAGAGAAAAAAAGTCGGCTGGACCTATTTTCGGCCTAGGGAAAACAGTTGTTCCAAAAAAGGGAAAGGATAGCTTGCTCACGTACTTTTCAAGACATGGGTGTCCTGATACAAATCAGATCGGATGGCTTTAATATTTTATTTAAAAAAATTGTATCCCCCAAAATCTTTGCCCCATATTAAGAAGGGATTGATGCAAGAAGGGTGATTAGGGTCCCTAGAAAAGTGGGTTGGGAGAGACTCACAATCGAAATTTTTGTTGGGTTAATATCATGAAAAATCCTAAACTTTGCTCACTATGATACATTTATTCCAAATTTTTTTGTAACATGAAAAATCCCAAACTCTGTAATACATTTACTCTAAACTTTACTCACTGTGAAACATTTATTATAAACTTTTTTTGCAACACAAAAAATTTCAAATTTTGTTTACTATGACATATTTATCACAAACTTTGCCTATTATGACATATTTATCCAAAAAAATAAAAAATACTGTCGGCAAGCTCCGTCAACCCTTGCCTGCGGCTAAGGAGGGCGTAGCCGGCCCTGCCCAGATTATGCCCAAACTCCGGCCACAGTTGACGGTTTTCCCACATGCACCACTTGTTTGACGAAATGCGCGAATGAATTGCGATGAAGATGAAGACTCGCACATTTCGTCAAATAGGTGGTGCACGTGGAAAAACCGTCGACTACGGTTGGAGTCTAGGCAGGGTAGGCCACGTTCGGCCCTTGCCTGCAACCAGCGAGGGCGGCCTCACTCGGAACTCGCCAGCCACAGGCGAGGGTCGCGATGGCCTCCCCAGCCCCCGTCGCCCTCGCTCGCGGCCAGGGATGGCTTCGCTGCCCTTCAACAAGCTCTTGCGGTCGGCAGAGCTTGTCGATAGTATTGTTTTTACAAAAAAATTAAAAAAAAAGTTTGGGATAAATGTGTTACAATTGGCAAAGTTTGAGATTTTTGGTGTTACAAAAAAAGTTTGGGGTGAATATGTTACAGTTGATAAAGTTTAGGGTTTTTCATGTCTCAAAAAAGTTTGGGATAAATGTGTCATAATTGGTAAAGTTTGGAGTTTTTCATATCAAAATTTTTTTTGGGTAAATATGTCACAGTTGGTAAAATTTGAGATTTTTCATGGTATTAACCTTTTTTTTCTTTGATACACAAGACCTGTGCACATTTAGTATTATTAATGTGAATATAATGTGAATGTAATTGAAGTATCATCATTCAATACTATTCCCACATCATTATTTCCTACCAACCAAACACAAGAATTCCCATTCCATTTCACTTCCACATTTTGCCAAACAAAAATACCATAATAGTCATGCCATGCCATTTCCCAATTCCCTTTTGCTTTTCTATATCAAATGCGACGATACATACGATGGTACATTAGTAAAGCACTTTCAATGCCGACGATTTCTCCAAAGGACGACTAATGAAATGTTGCGACTAGATTTTCCATGGAATATCTTGATCATTGGGAGAAAAAGGTACAAATAGTCTGACGTGGACTTCGATGGCATTTGTCGGAAGATGTTTTGTCCTATATTGACATCTAATTTTGTTGATCCAACAAGTCATTTGTAGCGTAATTTTTGAAAAAGGCTATTATTAACTAAAATTCAAAAATCCTTTGATTTTCTGAATTTCCTTTTTTTCCTTTCTTTCTAAAAAAGAAAAAAATAATTAAAAAAAGAAATTTCTCAAAAGGCATGACATAAGAAGGGATGGCAGGTAAAAAGGAGGAGAGGCGGGCGGCTTCGCAGAAAATGGGAGAGAGTGAGAGTAAAAAAAAAAAGGAAAAGGAAAGTCATGTAAAAAAGTCAAAAAGAAGGGAAAATGGGAAAGTTTTTTTTCTTATTTTTGGTCGAAGGAAAATGGGCAGGTTGAACGGCAGAAAGGCATGGGGTTAAAGGAGGAAAGGGGCAAAACCTTCCGGATTACCCGGGGGAATCCGATCAAGGGAGTTTGTAATTGGGAGTCATCGGACGAAGTGGAAATGTCAAAGGAAGGAGTGGGGGGCTACGTAGGGAGTTTTTTTTTTTTGGGGAACCTCCATGTTTTGTCTCCAGTAGAGTTTGGGTTCCAGAAGCCCGAACCCCTGCATCCGGGTCAGACCCGAACGCAACCCGGTTTGGGGCCGACTAGTGTAAATATTTTTTTTTAAAAAATTACAATTTTTAAAGGAAGCCCTAAAATGAAAAAAAATTAATTTTCTTTTAAAGAAAACCCAGCCAAGAACTCGGGTCGAATTCGGAGCCAGACCCGATTATCAAAATAATGATATAACATTTTTATATTAAATAAATAAATAAAACTAAAAATTTTTCGAAAACTAAAAAAAATTAAATTTTTATTTAGGAAAGTCAGTCTTGCCCTAAAAGTATCCTAACATTAAAATAGGCATAGTTTAATTATTTAGCGCTGACTTTCTTTTTTTTTTTAATGAAAAATTTGAAGTTTTCCTCAATGGACATTTTGTGTTAGGGGTGATCGGTTCCCGGTAGAACCGGTTCCCTATTATTAGGAACCAGGATTGGGACCAGATTGGACTGGGTGGTCCGGTTCGATTCCCGCCTAGTCCAGTCTAGTTCCCGGGTGGGTAATTATTTATTACCGATGATCACCTTTGCTCACACTAGAAGCTTCCAAATGGAAATTTTTCTTAGGGGCAAAAACTGACCTCTAACTCCAACTTCTTTTAGGGGGGCAAAAACTGGTCGTCTTTCTATGGCTTCTTATCAATGTGTTTATGTTTGTTTCCACTTTCCATGGATCATTGCTGAGCAAGTTCAATCCTTTAACATGAAAGTTGAGGATTTGCCCAAAATTATTTTGACTCTGGTTTTGTTGCTGTGGCAGCAAAAGGGAAAACAATGGAGTATTGATCATGACTTGAATAAAATTTTCTTTGGCTTTTTGATTGCTGAACAGGCCTTGTTAAGCGGACAAGTCATATATTTGCAAAATGTCCAATGGAAGGAAGGTTTCACCAAAAAATAAAAATATGATATATAATTTTTAATAAATAAAATAGTTTCAGTTCGGGTGGGCGGTTCCACCCTCATAATCGGGAGCTAGGCCAAAAATTTATGGTTTCATTTATATGGAACTGAGAACCGGACTGTTACTTCTTAGAACTGCCTGGAACCGACCGGTCTGGGCAGTTCTCGGGTGGGCGGTTTATAATGCTCACCCCTAATTTGTGTGTCCCTTAGTGGTATAATGCTTTTTAGCATGATTGCATGTCTATCTAGCTTTGCTGGCATGGATAATGATTAGACTTGATACATAATTCGATGGATAGCTTATTGGAATAATTTGAGGTAGACAATTTGCATGAGTAAATTTTATGTCAATTGTAGGGCCATTCATTTAGTTTGATATGAGTATTACTAATGATTTGCTTGATTAAATGCATTGGATAATTATTTGAATGTCAAAATCGACCCCCTTGGATGATGTCACGTGATGGTAATCGAGGATATGGCATTTATATGAGTGGACAATGTTAGACCGATATCCATTCCAGTCTTAATTTTTGTAAAGGTCCAGTATAAGCTCATTGGAATTACGCCAATTTCGATATGTATGAATAAATTAACACGTGAAATCTACTTAGACTTAATATCATTTCATTTAATGAATGAGTAGAATGGTCTAGCTTAGACTATACTTGAATCAATTTATCAGGTCTAAGATCGCTTTATTTTTAAGTAATCAACTACCGAGGGATAACAAGGCCTTGTAATATTAATTATCCGACGAGTTGGGGGTTTTACATTCTCATTATTAGGTAGTTGTACTCACCGTCTTTTGATAAATTCTGTGCTGGTTTCTTATCTAAATTAACTTTGCTTTAGTTTAGATTTGCATGTAAATGATCTCGTAAAAATAATTCCATGGACACTCAACACTCAATAGCTTTGAATGACCTTCCGGAGCATTAAATGACGAGGAAGAGTGTATAATTACTTTAGATTAAACAATCAATTAGTTAAGTACCGAAAGGGCACTAATAGAATTATTAGCGTAAATAAGTCTCTAGACTTTAAATATCTGATTTTGTAGGGATCGATACGACACTCTCATGTCTTGCTTGATTTCTAGCCGACCTCAATAAGCTAGTGGTTATTTCTAGAAATGCAATTTAGGTTGTTAAGTAACTTTTAAAATGCAAAGGTCTCAACATCACACAAGGTATATACTTGGAAGAATCCAAACACGAAATTGAGGAATTGAATCGGATTACAATCGGATATTATTTTCAATTCTTCTTTTAGGGATGTCGATTTGAGTCTCTTTACAAGTGATATCTCTAAATCTACTTTTAGAATCATCCCCTCCCTTGGGATAAGTTTGGGTAAGTCGCGATATCCCAAAAGGCAAAGATACACATAAAAGAACTCCAAATTATTTATTCCATCAAGATGATTGTAGTGAATGTCGATCCCTAGACTTGTTGAGCACGATGATGGCCGTTTCCACTCCGTTTCCCTTCAAGTTCTCTCTTTTGACGCAGCTTCATTGGGCCAAAAAGCCTAAAGGCATCATACCAAAGTTGAAGGTGTTAGAATAGTTTACATTGAGTTCACAAACTTTCTATCTACAAAGTCCCACATTATCATAATCAAAATTAAATCGTTCGTTGATACATATTCATTTAACCAAGATATCATTAACACAAGGTAACCGAAGTTTACGAGCATTTCAATTGCTTTGACACATTTCTTGTATCAATCACTCATGGTTATGGCCTTGGTCCAAGTTCCAGAGCACAACTACGCGTTGAACAGTACATTCACATTTATTTCGACTAAAACACCGTCGTCACATATTATATAATCTAATCAACGTATGTCTCCTTGGACATTATAAGTACCAACGAAGAGTATCCTCTGTTTTGCCAACAACATGCCCAGAACCGTGACATGTTCTTAAACCAGCTTCTTCTTCTCTTACTTCTTCATTGTTCTGGTCGATAGTCACCACACAAACTAGGTCCGTTTGATCAATTTTTTGAGACGTTGTGTGTTGTGTGTAATTTGACTCCTATAGGTGTGAAAGTAATGAGTCGATTGATCACATTGCTGCTATGCATTTTTGCGGCGATGATGTCGATGGAGGCTAAAGTTCATCACTACAAGTGGGACGTGAGGTACGAGTTCAAGTCTCCGGATTGCTACAGGAAGCTGGCCATCACCATCAACGGAAAGACCCCGACCCGTCCATTCAGCTGCAACAGGGAGACACTGTCGTCGTGGAAGATACCAATGGTTTGGTAATGGAGAACCTCACGATCCATTGGCACAGGATTCGACAGGTATATATTGATTCCATCCAGACTACTTTTATGAAAGCCTTGATCAAGCGTTTGATGAAGATTGTAATAAGAAGTTTACGAGGTGATGATTCCGGGCAGGATCAAAATTGCAGATTGGAAGCCCGTGGAGTGATGGAATGGAGGGCGTGTCTCAGTGCCCCACTTTGCCCAGAGACACTTTTATCTATTGGTTTGTCGTTGACCGAGTGAGTCCTTATATACGCTAGAAGGATTATCTTTCACTTATGTTCATGTGAGATCAAAAGAGCTCACATGCTTTACGTAAACCACACCTTGTTCATGGCAATTGGTCTCATACGTGCCGGTGCAGCCTGAAACATACTTGTACCACGCGCATTACGGGATGCAAAGAGAGGCTGGACTGTATGGGTCGATCTGGGTTTCACCGTCGGACGGCGTAACCGAGCCATTTGCTTACGACCACGACAGGAGCGTCATCCTCAATGACTGGTACCATGAGAGCACTTAAGAACAAGCTGCCGGTTTATCCTCCATTCCCTTCGGCTGGGTTGGGGAGCCTTAGGTAATTAACTCAATCTGATTTCCTCAACTGTTAAAAACTTAAAACGCCATTTTCACACGTAAGTCATGTTTCTTGAACCCTTGACTTTGCTTCGATCGTAACTCATTCAAGGAAGGGGAAAGTTCAATTGCTCCAAATTGGGCACTCCAAGCTTAGATCCAGTGGCTTGTTATTGGGGTGTGGTTCATACTCCCCGAAAACAGGAAAGTACATGGGTTCCACGTGAATAGTTATAGTGCTATTTATTAGTAATTTGGGTTTAGGCTTATGAATAGTTACTACCATATATATTCTTTTTACTTCTTGCACAGAATATTGCTTCTTGCATAAAATATTGCTTCTTACGTTGAAAAGGAGAAGTTTACATCTTGCGTTGAGAGTTGTAGCAAGAATTGTGAGGTGCTATGATAGTGGAATTCTCTGCTAGGCGTAGCCCTAATTTAAGGGTGAACCAGGATAAAACCTCGTGTCTTAATTTTCTCTTCTCTTGCTCATTTTACTTCTACCGCGATTGTGTATTGATCCTAACATCTTGTATCAGAGCTAATGTTTAAGTCAAAGGTTTAATTTTTTTTCTTTTGGCGAAGAGAGATTTAAAAAAAATCGAATCTTGGAAGATATTGGTTGGTCAATTGCAATTGAAGTGGGGAAGTTTGGAGGAAAATGTTATGAGTTATGGAAACTGAAGATGGAGGCTTTGCTTGTGGATAGAGATCTTTGGTATGTGATTGAAGAAGATAAACCTGAGGCGATTACTAAGGAGAAGGCACGAGAGGAGGATGTTGTGTCTGCATGAAACAATTAAAGGCAAGGATTAATAGCGATCGGAAGGCGCGAAGCGTGATCTAGCTATGTCTCGCTAATAACGTCTTGGTGAACGTGACCTCTGAAAAGACACGAAAGATCTCTGGACTAAACTAGGAAGTCTTTATCAAAGCAAATAGCTCGTGAACAGGTTATTTCTGCGGAGATGGCTGTACAATCTCCGGATGAGCGAAGGTGATTCCTTTTATGCACACTTAAACGAATTTAATACAATATGTGGGCAATTTGCATCTATTGATATTAATTTGGATGAGGAAGATAGAGCATGTACTTTGCTATGTTCACTGCCGAATTCATGGAAACATATAACTGTTTCGATCGGCACTGGTGTTAGTAAGCTATCCTTTGAGAACGTTGTATATGCTTTATTGTCTGGGGAGATGAGAAGAGCAGGTTCTAATAATGCAACGAACGAGGCTCTTTTCATAAGAGAAGGAACAACGAAAGATCTAAATCCAAATTTGTTACTAGAATAAAATCTAAAGGAAGATCTAAAAGCCGAGATTGATCATAAATTAGATATTGGAAGTGCGGAAAAACTGGGCACTTGAAGAAGGATTGCAAAAGTAAGAGTGTGGGTCCAGAGAAGTGAGATGAGGCGCCATCGTCTAATATAAAGAAGGACAATGTCAATAGTGCAAGAGATATGTATCTCGTTTGCAACTCATCTCGTTGTGATCGCAGTGCATGGATAATTGATATTAGAGTGTCGTTCCACATGACACATAATTGAGATTGGTTCTGCTGTTATGAGTCATATCAAGGAGGTACAATACGAATGAGAGATGATATGACGCTTGATATTGTTGGTCGCGGAAAGGTGAAACTGAAGATGAAATATGTGACAATAAAAAATCTTCCAAATGTGATACATATTCCTAGTCTTACTAGAAATCTTATTTCTGTAGGAACTATGACAGATGCCAGCGATAAGTATACATGCAAGTCAACACGTGGATCTATGGTAATTGCTAGAGGCGAAAAGAAGGAAAACTGTGGAAATTACTAGCAAGCAAAGTGATTAGTGGCAAGAGTTATATCATAGAGCAAGTAAAAGAAGATGATGCAATGTTGTGGCATTGAAGATTGGGTTATATCGATGAAAAAAGGGTTAATGACCATTACTTTAAAGAAGATGGTAGATGGAATTCCAAGCTGTTCTATGGGTTTCGGATTTTGTAAATATTGTTTACATAGAAAATAAAATCGGGTCTCTTTTGAATCCATAGGAGGGATAGCGAAAGGAATTCTAGGCTTAATACACAGTGATATCTTCGGTCCTACACCTGTAGCATCATTTGGAAAATCAATGTATTATGTTTCTTTTACTAATAATTTTTTCAGATATATATGGATATATCTCTTGCAAAGAAAATATGATATATTTGAAAAATTTAGTGAGTTCAAAGCTTTGGTGGAAAATTAGTTTGATAGAAAAATTAAAGTTTTGCAGACTGACAACGAAGGAGAATTATGTTTAGCAAAATTTGATCAATTTTGTGCAGCTAGTGGTATTGTAAGGCAAAAAATAACGCCATATTCACTTCAGCAAAATGACGTGGCAGAGAGGCTTAATCGGTCTCTCATGGAGAAGGCGAGAAGTATGTTGAGTGATGCAGGTTTAGCAGTTGAATTTGGGGCAGAAGTAGTGGCTACTGCGTATTATCTGAAGAATAGGTTTTCCATATCATCTTTAAGAGGATTAAACATTGTTTGAGGTTCTATTTTGGAAGAAGCCAAACATATCTCATGTTAGAGTACTTGGCATGTGCCAAAGGAAAAGATGAATAAACTTCAGAGCAAGTTAGAGAAGTGCATCTTCATTGGGTACAAGGATGGTATTAAAGGATATAAGCTGTGGAATCATGATAATAAAAGTATTATTTACAGTAGGGATGTAGTGTTCATAGAATCTATGGTGAATCAAATTATTTCACAAGCTCTTGAAGAACCGTAAACGATTGAGTTAGATGTTGGTTTGCACAGAGGCTACACTAGTTGAAATTGAAAATTCAAATTTTGAAGCTAATGAGCCTGATATGGATGATGATATTGTAGATACTGAGTTTGAAATTGAAGCATTGCTTGAACCGGTTTTAAGGAGGTCTACGTGGCAGATTAAACCACCTCAAAGATATACCTTATTTGCCAGTAATGAAAATTATGCTATGATTATTACAGGTGATGATCCAAATATTGTTAAGGTAGCAAGAAGCGCATAAGATGCCAAACAGTGAGAAAAAGCCAAGAAAGATGAGATGGACTCTTTAGAGAAAATAGAACGAAAAGTTGTAATGCTGAGAAAGGTTGACACAAAGGTAAATGTGTAGATTTTTTAACCAAGGCAGTGACTGCAAAAAAGTATCAATGGTGTACGACTGAATTTGGTCTAAAGAAGCATGTGAAGTATTCATCAAGTGGGAAAATATTGGGGTGTAGTTCATATACTCCCCTAGAATAGGAAATTACGTGGGTTCCATTGCTATTTATTAGTAGTTTGGGTTTAGGCTCATGAATAACTACTGCCAAATATACTCTTTTTACTTCTTGCGCAGAATGTTACTTCTTATGATGAAATGGAGAAGTTTACATCTTGCGCTGAGGGAGTTCACATCTTGTGCTGAGGAAATTTACATCTTTATGCTGAGAGTTGTAACAAGAGTTGTGAGGTATTATTATAGTTGAATCATTTGCAGAACATAGCATAATTTAAGGGTGAACCATAATAAAATATCGTGTCTCAATTTTCTCTTCTCTTGCTCGTTTTACTTCTACAGCTATTGTGCGTCAATCCTAACACTTGTAAAACGACAAATCCCTAATATTCGCCTTATGTACTGATGGTCGTCCCGGGTAAAATGTACCGCCTCAGGATTTCAAGTATAATAGCTTTATCCACCCTCAGCTGTCAAATTGATCTTATTCACATGTTTGTGGGTGTTGATTGCAAAATAATGTTGCAATGATCTTATTCACATGTTTGTTTCATTCTACTTCCTACGTTAAAATTTTCCATTGCGATATTTGAATTTTTCATTAGATTAAAGTTTGTGGAGCGGCAAGGAAATACTGAGTCGACAATTTGGAGTACGATATATATTATATATATCTATATGTATATATTGTATAGTTGATGCTCCGACTTGGTCCGAGTCAACGGAAGAAGGGAGGTCAAGATTACAAGGAAAAGTTGTGAACGGCAATCTCCATATAGGCCAATTATTAAATGAGTTTCCACTTGCTAAGCAAATAAGAATATCACTTGGACCAAAAGAAGTTGAAAAAACGTTCTGTGCACTTTACATACATATACACATTTTTTTAGACACTATTTGATTTTCTTATATTTACGATTTAAATCTAAAATGCTTCTCGATTACAACATTGTAAGACTTGTACGTCGGAATCTACTGCTTGGATCATGTGACAAATTGCACTTTATTTTGCAGGGTCACAACATGACTATAGTCAAAGCGGGCGGGCACATGTAGAGCCAATTGTGGCCCAAAATCTGTTCATCAACTCGGGCGAGACATACTCCGTCTTGATCAAAGCCGATCAAAAACCGTCGAGAAATTACTGGATCACAACCAACATCGTGAGCCGGAACGCCATAGCTATGACCCCGCTTGGTCTGGCCGTCCTCAATTACTACCCGAACCACCTAAAGCGGCTTCCGCCCACGGATCCACCAGCCGGCCTAATTTGAAACGACGTCACGTTGCGATGGGCTCAGAGCTTGGTGATCAGAGCCCGCCAAGGATATGTCCACACTCCACCAGCAAAATCCGATCGAGTGATTGTGTTCGTCAACACGCAGAACACAATCAATGGTTATTACTGTTGGTCCGTGAACAATGTGTCATACAGGCTCCCGCAGATGCCGTACCTAATCGCCCTCAAAGAGAATCTCCACCACGTGTTCAATCAACACCCGCCACCCGATCTATTGCACAACTTCACGAACTATATATGACATCTACCAAAGCCCGAACAACACCAATGCCACCTATAGCGACTCGATCTATAGGCTAAAGTTCAACTCCAAAGTGGACATCATATTGCAAAATGCAAACACTATGACGCCGAACACTAGCGAGACACACTCATGGCACCTCCACGACCACGATTTCTAGGTCCTTGGGTACGGGAGAGGGCAATTCAACGTCAATAGTGACCCGAAGACATACAATTTAGCAAACCCGATCATGAAGAATACGTTGCCGGTCCATCCTTACGATGGACTGCCCTAAGGTTTGCCGCAGATAATCCGGGCGTTTGGGCGTTCCATTGCCATATAGCGTCCCATTTCTACATGGGAATGAGCGTGGTATTTGAAGAAGGTGTCAAGAAGGTGGGCAAGTTGCCTTCGGAGATATGGGATGTGGGGAGACAAAACCATTCAAGAGACCATAATTAAATAATCACTTATTTACATAAGGTTTGAAGTTACGTTTGTTATACGAATAATTAAAATATCTGTAAACTCGATAGTATATAGGTAGATATTAATAACTTTAGGTTTCGTTTGTTTCATGTAAAATGACTAATTTGAAAAATATATTCTTAAAAATCATCATTTGTATAATTTGAGGTGTTTAGTTAATGGAAAAAAGCTTTCATTATCGATAATAATTTATGTCTGATCTAAAGTTATTAGTATTCACATCTTTAACTTGTGTAGATACTATCGAGTTTACGTATATTCAATTTATTCATATAACAAATGTAACTTCAAACCTTATGTAAACAAGTGACTTATTCAATTATGGTCTCTTGAAGCGTTTTGTCCCCTCCCATCCCACGATCTCGACCTAGAATCATACCATCTATAATAATGAATGAACAAAAAAATATTTTTATTGATTACCGAAATTATTTAAATATAAATTATTATTGATAATAGAAATATTTTTTTATTGATCGATTATTTTATATGACACAACTAATTATATTTGAGAAAATATTTTTTGAATAATTTATTTTGTATTAAACAAATGCACCGTAGAAGAGTTGAACATGATTCTTGAACTTTTGGTACATATTCAATTTAGTCCATAAACTATATGAAAATATTTAGTGTACTTCTTCCATTAATTCAAGTTTAGTGACAACATTGAATATTTTCATATAGTTAATAAACTAAATTGAACATATACCAAAAACCTAAGGACAGCAATAAACAAATTAAAAATCCGTGGACTATACTGCATATTGAGTTACATTTTAGGGATCATACTAAATAAATTAGAAGTTCAGTAAACACATTACACATAGTATTAAAATTCAAGACCATTTGCATCATGTTCCTTATTAAAGAAAAAACCTCTCCTTGAATGATGCAGCACTCTAAGGCTCATATAAGTGGTTAATTTCGTACTTCAAAGATCCCCAAATATCATTTTTAAAAAATTTCCTCTTTAAATGTTGGTCGAATCTACTCACTTAATCCTTTGTTAAATTTTCTGTTTTTCCCCCTCGATGGTAAGAATCAACTTTGTTCATTCTCTATATTTATTCTTAGCCATGTGACCAAAAGATTTTTATGATATTGCTTCTCAAATTTGGCTCAGCATCCTAAGGTTTGACGTATCGCATGCGCAATCCTCATGTCCATCTCGACCACTTGAAGTATCGCATGCGCAAAGCCCATGTCCATCTCGGCCGAATTCCTTACTCCCGTGAACTTGATCCAAAGATCTAATTAAGCTCAAAGCCTGCCCACATGAATCTATTCCGCAAATGTTTAATACAATTATGTGGGCTTAATGAAAAAAGTTCCTAAGATACAAATTTAGATTAATAATATTTTTGGTTAGGAGTTAGGAGCGACTCCTAATTTTCTTATACAATAAATGACTAAACATGCACGTGTAAATAATGACTTCGCTCTCCCTTTTCTTATTTTAAACAAGCAAAAATCAGAGCTGCTGTCGTCAATTCTCATTGGAGACCAACGAAATCGGTAGAGATTTAACAAGGGATTCGAGTTTAGGACACACTATCTATGTCACAAGTGTTTTGACTCAGAAGGGACATCACAAGAGATTTAACAAGGGTTCTGCTAGTGCAAGTGGCGCTTGATCGAAGTCCTTCAAACTCTGAAGGGACATCACATACCTATGTCACAGTACTCAAACTCTTGTTCATCTAGGAGCATGAAAAGGTCCTATTTTCACGTTATCTTGCTAGGATAAGCCCTCACTTCTTCTGAATCCCGCCTTTGGTGGCTGCAAATGGGGCTTATTCGGTGGCACGTTGGTGGATCCTCTTCTGACGAATTAATCAATGTTATGCCGGTGCTACCCATCTTCTCCGATCATGTAGCTCGTCTAGTCAATGGTACTACTGGTTGCATTGGAATTCCTAGACGGCTCATAGCAGGCCTATCCCGTATTCAAAGAACTAGATGAGATCATGACTGCCTTTTATCTGGACAAAGACACATTACAAATGCATTCAGTAACATAAGTCAAGCTCAAGTCTGGTGTTCATAATTTGTGTAAAGATGCCTGCGTGTATACACCCCAGGTTGCTTGCGGGAAGTGCTACATTAGGACCGCCGATCATACATTTATATTTTGAGCTTAACCCATAAAGAAAGAAGATAATTAGTCCCTCATTATGTATTTTCTTAGTCCTGGCCCTCAATATTGCAGAATTTTCTTTATTTATCGAATGGTGTTTGACTCCAAATGATTTCTCCGTTGAACTCCAAGAACCTGCGCTGAGGGCCAGCTAATGCCGATCACCCCATTCATGGATAACCAAACCTCCCAATCACCTCCCCACAAACTCAACATAGAAGTCCTAATTTCGCAGGATTAGGAATGCTATGAACTGTGAGAACTGACATTATGAATGGAGAAAGGAGCGACATAGGACGAAAGCGTGTCATAGTTCGACAGCGAGTTTGGAGAATTCAATGACAAAAAACAAAGGGAAAATGGATGACGCGACAAACAAAATTGTACAAATTTGCAGACAAAAGTTAATCTTTTACCTAAAAGAAGATAACCTCTCTGGATTGGAAAAGTTTCTGCTACCTTGCCATAGGGACACTGTCACAATCGATCTCCAAAGCAGTCATGTCAAAACAACCATTTGATTTGCTCACCGAGGACTCCTTCAACTCTGCCAATACATGACTTATGTCCGGCCTTTGAATCGCCCTTGGTTCTGTACAAGACATAGCAATCTCCGCTACTTTCCAGGCCGAGTTGATGTTGAATTCTCCTTGTAACCTTGGATCCATAGTCCTCTGTATATCACCACTTTCAACGATAGGAGTAAACTATTGAAGTATGTGCATGACCTCACTGCCATCCCGGCTTCTCATTACAACAGGTTGGCCCGTGATTAACTCAAGGAGTACAATTCCGAAACTGTAAACATCACTCTTCTTATCACAGTTTCTAGAAGATCGAAGCCTAGGAGGAGGAAAAAAACAATTCGAGTCATTGCATCAAAATTAAAATTCTAGACAATGTGAATATTTCTTGCAATTAAAGATCATGAACTGAACTAGGTCAATAAGGTTGAGTTTTAGCTATTACTTGGAGCTGAGGTAGTCAAACGTGCCGGCAGGATGAGTTGACGCATGGGAGTAATTTTTAGTTGCAAAAGCTCGTGACAGCCCAAATTCAGCTATTTTGGCTCGGAAGTATTCATTCAACAAGACGTTTGAAGTCTTCAAGTCTCTATGGATGATGGGTGGCTTGCAATCATTATGCAAATAATCCAAACCTGAAATTCTTGCAAAATTACAATGTCAACAATGCCAAAGCAATGAAGCAAACGCCTATGGACTGTGGATATCTTATCATGTACCTTGTGCTGCATCCATAGCTATTTGTAGTCTCTCACTCCATGTCAAGAGCTTCGGATGGTCCTCTGTTGGATGCATCTTAGTGTTCCATATAAGCAAGATATAGTCTTACAATATTATTTTGCAAAAGAACCGATACGATAGAATAGAATTACGCACATGATAAATGTTGCCTTAAATTTCAATTAGCCATGTATTCATATACTAATGCCATGTGCTTGAAATCGTCGCAATATCCAAACAGAGAAACCAAACATCCGTGGTGTACAATTGTCAACAGTTGTGCTTATGGTATCATGAATGTGCATTATTATAACATAAATTGATAATAGTCTAAGAGGAAATTTCTGAACAAATATCTGCCCAAGTGTTAGCATAAGTTGATTTTTCAAAGAAAGAGAGGTCGCATTATCCTATCTGACCTCAGCCTCAAACTCAAATTCCTTGTCCCTTGCTTTGACAATTTAGAGAGCATCTTTACAGCAATTGGGGTGCCGTTATTTAGTGTGCCAAGATATACATTGCCAAATCCACCTTCACCAATCACTCGTCCAAATTTCCCAGTGATTTTTGAAATTTCTCCATACTTAAAAGGTCGATTCTTTAATCTTAGCGTCCTTTCACTAGATTTTTTAGCAAAAAGGTTCCCATGAAAATAGTGACTTCCACTTTGGATAGTGGACTTTCAAGGCAAATAACTCAACATTCAAACGACGGATGGAACGTTGTTCTTATCCCGTTTTAAGATTTGTATCAATTGGAGAAGAGGACAAAAATCAATAGATCATGGCAGGGATTCTTCGTGACCTGCCTTTGATACTCTAACATATAGATTCTTTTGCTTTTCCCAATACAAATAGATAAGTTGGAGATTGCACCATGAAACTTTCTTTGAGGGACCATTGGAATTCTATGGACAAACTTGTACTGTCAATTTTTTTCAGGTCCTTCATGTACATAACACGTTACTTTTGAAGAGAAAGATCAAAAACTTTATTGTGGATAAGTTAAGCTCAATGATGCACATTGTCTTTGTGATGCTAATACGACAATGCTGTGGTGATCCCCGTCTCCATATTCTTGTGATCATTACGTAACTCATATTACTAGCATTGAGAAATTTTGACTCAAGTCAAATTTCCTTTAGTTTTGATTGCAATATTGATAAAAATGTAAAATGAGACTCTTAGGTTGCTTAAGAAGAGATGACAAATTGCTGAGTTGTATAATCTCACATCCTAGTAAAGACATTGCTGCAGATAGAACTGTACCAAAGGAAAAGTGAAGCCAAGGCTGTCACCAGATGTATAAAAAGGTTGCGTGAACAGGACAAGTAAGAAAAATTACCTGCTTTTTGTTTTCGTTTGATTAACTAAATAATAGCCAAAATACCAAAGAGAACCGCAAAGAAGCTTGGAACTGATGTATCAACTGGAACAAAGATGGTGTCTTGTTTCTTCTTGTCCAAACAAGGATCATCCAGGTAAAGATTCACATTTCCTGCCAAAATACCACAAAGAATGAAGGAGTCGAATTGAAATTCCTATCAGCAAGTATCCAAAATGATTTGCCAAATACTAATTATATGTTGGCTTTCTTATTTGTTTTTAATCATAATAAACAGAACATGTTGATAGTATTTCAACCCTATAAAAGTTGTATATGACTCAAAGAGAGAGAGAACCTAATGTATTAAGCATTGTCATCAGCCCTTTTCTTAAGAGCTTTAGGAACTGGTCCAATCAGGTTGTTTCTACTCAAATTTCTGCATATATAGCCATGATAAGAGATTTGTCCACTTTAAATACTTTGCTGAGCTACTAGAAATTTCCAGTCAACGAGGGGGACGTTTCTAGGTAGATTTAGAGGTATCGCTCTTTAGGAGATCTTAATCAGCATTCATAAAAGACAGTTTAAAAGTAGCATCTAATGAGTGATCCGACTTGGTTCAATCCTTATGAGCACGGACTCTCCTAAGTCTATACCTCGCGTGACTTTCAAGCATGTCCATTTTTAAAGTTATTTAACACCCTAAAATGTTTTTAGGAGTCGTTACTAGTCTATAAGAGTTGGCTAGAAACCGATTGAGACGCGGGGGTGTTATCGCGATCCCTACGGAACTAGAGATTCTAAAGTTAAGGGACTTGTTTACGCTAACGTTTCTATTAGTGCTATTTTCGGTACCTAACTAGTTGGTTGTTTAATCTAAAGTGATTATGCATTCTTGTTCATCATTTAAGGCCGTAAAGGTCATTCAAATTCACTAAGCGTTCATACAATTGTTTTTTGTGGAGTCATTATCATGCAAGTCTAAACTAAGACTAACTTAATTTAGAAAAGGAACATACAATTTATTAAAACAACAATACGATAAATAAAACACTCAAGATATTAAAATATGGTGCAATAAATAAACATTCAAGTAATTGAAAGCGATTATTTAATGACAAGAAAGTAAAACCCGCAACTCGTTGGGCATTTAATAATCAATTTCATTAAACTAAGCACACATTAAGTAATAATATAGATATGTTTATCCTGGGATAATCCTAATGGACTTAGGCTAAAAATTTACATACATAAGACCGGAAGGGACATCAGTCTAATAACCTTGTCTCCATTTAAGCCACCTCCTCGTCATTACCACGAGCCATAATTCAACGTGTCTCAATTTCGGCATTCAAATGATCATACAATGCATTCAATCAAGCAAATCATCAGCAGTGCATATATCAAATTAAATAAATGGCGCCACAATTAACGTGATATTTGCTCATGTAATTTAACTAGTTCAAATCATTCCCTTAAGTTATCCAATCAAGTCATGCATAGAGTCTAACAATACGTCTAAACATATAAGCTTGATAGACATGTAATCTAGTTGAGAAACAATAAGGGAATCAATAACATTTGTTGTTCGTGTTCTTTAATTTAAGTATTTTTAAGAAATCGATTTCCATTAATTAAACTAGGCCTATTCTAATGCTAGAAATTGATTCTTCAAGCAAGAGTGGCTGTTCTAAACCAAACTTCAACTTTTGGATTTTCGGAAAATTTTTACTAAAAATAATATATTTTTTATTTTTAAAAATAATTTTAAATATATATTTTTAAATTTTCCATCATTTTAATTCGGAAAAAGGATCTCAGATCGAGTTGGAGAAACCCAATCCGAATTGCTGACCCGGACCCTAATGGTCCGGGTTCGGTCTTCGAATTGGGCCAACCTTATGGCTCAACTCAAAATTTGTAAAAGGTTTTAAGCCTAATCACAAAAAAATGGCCAGAACTGAAATGGGCCCAAAACTGACATAGCCCAAAAAAAAGACGAATTTTTATAAAAAAATCAGCACAAAACTAATCAAACCTCCAGCCCACAAATCTAACCAGCCCAATCAATTTACCCAGCCCGACTTAGACCTCAGATTTTGATTTTTTTTTTATTTCTCTTTGTATTTCTGCACTTCGTCTTCCTCCCGACGCCAAGTTCCTCCCCTTCAACGAAGCTCCATCAACATAAAGATCTCCCAACATGAAAATCATCATGCCCAAACATACAAAAACACACATTTTAGGACAAAAATCAACTCACAATGGCGGCCTCTAACCGCGGGCAACGCCAATGCTCGGAGGTATTTCCGGTGAGGTATCCATGGTTGACGGGAAACGCCAAGGACCAGGCAGTCCGGGGCTTTGAGCGGGAAAGCTCCGGAGTGTCCGAGTGGGCGGCCTTTCTTTTTTTACGTTTCTCTGGCTCCTCCTCCTCACGTTTTTTTCTATTGTGTTTTTAATCTCTCTCTTCTCAAAAAAACTGACGTCCTGCCCACGCGTGAGGTCGCGTGGGAAAATTTCCTTTATTTGTATCCCCTTCTCTCTTTTTTCTGTACTTTGCTGCTTCAGCTAAGGACATTAACTTACAGAAATCTAAGATTTGGTAATTCAGCCAAAATTTCCGGTATCACTCCTGTAAGCTGATGGTTGGACAAATCTATAAGAATAGCCAAAAGTAGGATGTTTCCACAAATAAGTGCAGTATTTCTACGGCCTATGTCTCTTAAAACACAACCTAAGTTATTCAATCATGACTTGACTTCGAGGGGTGCTTAATCATGAGTGACAAAACTTATATGTATTCCATTGTTGATAGATTCGCAAGTGATGAGACTATCTCGCCCATCAAATTGCTGGAGTTCAATTTCCTGCCATCATCGCTCAAAACAGAGGATCCTGTCATTGCCATCTTCAAAAAGGGGCATTTTTTGGTAGTAAAAAGGGAAGTTTGTGCAACCAATTCTTCAGAATTAAAATACTATAGATCCTCCTGGTGTAATGTTTTGGCTACTAGAAGATTCGGGATCGTCAATCTCATTCTTTGCATGGGTTTCGCTGTCTCCTTCTTCTGTAATTTATGGTTATTTTTGGACCTGGAGTATCTATTAACTAATTTCAAAAGACCTAACACTTGCTCACATGCAATGCAATTTTGGGATACTTATGACAAAGTTGGAAAACTAGGCTATTGGTGAAAGAAGTTGCAAAGAACATGAAAATATATTGGAGGGGGCATTTTTTGCTAATCGATGAGTGTATGACATCTCATGATCCACCCCTTCCATATGGAGCAACGTCCAAAAAGAAATACTCAAGATGGTGGCTTTTTGAGGTGAGTGTCAACTTAGGGATGAGTTTATGAGCTCTCTCCAATACCATTTGAAGCTTGGGTGTCAAACACTCCCTCCATAAGAACACTTTAGTTCCAATCATGCCTCCAAGCAACTTGACAAAAACATGACAAAGTTCTCGGTCTATATGAGAGTTCAACTAGAAGGTTGCATTCATCCAAAATGTTCTTTCTCATGGATACATAAAACTCCCAATTTCATGACGAATTAGAATTCTTCTTAATTTTACCTAGAAAACTAGTATTATTGCAAAAAAAAAAAAAAAACATTGTCAAGGGACTCACAGTGATATAATCCTTGGAGGATTTCCATAACTACAATCTAGACCATCCCATCTGTAGTCCCTCGGTATGCATGGATCACCTTGCCAGCTTTCTCTCTTGATGCGAAACCTTAATTTGATGTCTTTGATAGCTTTCACTGCATTTTAAATCACAAAAAAGATCTACAATTTAAAGAGAAGGATAGAGATGCAAAAAGTAGTTGTGATCACATACGCATTATATAGACTTTTAGTTTCTTCAAAAGGCTTGTAACATTCTAGGGCTTCAATTTGAAGAGAATCTCTAGCAATTACAAAGCAAAAAGTAGCCAAAGCAGGGAATTAAGCAGATAGCAGATCAATACTTAGCAACATCTCTTGATCCCAACAAAGCATCTATTGATATAAGAGTTCACAAACAACTTAAAACCCATAGTGGAGAGTAGCATATTTAGCGTTGGCTTACCTAAATCTTGATTATTGACCATGGAATATACATGTACTTATTTATTGATGTCAATCGTAGCACAACTGTGAAATGTGTATATAAACAACAAAAGCATGCCATCATCTTGTGTTGTGGGTACATTTTGACGATCATAAACTTGAAAAAACTCTATGGCGTTGAGGATTGGTGGATATCCAAACTTATTTGTTGAATTAATCGAGAGGTTCACGATGGACCCTATTATTGGAGTGGAAAGTATAGCCACTGTCTTTAAGTATTCAAGGCTCACCGTCTCCATGAATTGATTACCATTCATGGAAATTGTGAACTTCGTTTGTTGGCCACTCTTCAGTCTCTCAATCGCCATTAAATGGACGCACAAGATCCATTTGTTTCGCAATTTCTTTACTAATGTTCCCAGCTGTCGTTTGGTGGTGGTGGCAGCAGCTAGGTCTCACTAGAATGCCCGCGGTGGCTGCTCATCGCGAGTCCGACGGAATGGGTCTCACCGTGCTTTGGAGGCGATTGGGTGGCTTTGAAGACAAATCGGCGGCAACGTCAGCCTTGGCAGGGCCGAGAGGACTCCTGGGGACACGTCGGAGGTGGCAGCTCGGCTTGGGCATCGTTGGAATGACCCAAATCCGGTGAGCTCCACTTCGGTGAATAGGGGGTGAATAATGCCATGAGGTCTTCTTTCGTGGGCTCTCGGTAGCAATGATGGCCAAGACAGGGATGACGGTTAGTCGGGGCTGAATGACGGTGTCGCGAGGAAGCCGATGCCACCGACGGCACTCCAAACGGTGGTTGGACGAGAGAGAACGAGTGGCGCGAAGGAAGGCGCTCGCTTGGGTGGGAGAACAAGGGGCAGTCGCGGCCTCGAGGGAAGAAGACGTGACTGGAGGCAAGTGGCGGCCACCCATTGGCCGTGGCTCAAGCCGACAGGACGCCTATGGCGTTTACAGGCATAGCCTACCGCTGGTTGGCACTAGCCAGGCGGTGGGCTTCGTGTGCGCATGCACGCGACATGCTCGACAAAACGTTGGAGAGAGATTCGGTCTTTTTTGCTTGAAGTTTTCTTGGGTTTTGTCCCGGTTACTTTTCCGAATTGGTTGTTTCAAATAGTGTTCTGATTAGTGCTTGCTCTTGGACTAAGTGTCCTATTTTTTTTTTTATCAGTGTCTTGCTTCGGACTTTGTTCGACTATTAGTGTTCTTTTCGGATTTCATTTGTTCGGCGTAATTGTTTCGAAAAGACAGTGAATTGAACTTGTGTTTCTATGTTGGTGTTTTTCCGGAAGACCAGTGAATTTTTTTTAATTCACGTAGAACTGCTTCAAGGGAAGATTCGTTCTTGCATGAGTTTATTTAATAAGAAAGTGCAATTTTCCTTCTGATAGTGGCCATCTAAATGTGAATGTCCAGATGGAATTTTTGAAGCTCTATTTTTTTTCTTTCCGGTGATACTTGCTTGACACGGGTCTGACGCCTTTGTGCGTGGCAACAAGAGCCGTGTCTGGTGAATGAGACGGTATTAAGTGTGTAATGGTGTCTCGATTGTTTGACTTGGTCGATTAAATCGTCAGTTGAAATAAGCCCATCATGTTCCCAGGTACTAAGGAAAAGTACATTCCTCAATTTTCCTCAATTTTCTTAGTTACTTGAACACAGACTCTGTAAGTGTACGTGGATTTGGTCTCCCTCATTTTTAAGTCCATTAAATGCTCTGCTTTGTTCGGTTTATTGGTCCTTTTTTTATGTCTATAAAGACTACAAGTGAGCGAAAGCTTCGTCGCTGCTTTGCCCTCGCTCGTCCTAGTCAGCCACCAAGTCATATATCCTTGATCGGTCAATTCTCGCCGCTTGGGAGTTGATCGATTTCCGAAGTGCTCTCGCTTCGTGCGATGCGTGCGGTCACGAAATGAAGATGAAGCGGAGAGCCCTGGAAGTGCCTCCAAAGATTAAATCTTTCATTGACAATGTTGCTATTGTTCCACTCGAGAACATAGAAGAGAACCCCGGAAATGTTTTGTCTGGGAGTTTGATTAAAGAGAGATAGTTTGATCCTTGGGTGGGAAAAGATGCTGGTGGCTTGCCTAACAGTGAGATGGCTTATGATAATGCTTGTAGAAGAAAAGCCAAGCGAACCCTCCCATACTCTCACGAGCGGACGACCCAGCCTCCTCCTTCACTGATTGGAGCGGCGACATCACGATGATGATGATCGGACGACACTATGGGAGCAAGCTCGTCGGTGACGCGCTGGGTCAGAGGACTTTCGCAATGACTGCCATTATGCGCGGTTTCTCCAGCGAAGCCGTGGCGGGAGCCAAGGATTCATGTTCAGGGCTCGTTTGCGGGGCCGCGATTACGTGGCTCAAGGCTCTGGCGGTCAGGTTGTGCCATGAGAGCACCATGGCCCTCGATGAAAAACAACAGTAGTGACCGATTGATGAGGATAAGCGCTAGGTCACTGGTCTTGGCGGATTGGGCTAGGACAAGAAAGCGATCGCGAGTAATTGGGCGTGGAGCCTTCAAAGGTCACCAAGGGTGACGGCACTAAGTAGAGGTGGACTTGTTTCCGGTTTTTTGTATAAGGCGAACGTGTCTATAGATTTGAAGAAGCACCACTTTTCGTTGACGGTCTTGAATAAATTGACCTTTTGGACTATCAAGGCCTTGAGATACCCCACTGACGTACTCTTCCATAGAAGGTATGGTTGCCGAGCAAAGATGCTAGAGACCATGGCAATAGTACCCAACATGGTTGGAAGAGTTTATGCATTGCAAATCGTTGAGATAGTTCGATTGCAAGTGTGAGATTGCGTTCGCTGTGCGTGTCTTTAGATTAGCGCAATTGGATTGCTACCATGTCTAGATTGAGCCTTGCTTGTGTTGGTTGAGCAGTGTTTGATGATTCTGATTGCGCTTTTGGTTCTTGAGAAAGAGCAAAACTTGTTGCTGCAGTTCATTCTAAACCGTTTTTGGGCCCATTCTGTTTCATGATTTTCTCTAGAGTTGTGTGCTGGGAATTTTTGCATTTGTTGTCTTGATGAAAGTTGTTTCCATCTTTCTCATCTAAAATATAATTTAATTTGAGAATTTTATGAATTCATAAAAGTCTCGGCTTGTTTTCTTTTAGATGTCACGGGGCGATCGATCTAGCGTTCCCGAGCCCGTGCGGCCTTAGGAAATTGCTTCCCAAGTCAGCCTAAACCGTTCGGATCGAGGGTATTTGCAAAGAAGGCGCAAAGGATCGAGAGAGAGAGAGAGAAGAGAGAAGAGTAAGGCTCATGTATTATTGATCAACCAACATCCTCATGGGGATTGAGTTCCCTTTTATACACTCATCAGGCCTAGAGAGTCGGCCATCTAGCCGTTAGACACAAAAGGAAAAGAGTCGTTGCCTGTCCCATCATCGGACCGTTGCAGTCTGTCAGGGGTCGCAGGGTCGGTTCACGGCCGGGCCATGGATCGTTCATGACCCATGCGCTGTAAGGGTCATGACCCGTGCAGATCAGGTCATGAATGGTTCGTGACTCATTCTGATCGGTTCGTGGCCTATGCCTGGCTCCACTTCGCACTGATCCAAGGGATCATGAGAGGATCGATGTGATCCTTCGAGGATCGATCCCAAGGGTCGAGAGGGACCGATCCATGATCGATCCCATGGATCATTGAGGATCACTAGGGATCGTGCATGGATCGATCCCTGATCGAGTCGGGGAGGGTCCTTGATCGGGCACTGATCTGGTCACGGAGCGGTCGTGACCCATCCTGGCTAGGACATAGCCTGTACATGAACCAGGTACTGAGCGGTTCACGGCCCATCCGTGGAATCGAACATGGACCGATACATGACTGAGCGGTTGGGACGGCTAAGGCTTGGGTCATATCACCCAAGCCGTGTCAATCTCCCCCACCTATTCCGGCGACGCCCTCGTCGCCCAGACCTCGGAAAGCTTCTATTTGAGCCTTAAATTGCCATAGTGCTTCTTCAGGTTCCCAACTTGCTTCACTGTCCGGAAGTCCCTTCCACTTGATCAAATATTCACATCTTGGAGGGCGATACTTCTTCCGAATCACTCTATCGGCCAAGATTTGGTCGATTTCCCGATCTATGGGATTCTCCACGTTCAGGATCCTCCGCGTCCTGATGAAAAGGCTTCAACATGCTCACGTGGAACACCGGGTGCAGCTTTAGCTTTTGGGGCAAATCCAGTTTGTAAGCGCACTTCCCCACTCGTTTTACCACTCGGAAAGGTCCCTCGTATCGCCTTATGAGGGCCTTGTGGACATCGCGATACCTTAGGACCGCGTGTAGCTTCGCCATCACAAGATCTCCCACTTCAAATTCTACATGGCGTCGCTTCGTATCAGCCCACTTCTTCATCCTTTTAGCGGCTTTGTGAAGGCACACTCGAGCAACATCAATTTGTTCTTTCCAATCTTTGGCGAACTTGTAAGCAGCAGGGCTAGGGCCTCGGTATCCCGCTGCCATTTCGCCGGGCGTGAGGGGCTGTTGCCCCGTGACCAGCTCGAAGGGGCTTTTACCCGTGGCTTCGCTTTTCTGCAGATTGTAGGAAAACTGGGCCACATCCAGCAACCTTGCCCAGTTGACTTGAGTTGTATTCACATAGTGGCGGAGGTATAACTCAATGAGAGCGTTTGCTCTCTCGGTCTGCCCATCGGTTTGAGGGTGCACACTTGTTGAGAAGTTTAGGCTAGTGCCGAAGAGCTTGAAGAGTTCCGACCAAAATCGCCCCGTGAATCGGGGATCCCGATCACTCACGATTGTTCGGGGCAATCCCCAATATTTGGCAACGTGTTTCATAAACAACTTGGCTGCCTCCTTAGCCGGACAATCCTTAGAAGCTGGAATGAAGGTGGCATATTTAGAGAAGCGATCGACCACCACCATCAAAGTCCGACACCCTTCGGATTTTGGGAGCCCTACCACAAAGTCCATGGAGACACTCTCCCATGGTCGTTCGGGGATTGGTAGTGGCTCGAGAAGACCAGCCGGAGCCCGTTGTTCTAGCTTGTCTTGCTGGCATACTAGGCAGGTTCGGACGTATGCCTCCACATCGTCCCGCAAATGAGGCCAGAAGTAACAATCCTCGACCAAGGCCACCGTTCGATGAATACCAGGATAGCCGGCCCACCGTGAGTCGTGGCATTCCTAGAGGATCTCCCTCCTCAGTTTCCCGTGAAGGGGAACATAGAGTCGACGCCCTTTGGTGTAGAGGAGATCTTCTTCTTCCCAAAACTGTCGAGTTTTGCCTTCTCGGGCGTGTTCTAGGATGGCCTTGGCTGTAGGGTCATGCCTCAAGCCTTCTCGGATTCGGTCTTTCCAGGGGCAATCGGGACGGCTAATGGCCGTTAGCCAAGTTTTCCGGCTGAGGGCATCAGCCACAGCATTAGACTTCCCGGGCCTATACTCCAAGGCAAAGTCGAATTCCGCCAGAAAATCTTGCCATCGGGCCTGCTTGGGACTCAACTTCTTCTGGGTTTGGAAGTAGCTAGTGGCTACATTGTCGGTTCTCACAATAAAGCGGGAACCCAGCAAGTAATGTCTCCATGTCCGGAGGCAATGGATAATGGCTGTCATTTCTTTTTCTTGCACGGTGTAGCGGCGCTCGGTGTCGTTCAGCTTCCGGGACTCGTAGGCTACAGGATGCCCATTCTGCATCAGCACTCCCCCAATCGCCTGATCCGATGCATCAGTCTCTACCTCATAAGGAACGGCCTGGTCGGGTAAGGTCAAGACCGATTCCTGGATCATCGCCCGTTTGAGGCGCTGGAAAGCTTCTTCTTGTCTTTCGGTCCACTCCCACAGCCTGTTTTTCTTAAGCAGGTCAGTGAGAGGGGCCGTTATGGCCGAGTATCCTTGGACGAATCTTCGGTAATAGTTGGCCAGCCCCAAGAAAGACCGAAGCTCGGATACTCCCGACGGCCTCTCCCATTCCTCAAGGGCCTTGACCTTGATTGAATCCATCCGCACTCGTCCGTGTCCGATCACGTGGCCAAGGAAGACAATCTCCTTCCGACCAAAGGCGCATTTCTCCTTCTTCACGTAAAGCTCGTGATCCCGAAGGGTCTGAAGCACCTTTCGGAGGTGTCGAACGTGCTCCTCTAGAGTCTGGCTGTACACCACAATATCGTCTAGATAAACAACCACAAACCGATCGAGGAAGGGGTGAAGTACCTTATTCATCAAGGTGCAGAAGGTAGCCGGGGCGTTAGTGAGGCCGAAGGGCATCACCAAAAACTCGAAGGATCCATACTGCGTCACGCAAGCTGTCTTTGGTTCATCCCCTTCAGCGATTCTGACCTGGTAATAGCCGGATCGTAGATCAAGTTTCGTGACCCAGCGAGCCTTTCCTAGCTGATAGAACAGATCCACTATCAAAGGTATTGGATATTTATTCTTCACAGTGACCTTGTTTAAGGCCCGATAGTCGACACACATTCGGAGAGACCCATCATGTTTCTTTTGAAAGAGAACCGGGGCGCCGAAGGGAGACTTGGAGGGGCGGATGTATCCCGAATCAAGCAGCTCGGTGAGCTGCTTACGGAGCTCTTCTAGTTCGGGAGGAGCCATTCGGTAAGGTGTTCTGGCCATTGGGCGCACGTCGGGATCTAGATCGATTCGATGATCGACTTCCCGCTTCGGAGGCAATCTCTTTGGGAGTTCGGGAGGCATTACATCGGTAAAGGAGTCTAGGATCCGCGCAACTTCCTCCGGAATTTCCCCCTCTTCAGACTCAGGGTACTCCTTTAGTGCTGCGAGGAAGGTCTCTTCCCCATGTTTCAGCCCCTTGGATAATTGTATGGCCGAGAGAGTCTTCTGATCCCGACCAGCGTTTCTTGTCACTGGTACCACACACTGGCACCGCTTGTCCAAGATGCATAGACAATCCGCAAAGGGAAGCACCATAGCATTGATTCGATCCAAGAATCCTAAGCCAATTACGAAATCATAATCGTCTAGGGGGATTACCTCGATGGATTCTCGGCTGGACCACGGTCCCATTCGGAACTCCACGTCTCTAGCTGAGCCGAGGGTGGGTACTTGCGTGGAGTTAACGGTCTTAATCCATCCCGTCTCGGCTTCCGTTCGCAAAGCTAACTTCTGGGCTACTTCCTTGGAGATAAACAGATCCGAGGCTCCGGTGTCGACAAGGGCACGAAGTTTCGTTCCCCCAACTTCCATTTCCACGAACATCAGCCCCCGGGATCGTGATCCCTTCTTTGTTTGAATCGAGCTCAAGAGTCGGAGTGACCCTAATTGCTCTTCCCCTCCGGTCCCCTCTTCTTGCGCCTGGACAAGAGCGGCAAGCTTTCCCCTCGTGGGGCATTCACGGGCCATGTGAGGACCGTCGCACAGAAAGCATTTCAAGGGGGGTCGGCTTCATTTTAGGCCCCCAGCGTTTACCTCAGTCCGGGGCTTGGGAAGGGTCGGCACAGGCCGGTTTCCAGTGGAGGTCCCCCTATCTCCCCCACCAGTGAACTTCTCCCGTGGCCGCCCTTCCGACTTGTTGTTGCCAAAGGCTTTGTACTCCACTAGGGATTCCGCCGTAGACATGGCCGTGGAGAGGTCCCGGGCATTGCACCTATTTAGCTCTTGTTTCACCCATGGTTTCAGTCCGCCCACGAACTGGTGGAACGCTTCCCCGTCGCTCATCGAGGGGATTTGGAGCAGCAGCTCCGAGAATTTCTTCACATAGTCACGGACTCTGCCCTTCTGTTCAAGGTGCCGGAATTCATCCCTTGCCTCTTCCTCGGCATAGGCCGGATAGTATTGTTTCCAGAACTCCTCAACAAATTTTTCCCAGGTCAGGATCGGCTCCCCCACCTGATCATCCGTTCTACGCCTCCACCACAGCAAGGCATTGTCCGTTAGGTACATGGCCGCGGTGCTTACACGGATCAACCCATCTCTCACTCCCGTGGCCTGGAAGTATTCTTCCATGTACCACAAGAAGTTGTCGACATCCTTAGCCATCCGCGAGCCGGAGAACTCCTTGGGTTTAGGGGCATCAATCCGTAAGGTGTTCTCGTGCAAGTTCGTCCGACCAGCCGAACTTGACATCCTCTCGGCCAATTCCGTCCGAATATTGGCCATCTCATTCCGCATGGCCTCAATCGTGGCCTCTAGGGTCTCATTCTTTTGCCTCAGCTCGGCGGTGGACGTGGTTAGTTCCCCTAGCGTGCCCAGCATTTCCCCTCGGAGCTCTCCCATGTCGGCCTTGATCTCCAGCATTTCGGCGTGGAGTTCATCTCGGCTGGTCGTCACTCCTTCCATGCTTGGGGCAACGTCTTCAACCACCCCCTGGACGTTCGCGAGGGCCACTTCCATCCTGGCCACTCTCATCTCCAGTTCTTCCACCGCATCCCGCGAGTTGGACGAGCGGCTTTTCCTCGCTCTATGGGATCGATCTGCAGTTCCTTCCCATTCTCCTCCCATCCTCTCGCTTCTAACGATTTCTGATCACAGGTCCATGCAAAGGTTGAACTCAACCTTGGCTCTGATACCACTTGTCACGGGGCGATCGATCTAGCGTTCCCGAGCCCGTGCGGCCTTAGGAAATTGCTTCCCAAGTCAGCCTAAACCGTTCGGATCGAGGGTATTTGCAAAGAAGGCGCAAAGGATCGAGAGAGAGAGAGAGAAGAGAGAAGAGTAAGGCTCATGTATTATTGATCAACCAACATCCTCATGGGGATTGAGTTCCCTTTTATACACTCATCAGGCCTAGAGAGTCGGCCATCTAGCCGTTAGACACAAAAGGAAAAGAGCCGTTGCCTGTCCCATCATCGGACCGTTGCAGTCCGTCGGGGGTCGCAGGGTCGGTTCACGGCCGGGCCATGGATCGTTCATGACCCATGCGCTGTAAGGGTCATGACCCGTGCAGATCAGGTCATGAATGGTTCGTGACTCATGCTGATTGGTTCGTGGCCTATGCCTGGCTCCACTTCGCACTGACCCAAGGGATCATGAGAGGATCGATGTGATCCTTCGAGGATCGATCCCAAGGGTCGAGAGGGACCGATCCATGATCGATCCCATGGATCATTGAGGATCACTAGGGATCGTGCATGGATCGATCCCTGATCGAGTCGGGGAGGGTCCTTGATCGGGCATTGATCTGGTCATGGAGCGGTCGTGACCCATCCTGGCTGGGACATAGCCTATACATGAACCAGGTACTGAGCGGTTCACGGCCCATCCGTGGAATCGAACATGGACCGATACATGACTGAGCGGTTGGGACGGCTAAGGCTTGGGTCATATCACCCAAGCCGTGTCACAAGGCTCTAGGATGTTCTTAGAACACCGACTTTGACCTTTGTGAATTCGTTTTTTTTTTTAGCCTGTTTTGCTGCGATTTTGAGAAAGTGTTCTTCATGAAAGTTGTAGTTCATACATAGGGCTACAACATGTTAAAATTTCAGATCCATACTATGACATTTGATTCACTTTTGACATGCTTTTGTATCCGAGTTTTTCCTGGAAGTAATCCGGTTTTTCCAATCAAATGGATACTCCTTTCTGAAAAATTTGCTCAACGAATTTGAATTGGTGATCTTCATGGAAGTTATAGGTCAGGTTGGGCTCCAACAAACTAAATTTCAGCTCAATTCGATGTCATTTAGTTTGTCTTTTGGTAGTCCTAATGTGTGATACAATTCTGAAATTGACCCTGTTTCTCTAGTTGTTAATGATTCTGTATGCTGGATAGCTCAACGAATTTGATATGGACTTCTTCTTAAGAATTGCTTATCTATACCTTAATTAAGATGTGGTGAAGTGTTTTGATCATTGGAGAGAAACGGACTTTTTGTCATGAGGATCAAATGAATGATTACTCTGAAATGTTTCCCTTGTTGTGTTCACACATCTTAAAAGGTGACTAGCTAGTAAGTCGGGGTTCATGGTTATTTAACTAGAGATTGGTTGAGGGTATTGACTTTACTTCCTTTTATGATTTATGCATGCACGTTGAATAATTGAAGTGCTACATTTTGATTGTGCATGGCATGCACATGTTCGAGGGAGGAATTACCATGCATAGTAAGTCGTGGGACATGTTTGCCACGCATTGTAAGTCGCGAAACCCCTGAGTATTTGGGATGTCCCAAGTGAATTGAGCAGAGGTGATAGAGGAGGTGAATATGAATTTTCTTTTGAGGAAATTTGATCTGAGTCTGGTATCATTCACCAGGTTACCCCTCCATATGCACCACAAGCTAATGGAATGGCAGAAAGGTAGAATCGGACCTAAAAGGAAACAATGTATGCATTGTTAATTAGCTCCGATTTATTGTAGAATTTGTGGGGGAAGCTGTTTTGACGGCGAATTTTATTTTGAATAGAGTACCTCACAAAAAGACACGACGAACTCCCTAAGAAAAATGGAAAGGCGAAATGCCTAACTTGAAATATCTCAAAGTGTGGGGGTGTTTAGTTAAGGTCGCAACTCTTTAAGTCTAAAAGGGTTAAAGTAAGACATAAAACTGTTGATTGTGTCTTTATTAGATGTGCTATTAATAGTAATGCATATCGATTTATTGGTTCCGAGGTCTCAGATATACATGTTAATCCATATAACATAGTATATGACCGGCATAAGAGACACTAAATCAACAAGTGAGTATATATTTACACTTGGTGAAGGAGCAGTGTCATGGAAATCATCAAAAAAAAATTTTGCTTTGCAAGGTCTACTATGGAAGTAGAATTTATAGCTTTGGATAAGGCTGATGAAGAAGCAAAATGGCTTCGGAATTTCATGGAAGACATTCCAAATTAGCCTGAATCAATGCTAGCTATGTGTACACATTGTGATAGTCAAGTGGTAATTGGAAGGGCAAGGAATGTCATATGTAATGGTAAGTCTCGACACATTCGTGAAAGACATGATACCGTAAGACAACTAATCTCTAGTGGAATTATCACAATTGACTATGTGAATTCAATAGATAATGGTGTGGATCCACTAACAAAATAAAAGGCCTAACTAGAGATTAGTTGTGAAAATATCCAAGGAAATGGGTTTAAGGCCTATAAAATAAGTCTTCATTGCAGACACCTTATCTAAATGACTGGAGATCCCAAGAACTAGGTTCAAAGGGACAACTAAGTGATGTAGACGGTATAGTGTACTGTCAATTGTTACTCATTCCTGTGGAAGGACAATACTAACAAGGCGAGGTTAAGCATAAAGCTTTTAATGATATTGAATTGGTATAAGAAATACCACAGATTCAGGAATCACCTATGTGAGTGCGAAGTGTGGGCCGCTTCTATGAGAATTCGAAAAGGCCGGTTCTCTAAAGCACTCATGAGACTAGGCGGTGTTCACGGCCAAAATGAACACAACAGTGAGAACCAACTGTATTCGAGAGAAAGTTGTGTGGTTTCTATTGTCTAGGCTTACACCAAATGTTGGCAGTTCAAAGACATCGCGTCTACTAACCGACCGAGTAAGTCCGATAGATTTCACTAGGGATAGTTCAAAGTCTCAGACTACTAATCCCGATGCAGCAATTATTTCATTGAATAATTGCACATTGCATCATGCATTTCAAGCATAAACGAAGAGTCATGATAAAGGAACTTCTCATTCATGTGGGGGATTGTTGGGGACTTAGTGTCCCCATGAGTTGTGAATGAGAAATGGATGTAGGAATCCCATTGTGACTCTTCGTTTAAACCTTTTTCAATTTTTTAGTCTTTGTGACCTTTCGGCCAAAAAAAACATGATATTACACCGGTTCGGGGAAAAAACTGAACCTTTCTTTTCAAAAAAAAATTCATTCATTCAAAGTCGAGTCGTGTGCAATATCATTCAAAAAAAAAAGATACGGTTGAGTTCATCGGGTCTTCTCTTGTAGTACCGCAAGGGAGAGACGTAGATTTGTTCTATCTTGGGAGACAGTTGTCCGACGGCCTTGGTACGAGTAAAAGGTGGGCAATATTGTCTTAAGGAGACAACGTGTATTTGTTGGGCTCGAATCAACATTTTCAAATATTCTATTTTTGGGTTCAATCATCTACTTCAAGAATGTTGTCGACAGAAGCTTACGGATCATTCAACAATCTTCCAGGTTATGTTTTTCCACTTGTTCCTGAACATATTATGATTGCTGTTTATTTAATATATTTTGTAGTTCCCGAACTTTATGTCTTCTAAAACACCGTCCATAGCATTTCGACAACACCTAACAACAATCCTAGAACTGGCTGGGCGCTCAACCATGTAGAGAGGAGTTGCTCAGCCACGGGTGGGCACCGGACCAACACACCCTCGGTGCTTGGGCCACTAGTGGGGCTTGCATGGTTCGATAGTTTGGCACTTGTTTCAAGTTCTTATTTTGGGTTTACATCGAGAACACAATCAAAATGAGGATTTTTTTTTTGGGAAAAATTTGATATGTATTTTGAGTGTTTGAGGCTTCTTAAAGGGCATGTTAGATCATATTTCTTAGAATGATTAGTGTGTCAATTGCAAAGGAGGTTTTGGAAGTTCTTTGTGAGACTTCTTCCTAGTTTCATGAGAATCTCGTCAGAGGTAGTTTATAAAATTGTTGAGTATAATTGAGGCTGAGAAGCACGGAATTTGAAAATTTGGAGATTATAGGAAAATCTCTACTGATGCAAAAACTTGCACTGGATTTCTTCTTTATTGACACTGAATTGGTTAATTTTTGTGAAGGAGATATTTCATCTCACTTTTTCATATTTTTAATTATTGCCCAAGTCAACTCCTAGTAATTGATATGCACTAGTCATAGAAGATAACATTTATATTCTTTTAGCACATATTTTATTCAGCTCATCGAAGAACACCCGACTTTGTTGGAATTGGCAAAAGTTAGAACACGTAGTTACCTTACTCAAACACAGCATAGTTAGTGCAACGCCATGAGTCTTCACTATACACATATTGTCCAAGTCTTTACTATACACATATTGTCCACTTTGGACAGTAAGCTCCCGTGATTTTGTTCTTATTAGGGTAGCCTATATTACCCTAAGAAAACTTAGAGGGCCATTGTCTTATAAGGCAGCCCATATCTCTCTCCCAAAGCGATGTGTGATAAGAGACGTGCCCCTCCTTGTGTGTATCCAGGGACCAAGGTGCAAACGCACCACCATCCCTCCTCCCTATGCATCACCGCCTGGGCCGTCACACTCTCCACCCCTTATGAGCACATCGTCCTTGCTATGGCCCTACACGTGGTCAGGAGTCAACTCTGATGCCACTTACAATACCCTTGGTCTTCACTTATAATACCCTCGGTCTTCACTGTACACATATTGTTCGTTTTGGACACTAAATCCAAATGATTTTGATCTTCTCAAGACAGTTCATACTACCCCAAGAAAATGTGTATATATAGTTATAGGGCCCATTGCTTTATAAGGCGGCCTAGACCTCCTTAGGCGATGTGGGATAAGAAACGTGGCCCTCCTTGCGCGCGTTCGGGGATCGAGACACAAACACACCGCTATCCCTTCTCCTCGCGCACCGCTGCTTGGGCCGTCACATTTAGGATCCAAATATAACCCAAAGGGAAAAGAGAAGAGCTTCGGGTCAATGTCCAAGGGTTAGATTATTATCTAGACACGATTCATCGTGAATCGACATGAACTTCAACCTTTGGCCTGATGGATCATGTATGGCCTGAGTTTAGGGTCCTCAACCGCCAAGCAAGGTATCGTTGTGCAGACATTTGTTTCTATCTGTAGCCAGTTAAGACGACCCTAAAGGATTTGTGGGCTCCTAACTTGAGATAAGGATCCTCTAACTCCGTTGATACCTCAATAAGTCTTAACCATTGATATGTCAGTTATAAATGTAATTAAACTATGCACCCTTTCTTTGCATAGATGAGCAAGGTATCTAATCGACAGTGGATACGTACACAGAGGTAAAGTCAATAGTATTGGTCTGCATGGGCCGATTCTATGTAACAACTTCTCAAGAGAGCTGAAAAGAACGACGAATAGCCTCCCTAACTCTCCACACTGAATAGAAAATGTTATTGTTCAGACGACAACATCTTAAATATTAATCAAGTGAGGATTGACTCCTAATTTTCTTATGCAATAAATGACTAAACATGCATGTGTAAATATTTACTTCACTCTCCCTTTGTCTTTTGAACAAACAGAAATTAGAAGTGCTTTCGTCAATTCTCATTGGAGATAATGAAATTGGTAGAGATTTAACATTAAGGGACTCGAGTTAGGACACACTTTCTTTCTTTATTTTGCACTAGCAGACCCAGAAAAAAAGAAGATAAATAGTCCCTCATTATGTATTTTCTCAGTCCTAGCCCTCAATATTGCAAAATTTCTTTATTTATCGAATGTCGTTTGATTCCAGCTGATTTCTCCGTCGAACTTCAAAAACATGCGCTAAGGGCCTGCTAATGCCGATTACCCCATCCATATATAACTCAACCTCCGAATCACTTCCCCATAAACTCAACATAGTAGTCCTAATTTCGTAGGATTAGGAATGACATGAACTGACATTATGAATGGAGAAAGGAGGGACAGAGGACGAAAGCATGTCATAGTTCGAAAGCGAGTTTGGAGGACTGAAAAACAGAAAGCGAAGGGAAAATGGATGGCGCGACAAAAGAAAATAGTACAAATTTGTAGACAAAAGTTAATCTTTTACCTAAAAGAAGATAACCCTAGTGGATTGGAAAAGTTTCTGCTACCTTGCCACAGGGACATTGTCAGAATGGACCTCCGAAGGAGTTATTTCAAAACAACCACTTGATTTGCTCACCAAGGACTCCTTCAACTCCGCCAATACATGATTTATGGCCGGCCTTTCAATCGCCCTTGGTTTTGTACAAGACATAGCAATGTCCACCACTTTCCAGGCAGAGTTAATGTCAAATTCTCCTTGTAATCTTGGATCCACAATCCTCTGTATATCACCACTTTCAATAATAGGAGTTAACCATTGAAGTATGTGTATGAAGTTGTTGCCATCCAAGCTTCTCATTACCGCAGGTTGGCCCGTGATTAACTCAAAAAGTATAATTCCGAAACTGTAAACATCACTTTTCTTGTCGCAGTTTCCAGAAGATTGAAACCTGGGAGGAGGAGAAAATAATACGAATCTTTGTATCAAAGATAAAATCCTAGGCAATGTGAATATTTCTATGCAATTAAAGATCTTGAGCTGAACCATATCAATAAGGTAGAGTTTTAGCTATTACTCGGGGCCGAGGTAGCCAAAAGTGCCAGCAGGACGAGTTGACACGTGGGAGTCATTTTCAGCTACAAAAGCTCTTGATAGGCCAAATCTGCTATTTTGGCTCGGAAGTCTTCATTCAACAAGACGTTTGAAGTCTTTAAGTCTCTATGGATGATGGGTGGCTTGCAACCACTATGCAAATAATCTAAACCTGAAATTCTTACAAAAACAATGTCAACAATGCCAAAGCAATGATGGCAAAACACATACTAACTATGGATATCTTATCATGTACCTTGTGCTGCATCCACGGCTATTTGTAGTCTCTTACTCCACGTCAAGACCTTCGAATGGCCCTCTGCTGGATGCATTTCAATGTTCCATATAAGCATGACACAGTCTTACAAGATTATTTTGCATAAGAACCAATACAACAGAATAGAAATACCCACCTGATAAATGTTGCCTTAAATTTCCATTAGCCATGTATTCATATACTAATGCCATGTGTTTGGGATCGTCGCAATATCCGAATAGAGAAACCAAATTTCCATGGTGTACAATGGTTAAGAGTTGTGCCTGTGATATCACGATGTGCATTATTACAACATAAACTGATGATAGTCTAAGAGGAAGTTTTTGAATAAATATCTGTCCAAGTGTTAGCATAAGTTGATTTGCAAAGAAAGAGAGGTTGAAGAAAGAGAGGTCGCATCATCCTATCTAACCTCAGCCTCAAATTCCTTGTGCCCTTGCTTTGATAATTTAGAGAGCATCTTTACAGCAACTGGGGTGCCGTTATCTAGTGTGCCAAGATATACGTTGCCAAATCCACCTTCACCAATCACTTGTCCAAAATTCCCAGTGATTTTTGAAATTTCTCCGTACTTAAAAGGTCGATTCTTTAATCTCAGCGTCCTCGCACTAGGTTCTGTACCAACAAGGTTCTCATGAGAATCGCGACTTCCACTTTGGATAGTGGACTTTCAAGCAAAAAACACAACAGTCAAACAACGTATGGAATGTTGTTCTTATGCTATTTTAAGATTTGTACAAAAATCAAGAGATCAAGGTAGGGATTCTTTGTCACCTGCCTTTGATACGCTAACATATAGATTCTTTTGCTTTTCTCAATACAAATAGGTAAGTTGGAGATTGCATTGAGGGACCATTGGAATTCTATGGACAAACTTGTACTGTCAATTTTTATAAGTCCTTCCTATACACAACACGTTACTTTTGAAGAGATAGATCAGAAACTTTATTGTGGATAAGTTAAGCTCAATGATGCACATTCTCTTTGTGATGCTTCCTCGTAAAGACATTGCTGCTGATAGAACTGTACCAAAGGAAAAGCGAAGCCATGGCTGTCGCTAGATGTAAAATAGGTTGCATGAACAGGAAAAGTGAGAAAAATTACCTGCTTTTTGCTTCCATTTAATTAACCAAATAACAACCAAAGCACAAAAGAGAACCACAAAGAAGCCTGGAGTTGATGTAACAACTGGAACAAGGATGTTGTTTTTTTTCTTCTTGTGCGGACAAGGATCAGCCAGGCAAAGATTCACGTTTCCTGTCAAACTGCCACAAAGAATGAAGGATTTGAACTGAAATTCCTATCAGCAAGTGTCCAAATTGATTTGCCAAATACTGATTACATGTTGGCTTTCTTATTTGTTTTTAATCATAATAAACAGAACATGTTGATAGTCTTTCCACCCTATACAAGTTGTATATGACTCAATGAGAGAGAGAGAGAGAGAGAGAGAGAGAGAGAGAGAGAGAGAGAGAGAGAACCTCATGTATAAAGCATTGTCATCAGCCCTTTTCTTAAGAGCTTTAGGAATTGGTCCAATCAGGTTGTTTCCACTTAAATTTCTGCAAATATAACCATGATAAGAGATTTGTCCACTTTAAATACTTTGCTGCTCTAGTCAAACACATTAACTTACAGAAATCTAAGATTTGGTAATTCAGCCAGAGTTTCCGGTATTGCTCCTGTAAGTTGATTGTTGGACAAATCTCTAAGAATAGCCAAAAGCAGGATGTTTCCACACATTAGTACAGTATTTCTATAGCCTATGTCTCCTAAAACACAACCTAAGTTATTCAATCATGAGTTGACTCCGAGGGGGTGCTTAATCATGAGGGAAACAACTTACAAGTATTCAATTGTTGATAGATTCGCAAGTGATGAGACTGTTGAAAAAACAACGCCACAGGCACAAGATCGATGATAATTTTTTGATAGATCTCGAAGGTGAGGACTCTCAACTCACACAATGTTGAAGGAGAAGACAAAAAGGCCACAATATTTTTTCACTCCTTGGAAATTAAAATTACAAGACAAGACTTTTCTAAACAAGATAGTCAAACGACATTGGAACTTAAAAAAACATTTAAAGCCTAGGAACTATAATATATATTTATAACACCGAAACTCTAATACTTGACTCTTCTAACTTCAACAACGGTCATAACTATTTATCAATATCAACAACAACACTAAATTTGGTTTAATTTCCAACACTCCCTCCTAAACCAAATTTTCTTCCATCGATCATGCCAAGCAAACTCTTGAACTTCCGAAATGCAACGATCTTGAGTGGCTTGGTAAAAATGTCTGCGACTTGATCTTCGGTCTTCACATGCAATACTTCAACTTCATTCTCTTTAACTTTTTCTCGAATGAAATGATATCGAACATCGATATGTTTACTACGTTCATGAAACACTGGATTTTTCGCCAAGGCAATAGCAGAAGCATTATCAACAAAAATCTCCGTTGCTTTCTTCTGCTCCATATAAATGTCTTTGAGCAATCTTCTCAACCATATTGCATGACAAACACATGATGAGGCAGCTACATATTCAGCTTCACATGTCGATAGAGTAACACCAAATTGCTTCTTTGATGACCACGTGAAAACAGTATCGCACATGAAAAATACAAAGCTAGTAGTGCTTTTTCGATCATCAATATCTCCACCATAATCACTATCTGAATAAGCTCTCAGTTGAAAATTTTCAGATCGATAATAATGCAAGCCATCAAAAATGGTACCTTTGATGTATCGAAGTATCCTCTTCGCAGCATTAAGGTGAGATAACTTCGGCTTCTCCATGTATCGACTCACAATACCAACACTGTACATGATATCCGGTCTCGTGCATGTCAAATATCTCAAACTTCCAATCAAGCTTCTATAATATGTCGAATCAACATCGACGCCATCATCAAATTTCGACAGCCTAGTTCCATACTCCATTGGTGTATTAACCGGATTACACTCCTTCATGCCGAATTTTTCAAGGACATTCTCTGCATATCCTTTTTGGGAAATAAAAATTCCCTCCGCACTTTGCTTCACTTCGATGCCAAGGAAATAACTCATGAGACCATTATCCGTCATCTCAAATTCTTTCACCATTGATGCTTTAAAGGCATCAATCATCGACATATTATTTCCTGTAAAAATAAGATCATCGACATATAAACAAACTATCAAAACATCACCTCTTTCTTCCTTCAAATAGAGTGCATATTCGTATGGACATTGAGAAAATCCATTTGACTTGAGATATGCATCGATTCTGGAATTCCATGCTCTTGGTGCTTGCTTAAGCCCGTATAGAGCTTTTTTCAACTTCAGCACTTTGTCTTCATGGCCTTTAACAACAAACCCTTCGGGTTGATCGACATAGACTTCTTCTTCAAGAATGTCGTTCAAAAATGCCGATTTGACATCCATTTGATAAATCCGCCAATTATGTTGAGCAGCAATGGAAATGACCAATCTAATAGTATCCATGCGAATGACAGGGGCAAAGACTTCATCATAGTCAATTCCGGCTTTTTGCTTGTACCCCTTTGCAACTATTCTGGCCTTGTATCTTGTTACTTCACCTCTCTCATTCTTCTTGACCTTGAACACCCATTTGACACCAATCGATTTTTTGTCCCATGGGAGATCGACAAGTTCCCATGTTTGATTCTTCTCAACAGCTTCAATTTCTTCAATCATGGCTTTCCTCCATTTTCCTTCTTTGGCTGCATCCTCATAAACAAGTGGTTCACTATCTGCAAGTAAGCATATAAGATGAAGTTCATCGGTAGATTGATAAATATCAGACAATCTCCTCGATCTTGGCACAAGTGGTTCATCGATATCATTTGAAGATGAACTTGGAGAGAATGTTGAAGAAGAAGGTGTTGACTGATCATTCAACTCCATTTGCTCAACATCACCACGAGCATTTGCTACCACCTTCGGATTGTCTTCCCAAATGCCATCTTCATCAAACTTCACATCTCTGCTTATATGCACTTTCAAATCATTAGGATCAAATAATTGATAAGCTTTTGACGATGAATCATACCCGATAAAGATAAGCTTTTTGCTCTTGTCTTCTAGCTTTGATCTTTTCTGGTCCAGGACATGAGCATAAGCAACGCTCCCGAAAATCCTCAAGTGAAACACACTTGGCCTTCTCCCGGTCCATGCTTCATGTGGAGTTACGCCATCGAGTCCATGTGTAGGACATCGATTTTGAAGATAGATAGCACAAGAAACAGCTTCAGCCCACAGCTCCTTCGGCAAATTTTTGCTCTTCAACATGCTTCGAACCATGTCAAGAATGGTTCTATTTTTACGTTCAGCTACGCCATTTTGTTGAGGAGAATATGGAGCCGTCAAGAATCGTCGAATTCCATGATTCTCACAAAATTTATCAAATATGGTTGAGGTGAATTCTCCGCCACGATCGGTTCTCAACGCCTTGATAAAATAGCCGCTTTCTTTCTCGACTAAATTCTTGAACTGCTTGAAATATTCGAACACTTCTGACTTCTCTTTAAGAAAATACACCCAAGTATGTCGAGTAAAGTCATCGATGAAAGTCAGAAAATATCGACGATTGCTATAAGAATGAGGAGTGATTGGCCCGCAAACATCAGAATGAATCAACTCCAGTGGCTTCTTTGCTCGATAAGCTGTCGACTTTGGAAAACTAGTTCTTGAATGCTTACCGATAACACATTCTTCACATAATCGATCAGAATAACCGATATGTGGCAAACCATATACCATCTTCTTGCGAGAAAGCAAATTGAGTCCACCAAAATTCAGATGGCCAAACCTCAAATGCCATAGCCATAAAGGATCATCCACACATGTCTTCAGACATTGCGACATCTCATTTTTTATGTTGAGAATAAACATCCTATTCTTCGACATCTTCACATTTGCAATCAGTTGATCATTCCGATCTTTCAACACAAGGCTAAGATCTTTCATATGAACCGTATAACCTTTCTCCAGAAGTTGTCCCAAACTCAAAATATTGCTCGACATATTTGGAACATAATGAACATTCGAGATAAATTGACGTGCACCATTCTTCAAGCAAATCCGAATTGTACCTTTGCCTTCGACAGGAATTTTTGAGTTATCACCGAAAGAGACTTTGCCTTTAATTGTCTCATCCAAATCAGCGAACATCTCCTTTCTTCCGCACATATGATTGCTTGCGCCGGTATCTAAATACCACGAGTCATTTTGGCCTCCTTCATCTTCTTTGCATGCCAATAAAAGAGCTTGGTCGGTATCATTCACCAAGTTTGCCTTTTCATTGGCTCCACTACTCTCTCTATTCCAGCAATTAGAAGCATAATGGCCAAGCTTATTGCAATGATAACATCGGATTTTGGATTTATCATACGATCGACTTGTTGAATTTCTTCCTCGACCACGAGCACATCTTTGATATTGGTATCGATCATCATTTCGATGACCATCTCCTCTGCTTCCTCCATGTCCTCTTTCTTGAAAGCGACCTCGGCCTCGACCTCGATCTGTCCATCTAGTTTGCATAGGATTTCTTTGAACGGGTTCTCTTCTTTGCTCCTTCTCATCTCTGATGGTTAATTGCGTCTGGAGAACTTCCTCCACTGGTTCAATCCTCTTCCTTCTGAACCTTTCTTCATGGGCTTGTAACGAACCCATAAGTTCATCGATTGACATAGCATCCAGATCTTTAGATTCTTCGATGGCAACACCTATGTGGTCATACTTCTTGTCCAATGACCGAAGTATTTTCTCAACGACTCGAACATCCTCCACATCTTCTCCATTTCTTTTCATCTGATTGACAATCGTCAAAACTCTTGTGAAATAATCAGCAATTGATTCTGATTCTTTCATGTGAATCATCTCAAATTCAGCTCTTAACGTCTGAAGGCGAATCTTTTGAACTTTCTCAACTCCTTGATGTGTGGTGCGTAATATCTCCCATGCTTCATGAGCGGTCGCGGCATTCGACACTTTTTCAAACATCGAATCATCTAGAGCTTGATAGATGATCGACAAGGCATATTGATCTTTTGCTCGAGTCTTCTCCAAGGCATTCCTTTGATTCTGATTCAACGTGGCTTCATCATCTGGCTCTTCATAGCCAGAGTTGACAAGCTCCCACACACCGTAGGCGCCGAGTAAAGCTTTCATCCGAACGGACCAATTACCATAATTTTCTTTGGTAAGGCGAGGATATTGAAGAGGAAGCTAATTGTTTATCGTGGCCATTATCAAATCCGCAAGCTCTGATACCAAATTTGTTGAAAAAACAACGCCACAGGCACAAGATCGATGATAATTTTTTGATAGATCTCGAAGGTGAGGACTCTCAACTCACACAATGTTGAAGGAGAAGACAGAAAGGCCACAATATTTTTTCACTCCTTGGAAATTAAAATTACAAGACAAGACTTTTCTAAACAAGATAGTCAAACGACATTGGAACTTAAAAAAACATTTAAAGCCTAGGAACTATAATATATATTTATAACACCGAAACTCTAATACTTGACTCTTCTAACTTCAACAACGGTCATAACTATTTATCAATATCAACAACAACACTAAATTTGGTTTAATTTCCAACAGAGACTATATGGCCCATCAAATTGCTAGAGTTCAGTTTCCTGCCATCATAGATTAGAACATAGGATCCTGTCATTGCCATCTTTATAAAGGGAGTATTTTTTGGTACCAAAAAGGGAAGTTTGTGTAATCAATTCTTCAGAATCAAAATACTATAGATCCTCCTAGTGTAAATGTTTCGGCTACTAGAAGACCATTCAGAATCGTCATTCTTTGCAAGGGTTTCACTATCTCCTTCTTCTGTAATTTATGATTATTTTTGGACCTAGAGTACCCAATAACTATTTTCGAAGGACTTAATACTTGCTTACACACAACGCTTTTGGAATACTTATGACAAAATTGGAGAACTAGGGCATTAGTGAAAGAAATTGCAAAGAACATGACAATATATCAATGAGTATATAACTTCTCATGACACACCCCATCCGCAGGGAGCAACCTCTCAAAAGAAGTACTCAAGATGGTGTCTTTTAGGGTGGGTGTCAACTTATGAGAATTCACACTGGAAGGTTGCATTCATCCTAAATGTTCTTTTTCATGGATACAAATACTTCCAATTTTCATGACAAATGAGAATTCTTCTTAATGTCATATAGAAAACCAGTATTATATATAAAAAAAAACATTATTGAAGGACTGACAGCGATATAATCCTTGGAGGATTTCGATAGCTACAACTTAGACCATCCCATGCAAAGTTGGTTGGTATACATGGATCACCTTGCCAGCTTTCTCTCTTGATGCCATATATTTTCTTGATGTCATTGATAGCCTCCACTGCATTTTAAATCACAAAAACATCTATAGTTTAAAGAGAAGGATAGGGATGCAAAAAAGTGGTTGCGATCACATACACCTTATATAGACTTTCAGTTTTTTAAAAGGTTGGTGACATTCTAGGGCTTCAATTTGAAGAGAATCTCCAGCAATCACAAAGCAAAAAGTAGCCAAAGCAGGGAATTAAGCAGATAGCGGATCAATACTTAGCCACATCTCTTGATTCCAACAAGGCAACTATTTTTTTTTTGATGATTGAGGATCCCCACTTTCTATCAGTATTTTTCGCTAGTTCTACGGGCCTATATATTCGTGAGTTAATACCTCGGGAGAGACTGGCTCAGCAACCTACCGCCAGAGTTCCTCACTTAAATCATGACATCATATATGGGAGTTGAACCCTAAAACCAATTGTGGGAAAGGAACGTCTTCACTGGTGCAGTGATGCGTGAGTAGGTCCAACAAAGCAACTATTGATATAAGAGTTCCCAAATAACTTAAGACCCACAGTGGAGACTAGCATATTTAGCGTTGGCTTACCTATATATTGATTATTGATAATGGAATATATGTGTACTTATTTATTGACGTCATTTGTAGCACAAATGTACAATGTGTATATAAACAAAAAAAAACATCTAGAAGAATAAAAGCATACCGTCATCTTGTGCTGTGGGTACATTTAGACGATCATAAACTGGAAAGATCTCGACGGCGTTGAGGATCGGTGGATTTGCAGACTTATTCGTTGATTTAATCGAGCAAGTGATGACTGTCCCTTCAATTGTAGTGTTTGAAGTGGAAACCAACACTGGCTTTAAGTATTCAAGGCTCACTGTCTTCGTGAATTGATTACCATTCAAGGAAATTGTGAACTCCCTCTGCTGGCCGCCCTTCAGTCTCTCAATCTCCATGAAATGGAAGGTCACAATCCATCTCTTTGCCGATGGTGCTGCTAATGTTCCCACATTAGTGATTGGCCAATCATTCAATGTCCACTCTAGATATAAGGGGGAACTGGAATTCATTGATCTTTGAGCGGTCTGAAGAATTTCCCCAGGAATCTTATACGTATTTGTATTGTTAGATAAATCAATCACAAATGTGGTGTTCAGTCTGAACCAGTTATCATAGCTCCAAGTTATAAACCCCCGATCATAAATATCGTTAGGGTACCTGTGTGAGGCATTTTGACAAACAATCTTAGGAGTAAATGGTTGAGCAATTGACTAAGTTGCTAAAAAAGGCCAATCAATTCATATGGATATGCAATAGAAATATTGAAGCTACTATACTGAAAACATATACTAGCGAAAACTCCCATGTGTTTGTTGGGTTACCAAAAATCAAACATCTCGCTAGGGTCAAATGTGAAATTTTTTGACAAAAAAAAGAAGAAGCAAAACTTGAAAATTGCAATGTGATGTGCAGATGATTATGCTTGTTTAAGAGAAATTGATTGCCACGGACTTGTAACACGTAGAGTGGTAACTTGAAAATTGCAATATGATGTCCTTATGGAATTTTAACTTTTTCAAGTAAAAAATGGTTTGAATTGGATTGGAATTTACCTCATCCATTACTGAAATGTTTTGTACTTCAAAATATTTTATGTGAAATGAGTATTATCAACAACTTCTAGAGATAAATCATTAACCAATGTCCGGGGCACTAGTTAACTACTAAAATTAGTAGAAACACATGCCGATATGTTTTGGAAATTGAAAATTAACATATTTCTAGAAAGTAAGGTAATTTACATTTAAATTTTCATATTTTCAAAGCATAAATAGTAACCATTAACATATGTCCTGAGTACAATTGATGAGAAGACATCGAGTTCTAGCCTATACTAAACATAATTAGCTCCTTGTGCGGATTGTTGCGTAGATTTGTAGATATATATATATATATATATCTCATAATTTTCAAGCATAAAGAAAATTATGCATAAATAAAATATCTCATTAATGTATTAATTGCACAAGATTCCTATAGCATTAATCATTTTGAGCAACTTAGACAATGAAATAGTTAACGTGATATTTTGACCTATAATCTTTTTGTCAGGTACACGTAATTTATGCTACTGAATACAAAATATTACATCAATATTACGGTAGAAAACTTCTTTGATACAAGAGAAGAATTAGAATAGAAAAATATCGATGAGAGAGGAAGGGAGAGCGACAAGAGTGATAAAATAGATGGCAAAATGAGTGGAAAATGCAAGCAAAGTACTCCTTCCAATAAGCACGATCAATCCCTTACAGAATAGAATTTTATGTGTGTCAACCTTAAAGGCAACACTTAGGGAAGACACTGTTATCATATATTTACTAGAAAAAGTTTATACACGTATACACAGTCGGGTGAATGCAAAAAGTATTATCTATAACCTTTTTGCAAAATCATCTTATCATGACATATTTGAATTATTTTATTAATAGAAAGTAATTATTGACACGATTTAAAAGAATCGAGCATATATATGGATAGAGAAAAGTATAAGATTGTTGATAAGATAGAAAAGATCCAAATTTAGACTGGAAATACGTGGGAGATATCAAAAAAATTATTAATTTACAGAATTGTCTATTTATAGGATATTTACAAGATCTTGGAGAAGAAATAAAGGAGTGTTCGATATCCTAAAAGTAAAATTTTTTATGTTTATGAACTTGTACAATATAGCTTTGGTATTTGTGCCGATTAATAGAAGCTAAATAATACAGAAAATAGTACTGGCAACCCCATGCTATGCAAATTCTACACAGGGAAAAAAAATTCTCTCTTATTTTGTAGATAATACAAGCACAGCGATTACCCTAAACTAAATAAGTAATATTATGTAATTCTCATTTTATTAAATGAGCGATTCATATTAATTCAATGAATTTTTATTAGCCAGGCAAAAAATAGAGTATTGAATTTTTTAAGAAATTCATCAATGAGTTATCTTGTTATGATGGAATAACTTAGGTGTTTTTGATACATACGCGAATACTAAGTTTGTTTGGGATTATAAGTGCAAGATCCCAAATGATTTTATTTTCTTTGCTGCCTGGACCTAATGGCTTTTTCTGTTTCTCTTTTTTATACTGTGTCGTCCTTTAGTGATTTTTGATGTAATCTTTGACATGTAGGATCATTTTGTCCAACTCTCTTTGTTGATTATTTTAGCAGTTTTTTGTGCTGTAGTTTGTTAATCTTTTCATGGCCTTTTTCGTATATGCTGACTGGTTCCTTCAATGGCAAAATTCGATGGGGCAAAAACTGAATCTTTCTCTTTACTAATGATTACTATGCATTTGTATTTCAAAAAAGAATTGATCACCTGACTTCAGGTGCTGCCGGTCTTCCTCCTATGTCGAACCGCCAAAAGACTCTCGAGAGCCCGGTTTCCGATTGATAGATGTCATCGTCAAAGGCTCTTAGCTCCAATCTCGAAATGAAGGGCACTCCATTGCCAGTGTTTATAAGACACACTTGTATATCATCTGTCTTGGACATATAAATGATTTCTGCTGTATAATACTTGTGGGTATCCACAGTGGCAAAATAATTAGCATCGATGTATACCTTGAATGTAGGAGCCTGATTATTCCCATCATAGTTCCCGTAATAAAATGATGCCCTCATAAAGAAGATTCTGCTCTTGCTTTGGTCTAGTCTCAAAATGTAACAGTTCTTCATTCCAATGGGAAAACACCTTAAAGTGTTCAAAATCTCTAGATTATATTGATCAATGAGCGCCCCTGATATCTGCCTTTTTTCTCCGGAGGCTATGAAAGGATCATCCATTTCGTATGTTATGTTGGTGCTCTTGTCAGTGTATTCAATGGGTGCCCTACAATTGATATTGATAAAACCTTGTAAAGTATAAAGAAAAGAAAAAAAATTAAGAATATTATGAAAGCTTTAATTTCCGTATATACAAGATGGAGAGGCTATTTATAGACTTTATATATATGACTATTTAAAGCAATCAGAAGAAATCAAATTATATATGCATAATCAAAATAGATATAGAAAAACAAAGAAAATATCATAAATATCTTTAGAAGTAGAAAAATGAAATGGAACTACGGTTTCTCTGTTGGACCATTGGAGCAAGTTCAATGAATCTTGATCATTGATGCAATTTCAAACTACAGTAGCTACCGTTTCATTGATTCGACACTGGAGCAAGTGAGAATGAATATAAAGTACTGGGAGCAAGTGAGAATGAATATAAAGAACAGACCAGTTTGTTTCATGAAAAGGTCAAAACTCAGGGATTGATATAGGCAATAACATCGTACGTATAAAACTCTAAGGAAACAGAGTATTGAAGATAACCTGAGCTGCGTTGAGCTTAGCTGAGGAAGATGAAGATGAAACTGATGAACATCTTCTTCGCCATTGAAAGATTCAATCATATAGAGTATTTCTGTGGTAGTTTTTCTGTTCTACTTTACAAACAACTCTTGCTTCGCTATTTATACAGCTCAACAGAAAACTAACTACTTCTACTGATCAAGTAACTCTAGTTAAAGATCTCTAGTTAACAGAGATATTTCTAGTGCGTTCAACAGCTTCTTCTTCTTGTATCTTCAGCACACCGAATTGACTAGGAAGAGAAATAGATCACGTGTCAACACTTAGTCCACTTGTTCGTTTATCACTCAGTGACTCATCAAGCTCAATGACGGTCTCCTCTGCATTCACCTTGCTAGTCTCCTCAACAGCCCCCCGCAAACTGGGTAAGGGCCAGGTGCCAAGACCTAGTTTGGTTCGTAAAAGAGAGTGTTTGGAACGAGACAGAGGCTTCGTAAAAATGTTAGCCAACTGAAGTGAACTTGGTGTATAATGCACCCTAAGAGAACCCAAAGCAACATTCTCTCTAACAAAATGATAATCAAGCTCGACATGTTTGGTATGAGCATGAAAAATCGGATTTAAAGTAACAGATAAGGCAGACTTATTATCACACAGCAACTTAGTAGCAGAAGGAAGAGATACTCCAAGATCACGCAGAACAAAGGTGATCCAAGTCAATTCGGCAGCAGTGGAAGCTAGAGCACAGTATTCAGCTTCAGTAGAAGACCGGGAAACAGTATGTTGTTTCTTGGCAGACCATGAGACAACATTAGAGCCAAGAGATGTGCACAAGCCCGTGGTTGACCGACGAGTGGTGGGGCACCCTCCCCAATCAGCATTAGAGAATCCATACAAATGGGGATAACAATCAGAATGTATGAACAATCCCAAATCAGTAGTGCCTTTAACATACCGCAAAACTCTCTTCAGAGTGTGATAATCACCAATGGTTGGAGCATGCATCCTTTGACATAGAAGATTAGTAGCAAAAGCAAGGTCTGGCCGTGTAATTGTAAGATACTGTAGACTGCCAACAAGACTCCTATATTCAAAAGGATTAGAGCAAGGCAGATCATCTCTAGGCAACAGAAAGTATTTCAGAGGTAATGGTGTAGCAATTGGCCTGCAATCTTTCATGCCAGCTCGATCCAAGAGATCAAGGGCATACTTAGTCTGGCAAAGAAACAACCTCTCAATAGTATAATGAGCTTCAATACCCAAGAAGTAATGAATATTACCGAGATCTTTCATGCAGAACCGAGAGCTAAGAGATTGAATCAAAGCAGTAAGTAGCTGAGAGCTACTACCCGTGAGGATGATATCATCCACATAGAGCAATAAAACAAGTGTATCACCTCCTGTATGTAGAATGAACAAAGAAGGATCCGTGGAGCTACAAAAGAATCCCAACTCTAAGAGATAGTCAGTAAACTTCTCAAACCATGCTCTGGGAGCTTGACGCAGTCCATACAAAGACTTGTGAAGAAGACAAACATGATTGGGATTCTCAATAAAGCCTGGAGGTTGTTCCATGTAAATAGTCTCATTTAAAGTACCATGCAAGAATGCATTTTTAACATCCAGTTGGTGAATAGACCAATGATTCATCATGGCCAGAGACAGAACAATCTTGATAGTAGGTTGTTTCACAACAGGGCTGAATGTTTCAAAGAAGTCGATGCCAGCCTCTTGATGATACCCCTTTGCTACCGACCGGGCCTTGAGTTTATCAAGAGAGTCATCTGCCTTTAGTTTAGTCTTAAAGACCCATTTACAGCCTATAACTTTCATGTGAGGTGTGCGAGGAACTAAAGACCAAGTCTGATTAGTGTACAATGCTGCCATTTCATCTTTCATTGCTTGATACCACCCCTGATGAGCAATGGCTGATTTAATAGAGTTAGGCTCTTGTGGAACATTGTACTCTATAAGGCAAGCATATTTAGGGTTCGGTTTAACAATGCCATTTTTTAGTCTAGTTTGCATAGGATGTTGTGAGGTAGAAGGAACCACAGCTGGTGAAGGAATAGATGGTGGAGACTGAGAAGTGGAAGGAGAGATAGATTGTGAAGTATGAAGAATAGAGGAAGAAGAGGTAGATTGTGAGGAAGGAGAGATAGACTATGGAGACATAGGAGCAATGGAGGAAGAAGTATGCAAGGAAGAAGGAAGATGAAAGTCAGAAAGAGAAGCATTGACAGCATGATTAATGGAAGAATCAAGGAAAGAAGGTACCACAGGTTGGTTATAGATAAAGCTAGAAGGATCAGAAGAGTAAGTAGTAGACTCAGAGGTATGTAAAGATGCAGAAGAAGGTGGACCAAAAAAGTTAAGTTCATCTAACCACTTCTTATACAAAACAGTAGGAGAAGGATAACTAGAATGGAGTTTATAGTAGAAAGGAAAATAACCTTCAGCAAACTTGACATGGCGACTGATGTAGATGCGGCCATCAGTAGGAGTAAGACACCTAAAGCCTTTGTGTCTATCACTGTAACCAAGAAAAACACATGTCAATGACCTGGGATCAAACTTATGCTTTGTATAAGGACGCAAACAAGGATAGCATGCACAACCAAAGACTCTAAGATTGGCATAGTTAGGATGTTTGTTGTAAAGTTTGTAATAAGGACTTATAGACTGAAGGATTGGAGTAGGAAGGAAGTTGATAATATGGTTGGTAGTAAGAAAAGCATCCACCCAGTAGGTTAAGGGTACTCGTGCATGATAAGGCATGGATAAACCGAGCTCAACAAGGTGTCTATGTTTCCTCTCAGCAACCCCATTTTGCTCAGGGGTATATGGACAAGATATGTTATGTTGTATTCCACATTGTTGCAAATGAGCCTGAAATTTAAGACCAGTAAATTCCCCTCCTCCATCAGTTTGAAGTACCTTGATCTTCAACTCAAACTGATTTTCAACATAATGTTGACAAATGAGAAACACATCATAGAAGTCAGACTTGCGCTTTAAAGGATAAAGCCAACTGTATCTTGTATAGTCATCAATCAAAACAACATAGTAGCTGAAGCCTTGAAATGACTTCACAGGGGAAGGACCCCATAGATCACAATGAATCTTTGCTAAAGGCTTTGTTGTCTTAGTGTCAGAGGAAGAGAAAGACAGCTTGGAACTTTTGATAAGCTGACAACTAGTACAAACAGAAGAGACAGACTTAGGCCACTTTATCAACTTCTGATCATGTAAAAGTTGTAAAGTCTTGGTGTTAGTGTGACCAAGACGCAGATGCTAGAGATCTTCATGCCTTTCCTGAGGACTATGAGCAAGTAGTGCTACTGCTGACTAGTGTTGTACTCGGTAAAGCCCCTGACACTTCCTTCTAATCATCTCCACAGAATTGGTGCAATTGTCCTTGACATATACACCATTTTTATCAAAAATGAATGAGCATGGATAATCATCCGTAAGTTTAGAGACAGACAATAAATTCTTGGTTATAGCTGGCACTACCAAGACATTGTTAAGAGGCAAATGAGAAAATGATGTAGGCAGAAGTGCATTGCCAGTATGTGTGATAGATAAGCAGGATCCATCGCCTATCATTACTCTATCATGCCCTTTATAGAGCTGAGGATTAGAGACAATACCATGCTGTGAGGTGATGTGTGCTGTGGCTCCTGTATCAGGATACCACTCACTTCCTGTTGGATCCTCCAAATGCATGGCTGCAAGTGCTGTGGGTATCTCCTCATGTTGAAAGGAGTTATCAAACCTATACCAACAGCGTAAAGCCTCATGTCCAGGCTTTTTACATATTTGACATGTACCTCTCATATTTCCTCTAAACCTGTCCTCGTGACTATCTTTAGTTTCAGGCAAAGGAAAAGACTTCACATCTTGATAGCGCTGGGAAACACTGGCATAAGGTTTGAAACCCTGCCCAGAGCTAAGTAATTTAGGCTGTGAACTTCTATTTATATCAAGAGGTCTATAACTTTGTCCTTGACCTTGATAACCATAGGCACCTCCTCTGCTAGAACCAAAACCACGTCCTCTGCCAAAACTCTGCCCTCTACCCCTTTCATATACTGGAGTTGGATTTCTTTGACTAACCAGTGCATAATTCAGAGGGTTAAAACTGTGTGCAACATTGTGTTTCTGTTCATTACTGTAAGCTCTTTGTCCATAGTACGCGAGCTGAGGGGTAAACTGACTTGTCTGATAATTCTGCAACTGAGCATCAAATCTCTCTAATTGAGAGATTACTTCATCATAGTCTGGCTGGGGTTTCATACAGTAGATAGTTGTGCAAAAGTTTTCATACTTAGAACTCAAGCCCTCTAACACACCGAAAACCTTGGTAATGTTGTCAATAGGCTTGCCTATAGCACTCAATTGATCACATAAGAGTTTAAATTCCCTCAAATAGTTAGAGAGACTTTTATCCCTCTTTCGACAAGACTGAAGTTTGCCCCTTAGTTCAAATTCTCTCGCAATTGACTTCTGGCTGAATTGATTGCATAACGATTGCCAGATCTCAAATGAGGTCTCTAATCCAATAATCAGACCTAGAATGTTTTCCGAAATTGCTCCACTCAACCACGAAGAGATCAATTGATCTGTCTTCAACCAGTCTACATAATCTTTGTTTTGTGTTTCAATTGCACGAGCTTCAACCTCGACACACACAGTCTGTGATGGAGCTACAACGTCTCCATTAACAAAGCTTATCAACTCTTGGTTCTTCAAAAACCGACATACCTGAGCTTGCCAAAGTAAGAAGTTGTTCTCGGCAAGCTTGATCGTAACAAAGTTTCCGATGTTTACATGAATCGGAAACGGAAACTTCGATACTCGTCCCTCCATATCTCACTGTAAGTCGAACTATCCAGACAATGGCTCTAATACCATATAAAACTCTAAGGAAACAGAGTATTGAAGATAACCTGAGCTGCGTTGAGCTTAGCTGAGGAAGACGAAGATGAAACTGATGAACATCTTCTTCGCCATTGAAAGATTCAATCATATAGAGTATTTCTGTGGTAGTTTTTCTGTTCTACTTTACAAACAACTCTTGCTTCGCTATTTATACAGCTCAACAGAAAACTAACTACTTCTACTGATCAAGTAACTCTAGTTAAAGATCTCTAGTTAACAGAGATATTTCTAGTGCGTTCAACAGCTTCTTCTTCTTGTATCTTCAGCACACCGAATTGACTAGGAAGAGAAATAGATCACGTGTCAACACTTAGTCCACTTGTTCGTTTATCACTCAGTGACTCATCAAGCTCAATGACGGTCTCCTCTGCATTCACCTTGCTAGTCTCCTCAACAGTACGAAGTGTGGACGAGAGAGAGAGAGAGAGAGAGAGAGAGAGAGAGAGAGAGAGAGAGAGAGAGAGAGAGAGAGAGAGACCTGGTTGGGCTTGAACCACAAGGAGTAGTATTGAAGCTAAAGAAGCAAGCAAAGCAAACGAGAAAGCTGTGATCGATCTTTCCGTCGTCATTGAGCAGTGGAGATTGTCGAGAAGAGAAGTACGAAGAAGACATGCATGGACACCTTATATGTATATTGTGAGCTCTCCGTACACATAGACAGGTCCTGACACGGTGCTTGTAATTGACTGAGACATGGCTTCAGCACAAAAGACCAAGACTAGCAGCTAGGTCTTCGTCGTAATGGCTTGCAGGTGTCAAGGCGAGATGCTCATTGGACAAGGCAGAGAGGTCGGCGATCTCAGGACGTCCGTGACCTGCACGGAAACTCTCGCGTGGTTCTCTTTTCAAAAAGGAGGAGAGGCTTTTGTGTACACGCCATGTAGACTTTTGAAAGTAAATTGTGTATTGCTTGATCAGCCCCCGACGAGCACGTTTTCTTTTATGAATGAAATCGACCAGGAAGAAAATAGTGGACGAGCTTTGCTTGGTCGCACAAAAGCATAATATGATCTTATGCCAAGATCTTTTTCTGTTTAAATAGACAAATGTATTTATGTATATCTCTAAAGTTCGCTGCTTAGACGTGCTCTAGTCCACATAGATTGGTGGACTATCATGGATACCGATGACCAACAAAATAAGCCAATGCAATTTAATGTCTCGGTTTTTTTCTTTATGTTGTTGTTGTGTTTTCAATGAACTTTATGTTTTCTTTCGCTCATATATTATGATGTGTTGGCAAAAAACCAAGATACATAATAAACTAGATTTTGTATAGAAAACAAATTGGATCTGATCAGTAAAATGGGGGTGAAAATGGGGAAAAAGTGTCTGGAAAAAAAGTTGGAATTCCAAACATTGCTCGACTGGACGTAAAAGGAAGAGGTATGCTTTTTCTTCGTAGTGAAAGAGAGAAGGAAAGGGGGAATGTCGAGCAAGAGTTATCTCGACCGACGTTTGGCCTGAAAAGAATAATGATGTTTTCCCCCAATGAACAGACTGGTGCAGATCTGCTAGCACTGTTGATGTGAAATACAATGTAAAAGTAAAGGAAATATCATCATTCAATATCATTCCCACATAATTATTTCCTTCCAACCAAACACAAGAGTCCCTATTCAATTTCATCTCCACATTTTACCAAACAGAAATACCATGATAGTCATGCCATGCCATTCCCGATTCCCTTTCACTCTGCCGTGTCAAACACGACATTGCGCACAATGGTACGTCAACAAAGAACTTTCAATGTTGACGATTTCTCCAAAGGACGACTCAGAAATGGGACCCGGATCCCTTGAAGTGGGCTCCCCCATGTTTGGGGATCCGAGCCATTCAATCCCCTCCCCCTTGTACTAGAAGGAGATTGGATGGACAGGATCTGCTAACGTGGATTTTTCCACATTAGCAGATATGTTCGCTCAGAAATGCTATGATTGACTTTTCCGAGGAATATCTTGATCATTGGGAGAGAGGTGCAATTAATCTGGATGGACTTCGATGGCATTTGTTGGAAGATATTTTGTCCCAAAAAGCCACGATACACATAAAAGAACTCCAAATTATTTCGTCCATAAAAAAAATTAAACCATTGGAAATTGTTAAATTATACCTTGAGTTCAAATTCATATATAAAATCTGGTTTGAATTGGATTGTTAATAATGACCGGACCTTTATTCCATTGAAGTCCTTGTCATCATCGGAGATATATTTCCAAGGATGCATGGAATAGTGTCAAGGAAAGGACACGCATTTAGGTCATGTTTAGTAACACTTTTATTCTCGAGAATAATAAACTTTGCTCATTCTCTAGATTTATTCTTAGCCATGTGACCAAAAGATTTTTATGATATTGCTTCTCAAATTTGGCTCAGTATCCCGTGCTTTGACGTATCGCATGCGCAAAGTCCATGTCCATCTCGGCCGAATTCCTTACTCCCGTGAACTTGATCCAAAGATCTAATTAAACTCAAAGCCTACCCACATCAATCTATTCCATAAATGTTTACTACAATTATGTGGGCTTAATGAAAAATGTTCCTCAGATACAAATTTAGATTAATAATATTTTTTGTTAGGAGTTAGGATCGACTCCTAATTTTCTTATGCAATAAATGACTAAACAGGTATGTGTAAATAGTGACTTCACTCTCCCTTTTTTCTTTTAAACAAGAAAAAATCAGAGCTGCTTTCGTCGATTTTCATTGGAGACCAACGGAATCGGTAGAGATTTAACAAGGGATTCGAGTTTAGGACACACTATCTATGTCACAAGTGTTTTGACTCTATGGTTCTGCTAGTGCAAGTGGTGCTTGATCGAAGTCCTTCAAACTCACAAGGGACATCACATACCGACATTGCAGTACTCAAACTCCTGTTCATCTAGGATCATGAAAAGGTTCTATTTTCAGGATAGCTTGCTAGGATGAGCCCTCACTTATTCTGAAGCCGCCTTCGGTGGCTGCAGATGGTGCTTATTCTAGGATCATGAAAAGGTCCTATTTTCAGGTTGGTAGATCCTCTTCTGACGAATTAATCAATGTTATGCCGGTTTGACTCATCTTCTCCGATCATGTAGCTCTCGTCTAGTTAATGGTACTGTCGGTTCCATTGGAATTACTAGACAGCAGGCCTATCCCGTATTCTAAGAACTAGATGAGATCAGAATTGCCTTTTATCTGGACAAAGACACATTACAAATGCATTCAGTAACATAAGTCAATAATCTGTGTCCATAATCTGTGTAAAGATGCTTGCGTCTATACATCCCAGGTTGCTTCCGGGAAGCATTACATTAGGACAGCCCATCATACATTTATATTTTGAGCTTAACCCAGAAATAAAGAAGATAATTAGTCTCTCATTATGGATTTTCTGAGTCTTGGCCCTCAATATTGCAGAATTTTCTTATGGTGTTTGACTCCAACTGATTTCTCAGTTGAATTCCAAGAACGTGCGCTGAGGGCCTGCTAATGCCGAGCACCCCATCCATGGATAACCCGACCTTCCAATCACCTCCTCACAAACTCAACATGGAAGCCTTAATTTCACAGGATTAGGAATGCTATGGACTGACATTGTGAAAATTTTGTGAAGGACCATCGCCAACTGTCCTAAAAGCTTAAGCCGTTAGGTGAAGACGTGGTTTAATATTTATGTACTTTCACACTCCCCCTCACGCTTAGTCTGGTCTTTTTTTGCCTAGTACTAAGCGTGGAAGGACTTTGGGGAGACTAGGAGCCTGGTAAGATTTGAACTCAGGATCTCCCGCTCTGATACCATGTGAAGTTTTGTGAAGGATCATCGCCAACTGTCCTAAAAGCTTAAGCTGTTAGGTGAAGACGTGGTTTAATATTTATGTACTTTCACACTCCCCCTCACGCTTAGTCTGGTCTTTTTTTTGCCTAGTACTAAGCGTGGAAGGATTTTGGGGAGACTAGGGGCCTGGTAAGATTTGAACTCAGGACCTCCCGCTCTGATACCATGTGAAGTTTTGTGAATGACCAACGCCAACTGTCCTAAAAGTTTAAGCCGTTAGGTGAAGATGTGGTTTAATATTTATGTACTTTCACACTCCCCCTCATGCTTAGTTTGGTCTTTTTTTGCCTAGTACTAAGTGTGGAAGGACTTTGGGGAGACTAGAGGCCTGGTAAGATTTGAACTCAGGACCTCCCGCTCTGATACCATGTGAAGTTTTGTGAAGGACCATCGCCAACTGTCCTAAAAGCTTAAACCGTTAGGTGAAGACGTGGTTTAATATTTATGTACTTTCACATTATGAATGGAGAAAGGAGCGACAGAGGACGAAAGCATGTCATAGTTTGACAGCGAGCTTGGAGGATTCAATGACCGAAAGCAAAGGGAAAATGGATGACGCGACAAAAGAAAATAGTGCAAATTTGCAGACAAAAGTTAATCTTTCACCTAAAGAAGATAACCTTTCTGGATTGGAAAAGTTTCTGCTACCTTGCCATAGGGACACTGTCACAAGAGATCTTCAAAGCAGTCACTTGAAAACAACCACTTGATTTGCTCACCGAGGACTCCTTCAACTCTGCCAATACATAATTTATGTCCGGCCTTTGAATCGCCTTTGGTTGTGTACAAGACATAGCAATCTCTGCCACTTTCCAGGCCGAGTTGATGTTGAATTCTCCTTGTAACCTTGGATCCATAATCCTCTGTATATCACCACTTGCAATGATAGGATTTAACCATTGAAGTATGTGCATGAAGTTGTTGCCATCCGAGCTTTTCATTACCGCAGGTTGGCCCGTGATTAACTCAAAAAGTACAATTCCGAAACTGTAGACATCACTCTTCTTGTCACAGTTTCCAGAAGATTGAAACCTGGGAGGAGGGGAAAATAATAAGAATCTTTGTATCAAAGATAACATCCTAGGCAATGTGAATATTTCTATGCAATTAAAGATCCTGAACTGAACTAGATCAATAAGGTTGAGTTTTGCTATTACTCGGGGCTAAGGTAGCCAAACGTGCCGGCGGGATGAGTTGACACATGGGAGTCATTTTCAGCTGCAAAAGCTCGTGATAGGCCAAAATCAGCTATTTTGGCTCGGAAGTCTTCATTCAACAAGACGTTTGAAGTCTTTAAGTCTCTATGGATGATGGGTGGCTTGCAACCGTTATGCAAATAATCCAGACCTGAAATTCTCGCAAAAACAATGTCAACAATGCCAAAGCAATGACGGCAAAACACCTACTGACTGTGGATATCTTATCATGTACCTTGTGCTGCATCCACGGCTATTTGTAATCTCTGACTCCACGTCAAGATCTTCGGATGGTCCTCTGTTGGATGCATCTCAACGTTCCATATAAGCAAGATATGGTCTTACAAGATTATTATGCAGAAGAACTAATACCACATAATAGAATTACGCACCTGATAAATATTGCCTTAAGTTTCCATTAGCCATGTATTCATATATTAATGCCATGTGCTTGGGATCATTGCAATATCCGAATAGAGAAACCACATTTCCATGGTGTACAATGGTTAAGAGTTGTGCCTGTGGTATCACGAACGTGCATTATTACAACATAAACTAATAATAGTCTAAGAGGAAGTTTCTGAGCAAATATCTGCCCAAATGTTAGCATAAGTTGATTTTTCAAAGAAAGAGAGGTTGGATCATACTGTCTGACCTCAGCCTCAAATTCCTTGTGCCCTTGCTTTGACACCTTAGAGAGCATCTTCACAGCAACTGGGGTGCCGTTATTTAGTTTGCCAAGATACACATTGCCAAATCCACCTTCACCAATCACTCGTCCAAAATTCCCAGTGATTTTTGAAATTTCTCCATACTTAAAAGGTCGATTCTTTAATCTCGGCGTCCTCTCACCAGGTTCTATAGCAAAAAGGTTCCCATGAGTATCGCGGCTTCCACTTTGGATAATGGACTTTAAAGGAAAATGACTCAACTGTCAAACCACGTACAAAATGTTGTCCTTATCCCGTTTTAAGATCTCTATTAATTGGAGAAGAGGACAAAAATCAAGAGATCAGGGCAGGGATTCTTTGTCACCTACCTTTGATATGCTAACATATAGATTATTTTGCTTTTCTCAATACACATAGATAAGTTGGAGACTGCACAATCAAACTTTATTTGAGGGACAATTGGAATTCTATGGACAAACTTGTACTGTCAATTTGTTATAAGTTCTTCATGTACATAGCACGTTACTTTTGAAGAGAAAGATTAGATACTTTATTGTGGATAAGTTAAGCTCAATGATGCACATTCTCTTTGTGATGCTGATGCGAGAATGCTATGGTGATCCCCGTCTCCATATTCTTGTGATCATTACGTAACTCATATTACTAGCATTGAGAAATTTTGATTAAAGTCAACTTTCCTTCAGTTCTGATTGCAGCATCGATAAAGATGTAAAATGAGACTCTTAGGCTGCTCAAGAAGAGACGACAAGTTGCTGAGTTGTATAATCTCAGATCCTAGTAAAGACATTGCTGCAGATAGAACAGTACCAAAGGAAAAGCGAAGCCAAGGCTGTCGCCAGATGTAAAATAGGTTACGTGAACAGGACAAGTGAGAAAAATTACCTGCTTTTTGTTTCCGTTTGATTAACCAAATAATAGCCAAAGCACCAAAGAGAACCACAAAGAAGCCTGGAACTGATGTAACAATTGTAACAAGGATATTGTTTTTTTTCTTCTTGTGTGGACAAGGATCAGCCAGGCAAAGATTCACGTTTCCTGTCAAACTGCCACAAAGAAAGAAGGAGTTGAACTGAAATTCCTATCAGCAAGTGTCCAAAATGATTTGCTAAATGCCGATTACATGTTGGCTTTCTTATTCGTTTTTAATCATAATAAACGGAACATGTTGATAGCCTTTCCACCCTATAAAAGTTGTATATGACTCAATGAGAGAGAGAGAGAGAGAGAGAGAGAATGAACCTCAAGTCTAAAGCATTGTCATCAACCCTTTTCTTAAGAGCTTCAGGAACTGGTCCAATCAGGTTGTTTCCACTTAAATTTCTGCAAATATAACCATGATAAGAGATTTGTCCACTTTAAATACTTTGCTGCTCCAGTCAGACACATTAACTTACAGAAATCTAAGATTTGGTAATTCAGCCAGAATTTCCGGTATTGCTCCTGTAAGCTGATTGTTGGACAAATCTCTAAGAATAGCCAAAAGCAGGATGTTTCCACACATTAGTGCAGTATTTCTATAGCCTATGTATCCTAAAACACAACCTAAGTTATTCAATCATGAGTTGACTCCGAGGGAGTGCTTAATCATGAGGGACACAACTTACAAGTATTCCATTGTTGATAGATTCGCAAGTGATGAGACTATCTGGCCCATCAAATTGCTGGAGTTCAGTTTCCTGCCATCATAGATTAGAACAGAGGATCCTGTCATTGCCATCTTCATAAAGGGAGTATTTTTTGGTACCAAAAAGAGAAATTTGTGTAATTAATTCTTCATAATCAAAATACTATAGATCCTCCTTGTGTAAATGTTTCAGCTACTAGAAGACCATTCAGAATCGTCATTCTTTGCATAGGTTTCAATATCTCCTTCTGTAATTTATGGTTATATTTGGACCTAGAGTACCCAATAACTATTTTCGGAGGACTTAATACTTACTTACACGCAAGGCTTTTGGAATACTTATGACAAAATCGGAGAACTAGGGTATTAGTGAAATAAATTGCAAGGAAGATGACAATATATCGATGAGTATATAACTTCTCATGACACCCCCATCCATAGGGAGCAACCTCCCAAAAGAAGTACTCAAGATGGTATCTTTTGGGGTGGGTGTCAACTTATGAGAATTCACACTGGAAGGTTGCATTCATCCTAAATGTTCTTTTTCATGAATACAAATACTCCCAATTTTCATGACAAATGAGAATTCTTCTTAATTTCATCTAGAAAACTAGTATTATAAATAAAATTATTGAAGGACTCACAGCGATATAATCCTTGGAGGATTTTGATAGCTACAACTTAGACCATCCCATGCATAGTTGGGTGGTACACATGGATCACCTTGCCAGCTTTCTCTCTTGATGCCATATATTTTCTTGATGTCATTAATAGCCTCCACTGCATTTTAAATCACAAAAAGATATATAGTTTAAAGAGAAGGATCGAGATGCAAAAAAGTGGTTGTGATCACATACGCCTTATATAAACTTTCAGTTTTTCAAAAGGTTGGTGACATTCTAGGGCTTCAATTTGAAGAGAATCTCCAGCAATTACAAAGCAAAAAGTAGCCAAAATAGGGAATTAAGCAGATAGCATATCAATACTTAGCCATATCTCTTGATCCCAACAGGGCAACTAATTTTTTTTGATGATCGAGAATCCCCACTTTCCATCAGTACTTTCCGCGAGTCCTACGGGCCTATGTATTCGCGGGTTAATACCTTGGGAGAGACTAGCTCAACAACTTACCGTTAGAGTCCCTCACTTAAATCATGACACCATATCTAGGAGTCGAACCTTGAAACCAATTGTGGGAAATGAACGTCTTCACTAGCGCAATCACGCCTGAGTAGGTCAAACAAAGCAACTATTGATATAAGAGTTCCCAAGTAACTTAAGACCTATAGTGGAGACTAGCATATTTAGCGCTGGCTTACCTACATATTGATTATTGATAATGGAATATATGTGTACTTATTTATTGAAGTCAATCGTAGCACAATCGTACAATATGTATATAAACAAAAAAAAACATCTAGAAGAATAAAAGCATACCGTCATCTTGTATTGTGGGTACATTTAGACGACCATAAACTGGAAAGATCTCAACAGCATTGAGGATTGGTGGATTTGCAGACTTATTCGTCGATTTAATCGAGCAGGTGATGATTGGCCCTTCAATTGTAGTGTTTGAAGTGGAAACTACCACTGGCTTTAAGTATTCAAGGCTCACTGTCTCCATAAATTGATTATCATTCACGGAAATTGTGAACTCCCTCTGCTGGCCGCCCTCCAATCTCTCAACCTCCATGAAATGGAAGAACACAATCCATCTCTTTGCCGATTGTGCTGCTAATGCTCCCGCTTTAGTGGTTGGCCAATCATTTATTGTCCACTCTAGATATAAGGGAGAACTGGAATTCATTGATCTTTGAGCGGTCTGAAGAATGTCCCAAGGAATCTTATATGTATTTGTATTGTTAGATAAATCAATCACAGATGTGGTGTTCAGTCTGAACCAGTTATCATAGTTCATAGGTGTAAACCCCCGATCATAAATATCGTTAGGATACCTGTGTGAGGCATTTTGACAAACAATCTTAGGAGTAAACAATTGAGCAATTGACTGAGTTGCTAAAAAAGGCCAATCAATTCATGTGGATATGCAATAGAAATATTGAAGCTACTATACTCAAAACATATACTAGCGAAAACTCCCATGTGTTTGCTGGGTTACCAAAAATCAAGCATCTCGCTAGGGTTAAATGTGAAATTTTTTGACAAAAAAAAAACTTCAAAATTGCAATGTGATGGGCAGATGATTATGCTTGGTTAAGAGAAATTGATTGCCACTGACTTGTAACACCTAAAGTGGTAACTTGAAAATTGCAATATGATGTCCATATGGAATTTTCACTTGTTCAAGTAAAAAATGGTTTGAATTGGATTGGAATTTACCTCATCCATTACTAAAATGTTTCGTACTTCAAAATATTTTATGTGAAATGAGTATTATCAACAACTTCTAGAGATAAATCATTAACCTATGTCCAGGGCACTAGTTAACTGCTAAAATTAGTAGAAACACATGCCGATATGTTTTGGAAATTGAAAATTAACATATTTCTAGAAAGTAAGGTACTTTAAATTGAAATTTTCATATTCTCAAAGCATAAATAGTAACCCTTAACATATGTCCTGAGAGCAATTGATGAGAAGACATCGAGTTCTAGCCTATACTAGACGTAATTAGCTCCTTGTGCGGATTGTTGCGCAGATTTGTATATATATATATCTCATAATTTTCATGCATAAAGAAAATTATGCATAAAGAAATCTCATTAATGTATTAATTGCACAAGATTCCTATAGCATTAATCATTTTGAGCAACTTAACAATGAAATAGTTAACGTGATATTTTGACCTATAATCTTTTTGTCAGGTACACATAATTTATGCTACTGAATACAAAATATTACATCAATAGTACGGTAGAAATCTTCTTTGATACAAGAGAAGAATTAGAATAGAAAAATATCGAAGAGAGAGGAAGGGAGAGGGACAAGAGTGATAAAATAGATGGCAAAATGAGTGGAAAATGTATGCAAAGTACTCCTTCCAATAAGCACTATCAATCCCTTACAGAATAGAATTTTATGCGTGTCAACCTTAAAGAACACTTACGGAAGACAATGTTATCATATATTTACTAAAAAAAGTGCATACACATATACACAGTCGCACCTACGCAAAAAAGTATTATCTATGAAATTTTTGCAAAATCATCTTATCATGACATATATATTTGAATTATTTTATTAATAGAAAGAAATTATTGACACGAAAAATGAATTGATCACCTGACTGCAGATGACGGGCTTCCTCCTATGTTGAACCGCCAAAAGACTCTCGAGAGCCCAGTTTCCGATTGATAGATGTCATCGTCAAAGGCTCTTAGTTCCAATCCTGAAATGAAGGGCACTCCTTTGCCAGTGTTTATAAGACACACTTGTATATCATCTGTCTTGGACGTATAAATGATTTCTGCTGTATAATAGTCAGAGGCATCCACTGTGGCAAAATAATTAACATCGATATATACATCGAATGTAGGAGCCTGATTATTCCCATCATAGTTCCCGTAATAAAATGATGCCCTCATAAAGAAGGTTCTGCTCTTGCTTTGGTCTAGTTTCAAAGTGTAACAGTTCTTCCTTCCAATGGGAAAACACCTTAAAGTGTTAAGAATCTCTTCATTACCAATGAGCGCCCCAGATATCTGCCTTTTTTCTCCGGAGGCTATGAAAGTATCATCCATTTCGTATGTTATGTTGGTGCTCTTGTCAGTGTATTCAACGGGTGCCCCACAATTGATGTTGATGAAACCTTGTAAAGTTTAGAGAAAAGAAAAGAAAAATTAAGAATATGACAGAAGCTTTAATTTCTGTATATACAAGATGGAGAGCCTATTTATAGACTTTTTATATATGACTATTTAAAGCAATAACAAGAAATCAAATCATATATGCATAATCAGAATAGATATAGAAAAACAAAGAAAATATCATAAATATCTTTAGAAGTAGAAAAATGAAATGGAACTACGGTTTCTCTGTTGGATCATTGGAACAAGTTCAATGAATCTTGATCAATCATGCTTTCAAACTAGAGTAGCTAGCGTTTCATCGATTTGACACTGGAGCAAGTGAGAATGAATATAAAGAACGGACTAGCTTGTTTCATGAAAATGTTAAAACTCATGGATTGATATAGGCAATAACATTGGACGAAGTGTGGACGCGAGAGAGAGAGAGAGAGAGAGAGAGAGAGAGAGACCTGGTTGGGCCTGAACCACAAGGAGTAGTGTTGAAGCTAAAGAAGCAATCAAAGCAAACGAGAAAGCTGTGATCGATCTTTCCATCGTCATTGAGCAGTGGAGATTGTCGAGAAGAGAAGTATGAAGAAGACTTGCATGCACACCTTATATTTATATTGTGAGCTCTCCGTACACATAGACAGGTCCTGACACGGTGCTTGTAATTGACTGAGACATGGCTTCAGCACAAAAGACCAAGACTAGCAGCTGGGTCTTCGTCGTAATGGCTTGCAGGTGTCAAGGCGAGATGCTCATTGGACAAGGCAGAGAGGTCGGCGATCTCAGGACGTCCGTGACCTGCACGGAAACTCTCGCGTGGTTCCCTTTTCAAAAAGGAGGAGAGACTTTTGTGTACACGCCATGTAGACTTTTGAAAGTAAATTGTGTATTGCTTGATCAGCCCCCGACGAGCACGTTTTCTTTTATGCTAATGAAATCGACCAGGAAGAAAATAGTAGACGAGCTTTGCTTGGTTGCACAAAAGCATAATATGATCTTATGCCAAGATCTTTTTCTGTTTAAATAGACGAATGGAGGAATTCTTATTCACTATTTATGTATATCTCTAAAATTCGCTCCTTAGACGTGCTCGAGTCCACATAAATTGGTGGACTATCATGGGTACCGATGACCAACAAAAGATGCCAGTGCAATTTAATGTCTCGGTTTTTTCTTTATGTTGTTGTGTTTTCAATGAACTTTATGTTTTCTTTCGCTCATATATCATGATGTGTTGGCAAAAAACCAAGATACATAATAAACTAGATTTTGTATAGAAAACAAATTGGATCTGATCAGTAAAATGGGGGTGAAAATGGGGAAAAAGTGTCTGGAAAAAAAGTTGGAATTCCAAACATTGCTCGACTGGACGTAAAAGGAAGAGGTATGCTTTTTCTTCGTAGTGAAAGAGAGAAGGAAAGGGGGAATGTCGAGCAAGAGTTATCTCGACCGACGTTTGGCCTGAAAAGAATAATGCTGTTTTCCCCCAATGCACAGACTGGTGCAGATCTGCTAGCACTGTTGATGTGAATACAATGTAAAAATAAAGGAAATATCATCATTCAATATCATTCCCACATAATTATTTCCTTCCAAACAAACACAAGAGTCCCTATTCAATTTCATTTCCACATTTTACCAAACAGAAATACCATGATAGTCATGCCATGCCATTCCCCGATTCCCTTTCACTCTGCCGTGTCAAACACCACATTGCGTACAATGGTACATCAACAAAGAACTTTCAATGTTGACACTTTCTCCAAAGGACGACTCAGAAATGGGACCTAGATCGCATGAAGTGGGCTCCCCCATGTTTGGGGATCCGAGCCATCCAATCCCCTCCCCCTTGTACTAGGAGGAGATTGGATGGACAGGATACGTGGATTTTTCCACGTTAGCAGATCCGTTCGCTCAGAAATGCTATGATTGACTTTTCCGTGGAATATCTTGATCATTGGGAGAGAGGTGCAATTAATCTGGATGGACTTCGATGGCATTTGTTGGAAGATATTTTGTCCCAAAAAGCCACGATACACATAAAAAAACTCCAAATTATTTCATCCATAAAAAAAATTAAACCGTTGGAAATTGTTAAATTATACCTTCAGTTCAACTTCATATATAAAATCTGGTTTGAATTGGATTGTTAATAATGACAGGACCTTTATTCCATTGAAGTCCTTGTCATCGTCGGAGATATATTTCCAAGGATGCATGGAATAGTGTCAAGGAAAGGGCATGTATTTAGGTCATGTTTAGTAACACTTTTATTCTCGAGAATAATAAACTTTGCTCATTCTCTAGATTTATTCTTAGCCATGTGACCAAAAGATTTTTATGATATTGCTTCTCAAATTTGGCTCAGCATCCCATGCTTTGACGTATCGCATGCGCAAAGTCCATGTCCATCTCGGCCGAATTCCTTACTCCCGTGAACTTGATCCAAAGATCTAATTAAACTCAAAGCCTACCCACATCAATCTATTCCACAAATGTTTACTACAATTATGTGGGCTTAATGAAAAATGTTCCTCAGATACAAATTTAGATTAATAATATTTTTTGTTAGGAGTTAGGATCGACTCCTAATTTTCTTATGCAATAAATGACTAAACACGACATTGCGTACAATGGTACATCAGCAAAGAACTTTCAATGCCGACGATTTCTCCAAAGGACAATTAAGAAAGGGAAGTAATTAAAAGAAGGTTTCCTTTTCTTGCCATACGGTAGACTTCAATTCCAAAGGCCAAGAAGAATATTGGTGAGACCTGGTCGAAGTCAATTTTTTGACTCCTTCATCAGGGCACAAATAAAACGCGTGTATTTAAAGCAAGCCGGTTCGCACGAAGACAAAAACATGAACGCACAAGACGTCTTGGAGCGTGAGAAAAGTTATTGCTTTAGACTTGAATATACAGTTATTTTTGTGCTGTGAGTTTTATATTTAAATTACCCAAAAAATTCTATACTTATTACAATAATATTAATTTAATCATAAACTTTTTCAGCTAATTGAGTTATAAATACTTTTTGTTTGTACCAATCTAGTCCATTCGATCAATTTTGATCGAAAATCAAGGCTCATATGCCAAGATGCTTGAGTGTGTGGAAGACCTTATGAATTCTATAAACGTCACTATAGGCTCAAACCATCTAACGTGGTGACTGAACAAAGTTTTGGTGCCCCGAATGTCACAAAGGACAATGGCGTTACCTTGGCAAGAATAATTCAAGGAAATAATTAAGATTATTAGTCCAAGTCTTGTAAAGCTGAGTGTAAATGCAACCAACGATGTCGCTGGAGATGGCACTACACGCATCACGATCCATACACGAGCAATATCATTAAGGGATGCTCCAGTGGGCAGCAGATCTTGTTTTGTATGTGGGCAATCTGGACATCTTCCTTGTACTTATCCCGTGAGAAAGAGGATGCCTTCATTGGGTAGACCCTAGGAAAATCAACAAAGGCAAAGGGAGATTGGAAAAAATTCTGTAATGACGGAAGAGGATGAGGCAAGATGTCATCACTTGTTTGATGATTGAGATATTTTTAAATTTCGTTCCCGAAATTTTTGGAAGGAGGATATAATGTATAATATGGATTTTCAAAATCAAAAAGTCAAAGGAAAAGAAAAGGAAAAAATGCTTACCCGATCAGCTAAGAAGCAATTGTGGATGCTCAGCTTTCTAAGTGATTGACAGCTCTTAAGAAAGGGAAAGAAGGAAAGGGAAAAGAAGAAAGAAAGGAAAGAAATTTGTAACAAAAAAAAAAGGAAAGAAAGAGAGGTTTTGCGAACACATCTAGTAGTCTTTGTGAAGTTGGATCAACTACATATCGTAATTCTCGATAAGTGTTAGCACTCTCCCTTCGTCCAATCATAGTAGTTTTCGAAATTAAAACTTAAATTTGAAGTTTTGTGAAATTTGAGCCGTAAGTCCGATTTTCGAGTTGTTGAGCTTATGGATTTCTTGGAAATGGTAGATTATGGCGTTATAGAATTGTAGGTCTTAACGGGAATTGATCTGGAGTAACAATTTTGTCGGAGTGAAGTTTTGGGGTTTCGTGTGGGAGTTCCAAAACAATGGAAGGGGACTTGACTTGTGCTTGGATGGGTGCAATAAAAAGCAGATGGCTTCTCACTTTTCTTATAAAATCGTTGTATGAGAAAGGAAAGAAAAAGTGTATTGGGCCATATTTTGGCAATGGGAAAACAATTGTTCCTATGTGGAATATGAGAGGAGCTCAAGTTGGTTTGGCATCTTTGAAAGTAAATTGTGTATTGCTTGATCAGCCCCGAACATTGCTATTTTCTTTTATGCTAAAGAAATCGACCAGGAAGAAAATAGTAGACGAGCTTTGCTTAGTCGCACAAAAACATCATCTGATCTTATACCAAGATATTTTTCTATTTAAATACATGAATCGTTTATTCTAAATCCAATGAACTTTATGTTTTCTTTCGCTCATATTTTATTACGCGTTGCCTAACCCATAATTCTTATGTGGATATACGCCATAAACTAGATTTTGTATGGAAAACAGATTGAATTTTACTAGTAAAAAAATCGGAATTCCCAACTTTGCTCAATTGGCCGTAAAAGGAAGAGGTATGCTTTTTCTTCGTAATGACAGAGAGAGAGAGAGAGAGGAGCGGGGGCGTAGGGGGATGTCGAACAAAAGTCATCTCGACCGACGTTGGCCAGAAAAGAAGAACGCTTTTTTTTTTTTTTATTGATGGGAATACAATGTGAAAGTAGATGATATATCATCATTCAATGCCATTCCCACATCATTATTTCCTTCCAACCAAACACAAGAGTCCCTATTCAATTTCATTTCCACATTTTACCAAACGAAAGTACCAGAAAAGTCATGTCATGCTATTCCCGGATTCCCTTCGGCTTTGCCATATCAAACACGACATTTTATACAATGGTACATTAGCAAAGAACTTTCAATGCCGACGATCTTTCCAAAGGGCGACTAAGAAATTGTCGTGATTGAATTTTCTATGGAATATCTCGATCATTGAGAGAAAAAGTACAGATAAGTTGACGTGGACTTGGATGGCATTTGTCCCGAAAATAAAGACACATGTAAAAGAACTCCAAATTATGTCGTCCATCAACGAGATTGCAGTGAATGTCGATCCCCACACTTGTTGAGCACGATGATGGCCGCTTCCACTCCGTTTCCCCACAAGCTCTCGCTTTCGACGCAGCTTCGCTTGGCCAAAAAGCCTAAATGCATCATACCAAAGTTGAAGGTGTTAGAATAGTGAAGATTGAGTTCACAAACTTTCTGTCCGTAAAGTCCCACATTATCATAACCAAAATTAAATTGTTTGTTGATATGTAGTCATTTGCCCAAGATAGCATTAACACAAGCTTAGAGAAAAATCGAGTCTAACTAATTAGGTAAAATGAGTACTTACTTCGAAAATAATGAACGATGTGCTCTGGAAGCACTCGTATTATTATTTCCAAAATGATGCCCGAAAAAGGTGATTCGTTGAATATCTATTCTTTGTATCAAGTACACACAATTGGATTCTGACAAATGTCAAAAGAAAAGAGAATTTAAATTCCATCTCGTATAAATACACAATTTATTTCCTGTTTATGAGCACTATCAATAATGGTTATATTTTCCTATTTATAGGTAATCAGTACATTAAAAAAATGGTTGAACCATTTAAAATTGTTAAATTATGTGTCGAGTTCAAATTTGTATGAAACACCCGATTTGAATCGGGTTGTTCACAATGGTCGGATTTTTATTCTGTTGAAGACCTTGTCATTGTTGTGTGTGTGTGTGTGTGTGTGTATATATATATCCAAGGTTGCGTGCAATAGTGTCAAGGAAAGGGCACGTATTTAGGGTACGTTTGGTAACAAATATGTTCCTGAAAATAATTTTTTTTAGAAGTAATTTTTTCTATTTCTATTTATTAGAAAAGTTTCTTTACAAAATAACACGTTTAGTAATTTGAGAATAGAAAAATAGAAGTGTGTTTAGTACAAGAACTAATTTTATAATATTTTTTAAAATTTTCTTTGTTTTATTTTCATTTTTTTTCCTTCCTTCGGCCGGCAAGGTTGACCTTGTGGCAACTCAACCTTGCCCAACTGCCGTAAGGTTGGCTTGCGAACCCCTCGACCAACGGGGTCCATCTCACCAATCTACCTTGTACTTATCCCATCAGAAAGAGGATGCCTTCATTGGGTAGACCCTAGGAAAATCAACAAAGGCAATGGGAGATTAGAAAAAAAAAATTGTGATGACGGCTTTTTTTTATGATTGAGATATTTTTAAATCTCCTTCCGGAAACATTGGAAGGAGGATATAATGTATAATATGGATTTTCAAAATAAAAAAGTCAAAGCAAAAGAACACGAAAAAGGGGAAATTTTGAGCGATCAACAAAGAAGCAATAGTGGATGTTTAGCTTTCTAAGTGATCGACAGCTCGCGCGAGAAAGGGAAAGATGGAAAGGCTTAAGAAGAAAGAAAGGAAGGAAATTTGAAAAAGCGAAAGGAAAAAAGAAATGGAAGTTTTGCGTACATGCCATGTAAGCTTTGTCAAATCAGATGAACTAAGTATTGTAATTATCGTTAAGTGTTAGCTCTATTCGTTCGTCCAATAGAAATAGTTTTTGAAATTCCAAAGCTTAAGTTTGAAGTTTTGTGAAATTTGAATCGTAAATATGATTTTTGAGTTTTTGAGCTTTGGTATTTATTTTTGGAAATTGTAGATTATGGCATTGTAGAACTGTGGGTCTTTACCGGAGTTGATCTAGAGTAACAGTTTTGTCGGAGCGAAGTTTTGGAGTTTCATGTGCGAGTTCCAAAACAAAGGAAGAAGACTTGACTTGCGCTTGGCTGGGTGAAATAAAAAGCGGATGCCCGCTCATTTTTTCTTATTAAATCGTCATATGGGAAGATGAAAAAGAAAGTCTATTAGGCCTTATTTTGGCAATGGGAAAACGGTTGTTCATATGTGAACACGAGAGGAAGGGTGTTCATTCAAATTGCATTAGTTTAAACTATTTTGTCTTGAAGCTCGAGCTGGTTTGGCATCTTTGAAAGTATATTGTATATTGCTTACCAACTCCGAACATTGCTCTTTTCTTTAATGCTAATGAAATGGACTAGGATGAAAATAGTAGACAAGCTTTGTTTAGTTGCACAAAAAAATGTCATATGAACTTATGCCAAGATCTTTTTATATTCAAATAGAAGAATCGAGGAATTTTTATTCACTATATATATATATATATATATATATATATCTCTAAAGTCCATTCCTTAGATGTGCTCTAGTCCACATAAATTGACGGACTATCATGGATACCGGTGACCAACAAAAGATGCCAATGTAATTTAATTGGTCAAGGTTTTTTCTTCTTCTTTTTTATTGGGTCGTTGTTTTCAATGATCTTTATGTTTTGTTTTGCTCATATATTATGACGTGTTGCCAATCCAAAATTTCTATGTGGATATACATAATAAACTAGATTTTGTATAGAAAACAAATTAGATTTGACCAGTAAAATAGGAGCGAAAATGGGGAAAAAGCGTCGGCAAAAAAATCGGAATTCCCAACTTTGCTCAATTGGACGTAAATGAAGAGGTTTGCTTTTTCTTCGTAGTGAAAGTGAGAGATGTCAAACAAGAGTCATGTCGACCGACGTCTGGCCAGAAAATAATAATGCTCTTCTTTTTGTTTCCAATGAACAGGCGTGTGCACACTTGCTAGTACTGTTGATGGGAGTACAATGTAAAAAGTAAAGGAACTATCATCATTCAATGCTATTCTCACATCATAATTTTCCTTCCAGCCAATCAAAAGAGTCCCTATTCAATTTCATTTCCACATTTTACCTAACAAAAATACCATGATAGTCATGTCATGCCATGTCATTTCCCGATTCCCTTCCGCTCTGCCATATCAAACACGACATTAGGTAAATGGTACATCAGCAAAGAACTTTCAATGCCGACTATTTCTCCAAAGGACGACTAAGAAATGTCGTGATTGACTTTTCCGTGGAATATCTTGATCATTGGGAGTAAAAATTGCAAATAATCTGATGTGGACTTCGATGGTATTTGTGGGAAGATATTTTATCCCCAAAAGCAAAGATACACGTAAAAGAACTCCAAATTATTTCATCCATCAAACGAAGTTTAACCATTGGAAATTGTTGAATTATATTTCGAGTTCAAATTCATATAATTGACCGGATTTGAATCGGATTGCTAATAATGATTGGACCTTTATTCGTTGAAGTCCTTGTCATTGTTGGAGATATATATCAAAGGATGCGTGCAATAGTGTCAAGGAAAAGGCACATATTTAGGGCATGCTTAGTAACACTTTTGTTCTCAAGACAGATGATTAACAGATCAGGTAATCGACACTCTTTCATAATATAGATCCGAGAGAGATGATTAAGTTGTCGCCTTGCAAGGGCAGCTCCACATCTCATTGTACTTTTACTCTATGTAACCTAGAACATACTTATACCACGCGCATTACACGATGCAAAGAGAGGTAGGACTGTATCGGCCAATCCGGGTTCTGCCACCGGACGGCGTGGCCGAGCCATTTGCCTATGACCATGACAGGAGCATCATCCTCAACAACCGGTACCACAAGAGCACCTACGAACAAGCTGCCGGTTTATCCTCCATTCCCTTCGGCTGGGTTGGGGAGCCTCAGGTGATTGCCTTGATCCAACTATAAAAAACATCATTTTCCCTCCTTGCTCACGTTTTGTCGACTCTTAAATTTGCTTTGATCATAGTCGCTACTAATTCAAGCAAGGGGAAAGTTTGATTGCTCCAAATTGGGCACTCCAAGCTCAGATCCAGCGGTTTGTAACACAACCAATCCTAAATGTTCGCCTTACGTACTGAGGATCGTCTCCGGTAAGATGTACCGCCCCAGGATTTCAAATATAATTGCTTTATCCGCCCTCAGCTTTCAAATTGAGGCAAGCTTTCATCTTTTACAATTACTTCTCTAATTCTTTTTTCTTTCCCATTTCCTCCTATAACGGTTTCAAAGTCTACTGTTGACACTTCATTTTGGATAATACGATAGAGAACGTGACATACAACACTATTTTACAATGATCTTATACACATATTGGTTTCATTCTACTTAATAAATTAAAATTTTCGATTGTGATATTTAAAATTTTCATTAGATTAAAGTTTGTAGAGCCGCAACGAAATATGAAGTCAACAATTTAGAGTATGATATTCTATTCTTTTTTTATATATAGTTGATGCTCCAAATTGGTTCGCGTCAACGGAAAGAGGGAGGTCAAGATTACGGGGAAAAGTCGTGAAAGGCAATCTCGATATAGGCCAATTATCGAACGAGTTTCCACTTGCTGAGCAAATAAGAATATCACTTGGACCAAAAGAAGTCGAAAAACGTTCTGTCCACTTTGGGGATATTATTTGATTTTCTTTCATTTTCGATTAAAACCTAAAATACTTATTGGTTACGACATTGCAAGACTTGTGCTTAGGAATTTACTGCTTCGATCATGTGACAAATCTGACTTTATTTTGTATGGTCACAACATGACTATAGTTGAAGCGGACGGGCACTATCTAGAGCCAATTGTGGCCCAAAATCTGTTCATCTACGCGGGTGAGACATGCACCGTCTTGATCAAAGCTGACCAGGAACGGACAAGAAATTATTGGATCACGACCAACATCGTGAGTCGGAACGCCACGGCTAAGACCCCCTTGGTCTGGCCGTCCTCAATTACTACCCGAACCACCCGAAGCAGCTGCCGCCCACGGATCAACCTGCCGGCCCGATCTGGAATGACGTCACGCTGCGATTGGCTCAGAGCCTGGTGATCAAAGCCTGCCAAGGATACATTAACACTCCGCCGCCAAAATCGGACCGAGTGGTTGTGTTCCTCAACACGCAGAACATGATCGATGGTTATTATCGTTGGTCCGTGAACAACGTATCGTTCAGGCTCTCGCACATACCGTACCTAATCGCCCTCAAGGAGAATCTTCACCACATGTTCAATCAACATCCGCCGCCCAATCTATTACGCAACTTCACGAACTACGACATCTACCAAAACCCGAACAACACCGATGCCACCTTTAGTGACACGATCTATAGACTAAGTTTGAACTCTACAGTGGACGTCATATTGCAAAATACAAACACTATGACGCCGAACACTAGCGAGGCACACCCATTGGCACCACGATGACCACGATTTATGGGTCCTTGGGTATGGGAGAGGGAAATTCGACGTTGATAGTGACCCAGAGAGGTGCAATTTAGCGAACCCGATCTTGAAGAACACGGTTTTGGTCCATCCTTATGGATGGACCGCCCTAAGGTTTGTTGCAAATAATCCGGGCGTTAGCGTCTCTTTTCTATATGGGCATGGGCGTGGTGTTTGAAGAAGGTGTCCATAAGGTGGGCAAGTTGCCTTCGGAGATCATGGGATGTGGGGAGACAAAATGATTCAAGAGGCCATGATTAAATAATCACTTATTTACATAAGGTTTGAAGTTACATTTGTTATACGAAAAATTAAAATATCTGTAAACTCAATAGTATATGCACAAGTTAAAGATGTAGATACATGTAGATACTAATAACTTTAGATTCCATTTGTTTCATGTAAAATGAATAATTTGAAAAATATATTCTTAGAAATAATCATTTGTACAATTTGAGGTGTTTAGTTAATGGAAATTTTTTTTCATTATCGACAATAATTTATGTCTTAACTAAAGTTATTTAGGGGTGAGTACAATGGATCGCCCAACCCGGGAACCGCCTGGACCAGCCAGGTTGATCCGGTTCTTGAAAGTTTTGGTCCGGTCCATGGTTCCAAAAAATGGAACGGATTCCGAAGAGTTCCAGTTCCCTGTTCCTAGTATGGCGGTACCGGACCGGACCACTTGGACCGACCTTTGACCGACCTCTAACTGAATCATTTGATCGACATTTATCACGAATTTTCTACACTTCTTTAACATAACCAAGAAAGTTCCCACTGAGTACTAAGGAGGAAATAAGTGAGAATACATAACATGAAGCAAACTTTTAGTGCCATACTCGAAGAGCACTTTAATAACCATAACTAACAAGCAATGTAGGAATCTTGGACTTTCTTTTTTTTTTTCAAAAATCTTTTGTAGCCAGAAAGGATCATCCATCTGCGCCATACCTTGAACGGGATAGATGAAATGCAGATCTATTCTGAAGGTAGAAATTTTGCCATTGTTCAATAAAGGTGGTGCTATGGCCACTTGGTCAACAGGTGGAAGCGAAGGAAGGAAGTTGACAGAGAGGAGGGGAGAAGTTCTCTAGGTTTTTCTTTAAATTTTTTCCAGTTCCATTGAATCGCCCAAAAGTCGGACCGGACCAACGGGTCCGGTCCAGGACTTTGGCGGTCTGGTCCATGGTCCTGAAGAATGGGAACTGGTCCCACCGGTCTGGTTCCTAGTTCCGGAGAGAGGAGAACCAGACCGCTCAGGGAATTGGTCACCCCTAAAGTTATTAGTATTCACATCTTTAACTTGTACATATACTATCAAGTTTACATATATTCAAACTTTTCGTATAACAAATGTAACTTCAAACCTTATGTAAATAAGGGACTTATTAAATTATGGTCTCTTCAAGTGTTTTGTCCCCTCCCATCCCACGATCTCGACCTAGAATCGGACCATTTATAATAATGAATGAGTGAATATTTTTATTGTTAACGAAAATATTTAAATATAAATTATTATTGATAATAAAAATATTTTTATTAACCGGTTATTTCATATGACACAACTAATTATATTTAAGAAAATATTTTTCGAATAATTTATTTTGTATTAAACAAATGCACTGTAAAAGAGTTGAACATGATTCTTTAACTTTTGGTACATGTTCAATTTAGTCCATAAACTATATGAAAGTATCTAGTGTAGTTCTTCCGTTAATTCAAGTTTAGTGACGACATTGAATATTTTCATATAGTTAATAAACTAAATTGAACATATACCAAAAAACCTAAGGACGACAACAAACAAATTAAAAATCTATGGATTATACTGCATATTGAGTTACATTTCATGGATCGTATTGAATAAATTAGAAGTTCAATAAACGCATTACACATAGTATTAAAATTCAAGACCATTGGCATCATGTTCCTTATTAAAGAAAAAACCTCTCCTTGAATGATGCAACACTCTATGGCTCATATAAGTGGTTAATTTCGTACTTCAAAGATCCTCAAATATCATTTTTCTTAAATTTCCTCTTTAAATGCTGGCCGAATCTACTCAGTTAATCCTTTGTTAAATTTTCTTTTTTCCCCCTTGACGGCAAGAATCAACTTTGCTCATTCTCTATATTTATTCTTAGCCATGTGACCAAAAGATTTTTATCATATTGCTTCTCAAATTTGGCTTGCAGGAAGTACTACATTAGGACCGCCAATCTTACATTTATATTTTGAGCTTAACCCATAAAGAAAGAAGACAAATAGTCCCGCATCATGTATTTTCTCAGTCATGGCCCTCAATGTGGCATAATTTTCTTTATTTATCGAATGGTGTTTGACTTTGACTGATTTCTCCGTTGAACTTTAAGAACGTGCGCTGAGGGCCTGCTAATGCCGATCATCCCATCCATAGATAACCCAACCTTCGAATCACCTCCCCAAAAACTCAACATAGAAGTCCTAATTTCGCAGGATTAGGAATGCAATGAGCCGACGTTATGAATGGAGAAAGGAGCGACAGAGGACGAAAGCATGTCATAGTTCAACAACGAGGTTGGAGGATTCAATGACAGAAAGCATGTCATAGGGGAAATTGATGACGCGACAAAAGAAAGTAGTACAAATTTGCAGACAAAAGTTAATCTTTTATCTAAAAGAAGATAACCTTTCTGGTTGGAAAAGTTTCTGCTTACCTCGCCATAGGGACACTGTCACAATAGATCTCCGAAGCTATCATTTCAAAACAACCACTTGATTTGCTCACCAAGGACTCCTTCAACTCTGCCAATACATGATTTATGTCCGGCCTTTGAATCGCCCTTCGTTGTGTACAAGACATAGCAATCTCTGCCACTTTCCAGGCCGAGTTGATGTTGAATTCTCCCTGTAACCTTGGATCCATAGTCCTTTGTATATCGCCACTTTCAATGATAGGAGTAAACCATTGAATTATGTGCATGATGTCGCTGCCATCCCGGCTTCTCATTACAGCAGGTTGGCCAGTGATTAATTCAAGGAGAACAATTCCGAAACTGTAGACATCACTCTTCTTGTCACAGTTTCTAGAAGATCGAAGCCTGGGAGGAGGAAAAAAAAGGATTTATTGTATCAATGATAAAATCCTAGGCAACATGAATATTTCTTGCAATTAAAGATCCTAAACTGAACCAGGTCAATAAGGCTGAGTTTTAGCTATTACTCGGGGCCAAGGTAGCCAAATGTGCCAGCGGGATGAGTTGAGACATGGGAGTCATTTTCAGCTGCAAAAGCTCGTGACAGACCAAAATCAGCTATTTTGGCTCGGAAGTCTTCATTCAACAAGATGTTTGATGTCTTCAAGTCTCTATGGATGACGGGTGGCTTGCAACCGTTATGCAAATAATCCAAACCTGAAATTCTCGCAAAAACAATATCAACAATGCCAAAGCAATGACGGCAAAACACCTATTGACCGTGGATATCTTACCACATACCTTGTGCTGCATCCACAGCTATTTGTAGTCTCTGACTCCATGTCAAGACCTTCAGATGGTCCTCTGTTGGATGCGTCTCAACGTTCCATATAAGCAAGATACAGTCTTACAAGATTTTTTTGCAGAAGAACCAATGCAAACAGAATAGAAATACGCACCTGATAAATGTTGTCTTAAATTTCCATTAGCCATGTATTCATATATTAATGCCATGTGCTTGGGATTGTCGCAATATCCGAGCAGAGAAACCAAATTTCCATGGTGTAAAATCGTTAAGAGTTGTGCCTGTGGTATCACGAATGTGCATTATTACAACATAAAGTAATAATAGTCTAAAAGGAAGTTTCTGAACAAATATCTGCCCAAGTGTTAGCATAAGTTGATTTTTCAAAGAAAGAGAGGTCGCATCATCCTATCTGACCTCAGCCTCAAATTCCTTGTGCCCTTGCTTTGATAATTTAGAGAGCATCTTTATAGCAGCTGGGGTGCCATTATCTAGTGTGCCAAGATACACGTTGCCGAATCCACCTTCACCAATCACTTGTTTAAAATTCCCAGTGATTTTTGAAATTTCTCCATACTTAAAAGGTCGGTTCTTTAATCTCAGCGTCCTCTCACTAGAATCTGTGGCAAAAAGTTTCCCATGAGCATCGCGACTTCCACTTTGGATAGTGGACTTTCAAGGCAAATAACTCAACAGTCAAACAACGTATTGGAGGTTCTTCTTATCCCGTTTTAAAGTTTGTATTAATTGGAGAAGAGGACAAAAATCTAGAGATCATAAATAGATTATTTGTCACCTGCCTTTGATACGTTAACATATAGATTATTTTGCTTTTCTCGATACTAATAGATAAGTGGAGATGCACAATCAAACTTTCTTTGAGGGACCATTGGAATTTTATGGACAAATGTGTATTGTCAATTTGTTACAAGTCCTTCCTGCACACAGTACGTTTCTTTTGAAGAGAAAGATCAGAAACTGTATTGTCGATAAGTCAAGCTCAATGATGCACATTCTCTTTGTGATGCTGATGCAACAATGCTATGGGGATCTCCATGTCCATATTCTTGTGATCATAGGTAACTCATATTACTAGCATTCAGAAATTTTGATTACAGTCAACTTTCCTTCAGTTCTGATTGCAATTAAAAATGTAAAATGAGACTCTTAGGCTGCTCAAGAAAAGATAACTAGTTGCTGAGTTGTGCATTTTGAGACCCTAGTAAAGACATTGCTGCAGATAGAACTGTACCAAAGAAAAAGCGAAGCCAAGGCTGTTGCTAGATGTAAAATAGGTTGCGTGAACAGGACAAGTGAGAAACATTACCTGCTTTTCGTTTCCGTTTGATTAACCAAATAATAGCCAAAGCACAAAAGAGAACCACAAAGAAGCCCGGAGCTGATGTAACAATTGGAATAAGGATGTTTTGCTTCTTCTTGTGTAGACAGGGATCAGCCAGGCAAAGATTCACATTTCCTGTCAAACTGCCACAAAGAATGAAGGAATTGAGCTGAAGTTACAATTAGAAAGTGTCCAAATTGATTTGCCAAATGCTGATTACATGTTCGATTTCTTATTTGTTTTTAATCATAATAAACAGAACATGTTAAAAGTCTTTCCACCCTATAAAAGTTGTATATGACTCAACAAGAGAGAGAGAACCTCATGTTTAAAACATTGTCCATAACCCTTTTCTTAAGAGCCTCAGGAACTGGTCCAATTAGGTTGTTTCCACTTAAATCTCTGCAAATATAGCCATGGTAAGAGATTTATCCACTTTAAGTACTTTGCTACTTCAGCCAAGGACATTAACTTACAGAAATCTAAGATTTGGTAATTCAGCCAGAATTTCTGGTATCGCTCCTGTAAGCTGATTGTTGGACAAATCTCTGAGAATAGCCAAAAGCAAGATGTTTCCACACATTAGTGCAATATTTCTACAGCCTATGTCTCCTAAAACACAACCTAAGTTATACAATTATGAGTTGACATAGAGGGGGTGCTTAATTATGAGTGACACAACTTACAAGAATTCTATTGTTGATAGATTCACAAGCGATGAGACTATCTCGCCCATCAAATTGCTGGAGCTCAATTTCCTGCCATCATCGATCAAAACAGAGGATCTTTCATTGCCATCTTCAAAAAGGGTGCTTTTTTCGATAGCAAAAAGGGAAGTTTGTGCAATCAATTCTTCAGAATTAAAATGCTATAGATCCTCTTGGTGCCATTCAGAATCATCAATCTCATTCTCTGCATGGGTTTCCCTCTCTCCTTCTTCTGTAATTTATGGTTGTTTTTGGAACTATAGTATCTAACTATTTTCAGAGGACCTAACACTGCTCACATGCAATGCAATTTTGGTATACTTATGACAAAATTGGAAAACTAGGCTATTGGTGAAAGAAGTTGCAAAGAACATGAAAATATATCAGAGGGGCCGTTTATTGCTAATCGATGAGCATATGACTTCTTATGACCCACCACATCCATATGGAGCAACGCCCTAATATGAATACTCAAGATGGAAACCTTTGGGATGGATATCAACTTAGGGTTCAATTTCTGAGCTCTCTCCTATTCCATGTGAAGCTTGGGGTATCAAAGACTCCATCTATTAAACACTAAAGTTCCAATCATGCCTCCAAATAACTTGACAAAAACATGACAAAGTTCTTGGTCTATATGAGAATTCACATTGGAAGGATGCATTCATCCTAAATGTTCTTTTTCATGAATACATATATTCCCATTTTTCATGGCAAATGACAATTCCTCTTAATTTCATCCAGAAAACCAATATTATAAATTAAAAAAACAACCATTGCCAAGGAACTCACAGCGATATAATCCTTGGAGGATTTGTAGAGCTACAATCTAGACCATCCCATGCGTAGGCGGTTGGCATACATGGATCACCTTGCCAGCTTTCTCTCTTGATGCTATACCTTTCTTTGATGTCATTGATAGCTTTCACTACATTTTAAATCACAAAAAAGATCTACAATATAAAGAGAAGGATAGAGATGCAAAAAGTGGTTGTGATCGCATACATGTTATACATACTTTTAGTTTTTAAAAAGGCTTAGTAACATTCTAGGGCTTCAATTTGAAGAGAATCTCCGGCAATTACAAAGCAAAAAGAAGTCAAAGCAAGGAATTAAGCAGATAGCATATCAATACTTAGCCACATCTGTTGATCCCAACAAAGCAACTATTGGCAAAAGAGTTCACAAATAACTTAAGACCCACAATGGAGACTAGCATATTTAGTGTTGGCTTACCTAAATTTTGATTATTGACAATTGAAAGTACGTGTACTTATTTATTGATGTCAATCGTAGCACAATTGTTCAATGTGTATATAAACAACAAAAACATTTAAAAGAATAAAAGCATACCATCATCTTGTGCTGTCGGTACAATTAGACGATCCAAAACTAGAAAGAGCTCCACAGCATTGAGGATTGGTGGATATGCAGACTTATTCGTCGAATTAATCGAGACATTCATGATGGACCCTATTATTGGAGTGGAAAGTACAGCCACTGGCTTTAAGTATTCAAGGCTTATCGTTTCCATGAATTGATTACCATTCACGGAAATTGTGAACTCTCTCTGCTGGCCACTCTTCAATCTCTCAATCTCCATGAAATGGAAGCACACAATCCCTTTCACTGGCAATTTCACTTTTAATGATAGTGCACTAAGGGCTGGCCAAGCAACTAAACTCCACGCTTGATACAAGGGAGAACTGGAATTCATTGATGTCTTTGCGGTTCGAAGAATTTCCCCGGCTATCTTGTACGCATTATTATTCTTAGATAAATCAACCACAGATGTGGTGTTCAGTGTGATATCTATAAGGGAGGTACCAGGCCTAAACCTCCGATCATAGACATCATCAGGGTACCTGTGTGAGGCATTTCAACAAACAGTTTTGAGAGTAAACAGTGGAGGAATTGACCTAGTGGCTAACAAATGCCAATTCATAAGGATATGCAGTACAAATATTGAAGCTACTTTATTTAAAACATATACTAGCGAAAACCGATAAGTTTGTTGGGTTATCAAAAACTAAACATCTCGTTGGCGGTTAGATGCAAAACATTTTGACCAAAAAAAAAATGTAAAACTTGAAAATTGCAATGTGATGTGCAGACGACTATGTTTATTTAAGAGAAATTAATTGCCACGGACTTTTAACATTTAGAGTGGTAACTTGAAAATTGCCATATGATGTCCAGATGGAATCTTTATTTTATCAAGTGAAAAATGGTTTGAATTGGATTGGAACTTACCTCATCAATGTTTCGAACTTCGAAATATTATATGTAAAATGAGTATTATCAACACGTTCAAGAGATATATCATTAACCAAGGTCTAGGGCACTAGTTAAAGACTGCTAAAATTAGTAGAAACACAAGCCAATATATCTTGGAAATTGAAAATTAACATATTTCTAGAAAGTAAGGTACTTCAAATGGAAACATTCATATCTTCAAATGCAACCCCATGCCGTGCAAATTCTACACAGGAAAAAAAAATTCTCTCGAACTTTGTAAATAATACAAGTATAAACAGGTAATATTATGCAATCCTCACTTTATTAAATTAGTAATTCACATTAATTTAATGAATTTTTATTAGCAAGGAAAAAAATATATACGGTTTCATACTAATATCGGTGCAATTGTATTGAATTTTTTGAGAAATTCATCAATGATTTATCTTGTTATGATGGAGTAACATAGGTGTTTTTGCTACATACGCGAAATACTAAGTTTGATCGGGATTATAAGTGCAAGATTCCAAATGATTTTATTTTATTTTTTGATTGGGACCTAATGGCTTTTTCTGTTTCTCTTTTTATAATGTGTCATCGTTATAGTGGTTTTTGTTATGATCGTTGATTATTTTAGCAGTTTTTTGTGCTGTAATTTGTTGATCATTTCGCGGCCTCTTTCGTATTTGCTGACTGGTGCCTTCAATAGTTTGCAAAATGGGAAAATTCGATGAGGAAAAACTGAATCTTTCTCTTCACTTATGATTACTACACATTTGTATTTCAAAAATGAATTGATCACCTGATGTCATATGTCGCCATGCTTCCTCCCATGTCGAACCGCCAAATGGGTCTCAAGAGCCCAGTTTCCGATTGATATATGTCATCGTCAAAAGCTCTTAGTTCCAATGCTGAAATGAAGGGAACTCCACCGCCAATGTTCACCAGACACACTTGTATATCGTCAGTTTTGGACTTATAAATGATCTCTGCTACGTGATATAAGTCAGAGTCCACTGTGGCAAAATAATTAACATCGATGTGCACCTCGAATGTAGGAGCCTGATGCTCCCCATCATAGTTCCCGTAGTAAAATGATGCCCTTATAAGGTAGGTTCTGTTCTTGCCTTGGTCTGGTCTCATAATGTAACAATTCCTCATTCCATCGGGAAAAAACCTTAAAGTGTTCAAAACCTCTTGATCGTAAGGATAAATGTACATCCCGGATATATGACTTTTTTTCCCGAAGGCTATGAACTTATCATCCATTTCGTATGTTATGTTGGTGTCCACATCAGTGTATTCACTGAGTGCCCCACAATTGATGTTGATAAAACCTTGTAAGTATAGAGAAAATTAAAAAAAATTAAGAATAATACAAAAGATTGAATTTCCATATATTTTGATATATAGGAACAAGATTGAGAGCCTATTTCTAGGCTTTGTTATATGGCTATTTAAAGTAATAAAAGAAATCAAATCACATATGCATAATCGGAATAGATACAGATAATCAAAGGCAATATCATAAATATCTTTATAAGATATATAAATATCTCTTGTAGAAAAAGTTAATGAAATGGAACTGCGGCTTGTCTGTTGGACCACTGGAACAAGTTCGATGAATCTTAATCATTCTCACAATTTCATACTAAAGTATCTAGCGTCCCATCGATTTGACTTTTGAGCAAGTAAGAATGAATATAAAGAAGAGACCATTATGTTTCATAAAAAGGACAGAACTCATAAATCAATGACATTTTACGAAGCGTGGACGCACGCAAGAGAGAGAGACCTGGTTGTGCTTGAACCACAAGGAGCAGTGCTGAAGCTAAAGAAGCAAGCAAGACAAACGAGAAAGTTGTAATCGATCCTTCCATCGTCATTGAGCAGGAAATATTGTCGAAGAGAGAAGTGTGAAGAAGATATGCATGCACACCTTATATTTATAGTGTGAGCTCTCCATACACATATGCACGACCCCACACGGTGTTTGTAATTGACTGAGACATGGCTCCAGCACATGAAGATAAATACTTGCAGCTAGGTCTTCGTCTGCAAATGTATTGAAGTTCAGGTACGTTAATATCTATTAATAAACAGCTCTTCTTATACGGGAAGAATAATAATAAAAAAGTCACAGGTTTATTGTAATTGTACCAATTCAGTCATAAACTCTCCTTTTTTTTACTAATTGAGTCTCAAATATTTTGTGATTATACCAATTCAATATATGTGGTTAAATTTTTAATTGGAAATCTAGACGTATGCCAAGATACTTAAGTGTGTCAAAGACCTTCCGGATGTTATGAACGTCACTATGGGGTCAAGGGGTTATGATGTGGTAATTGGGCAGAGCTTTGGTGCAACGAAGGTGACAAAGGATGATGCTGTTACCTTGGCAAGAGGAGTTCAAGGACATAGTCAAAACTATTGGTCCTAGTCTAGTAAAGAGATTGTAAATGCAACCAATGATGTCGCTGGAAATGGCACTGTCCGCATTACGGTGCGTCCATAGACGAGCGATATCATTGAGGGGTGCTCTAGTAGCAGATACTGTTTTGTATGTGGGCAACCTGGAAATCCATCTCGTACTTATTTCATGAAAAAGAGTATGCTTTCAGTCGGTAGATCCTAGGAAAATCAACAAAGACAAAGGGAGATTGGAAAACTTTTTGCGATGATGGAGGAGGATGAAACAAGCAAGACGTCTTCACTTTTTTGACAATTGAGGTATTTCTGAATACGATATGGATTTTCAAAGTCAAAAAGTTAAAGCGAAGAAATAGGGGAAGATGTTGACCCGATCAACAAAGAAGCACCACTGGATGCTCAGCTTGATAAGTGATCGATAGCTGGCGCGACAAAGGGAAGGAAGAAAAGGGGGGGAAAAAAGAAAGAGAAAGAAGGAAAAAAAATGGAAAGAGAGATTTTACGTTAATGTCATAGAGGCTTCATCAAGTTAGATCAATTACATAGTGCTCAACAAGTGCTCACGTCCTTTGTTCATCATAGTTTTCAAAATTATGGCTTAAATTCAACGTTTTGTGAAATTTGATATGTAAGTATGATTTTTGAGTTTATTAAGTTATATACTTTTATAGGCTATGGTAGATTATGGCCGTGCAGAGTTATGGGTCTTAATGGGAATTTATCTAGAGCAGTGGTTTTGCCGAAGCAAAGTCTTAGGGTTTTGCAAACGAGTTCCAAAACAGTGGGAGGGGACTTGTTTTTGTGCTTGGATGGGTGAAATAAAAAGCTGGCTCACGATTTTCTTTATTAATGTATGCAACAAAAATCGACTAAATGACGAATCTCTCCGATCGGATTGGACTGTCGTTCAAGGTGATTTTTAAGGTCGTTATTCCCCTATCTGATTTCATAAAATTGAAATTGGTGATATGCAATTTGATTATTGATTTCAATGTCAAAATTAAATCAATCGGACATCTCTCTTTATCTATCACACTAGTCACTATCACATCAATCCCTTACTGTATAGTCACTGTGATCATCATTACCCTCCATCCATTTCTTAATCTCTCTCAACAGTCATTATCATCGTCAATACACTCCCTCCCTCCCTCCCTTCGAAGCTAGCCAAGCTAGCCGAACCGTTTCATCCAATAACAAATACCAGGACTGGCTTGGGTCCCTCACCTGTGACCGATCTCCGATCACTGCTAAAAGAAAAACAAAAATTAAAAATAAAGAATTTGAGAAGTTAAAAAATAATAATATTTTGGTAATATTCCCTTAAAAAAATCAAATTAGATTTTCAAAATCAAACGATGAAAAATATTCTATTGCTCATCTTCAGGTATCATTTAAACACCAAATTTTCTGAAAAAATGTCTTACTTGAAAATATTATTCAGAAATATTACATTTTTCAAAAAACAAATGGAGCCTAATAAGTCTTTCTTCTTCTTCTTTTCCCTGTGGATGCAAAAGAATTCGTTCCACTTGAAGATGAGAAAATTATGAAAAGAAAACAGTAAGTAGGTACTAAATTTATGGGGGTAGTACCATTTAATATTTTTTTTATGCTAGTATTGCACTTCATTGGACTATACGTGTGTCTCCGTAACACAATAAACCAATTTTATGATGTGTTATGATATTATTTTACACATTACGATGAAATACGGTGATATTGTTTAGCACGGCAGGTGTCCCATAGAAGTTGTCATTCATGATGATCAATTATTGTAGGAGAAAGTAAAATACAACCATAATTTGTCGATAAATATAACCACATCAATGGAGTTGGCTAATTGTGATGAGCATTCCATTCCATGTAAACTAATTATTATTGTTTAGTGCGCTATAGAAATATCCGAATAGGAGGAATATCACGCTTCATTTGTATTGTGATTACTTTTGTGCTTGATGGATTCTATAGGCCCGTTTATCATGAGAAAAAAAAAACAAGTACTTAAATTAATAATGCTTTTCTGTGAAATATTTGTCCAATTGATTCTAAATCTATTGTATGGATACCAATGTAGTACTAAACTTTTCAATTTTACTATTTTAATCCTAAATATCTTATCGAAATTCGTACAACGTATAACTAATTTGCGCCAAAAACCGATGACATGGTTCCGTTGCACGTAAGATGGCACAAATTATCTAAAAAGATCATATAGAAATTTCATGTAAAAGTTTATCACTCAAGTGGTAGAGTTGAAAATTTTATAACTTAATTGACATTCGAACAATAAATTTCGCTGTAAGTAATTTTTCCATGTTGTTGGCAACGGGACTTACATGGGGCACACCGTATGACAACCAAGAAGAACAACGTGGCATGGATGCTTGTCAAGATGTTTCGCTAACAAACAATGGAGGGTACTTTGACTTTTGCTTGAATCTATGAAATTAAAAGCAGCTGTCCGTTCACTTTTTGTTCTAGTGTTGTCGTACGAGAGAATAAAGCGTGTCGGGCCATACTTTGGCAATGGGAAAACAGTTGTTCCCACGAGGAAAATGAGGGAGAGGGTAATCACGAGGTCGGTTCATGGGAGAAAACTACCAAAAAAAAAGTTATAAATCTATGATATTGATGATAATTTAATCATAAATTTTTTAATTAGATCAATTCAATTAAGCCATCGGAAGAGAGAAAAACAGTGAGCTATACCATATTTTTGACCGTGGGAAAACAGTTGTTCCAGGAAAGTAGGTTGGGTCGTGTTGAATAAGAGGCGTCTTGACTGACGTTTGACCAGAAAAGGATGATACTCTTTTTCTTTCTTCACACACAAGATGCGTGCACATTTAGTATTATTAATGTCAATATAATGTAAAAAAAATTGAAATATCATCATTCAATACCATTCCAACATCATTATTTCCTACCAACCAAACACAAGAATTCCCTGTTCCATTTCATTTCCACATTTTACCAAAAAAGAAAAAAGACCATAATAGTCATGCCATGCCATTCCCCGATTCCCTTCCACTCTTCTATATCAAACACGACGTTACAAATAATGGCACATTAGTATAGCACTTTCAATGCCGATGATTTCTCCAAAGGACAACTAAAAAAATGTTGTGATTGGATTTTCTATGGAATGTTTTTGATCGTTGGGAGAAAGAAGTACAAATAGTATGACGTGCACTTCGATGGCATTTGTCGGAAGATATTTTGACCCAAAAAGCAAAGACACGCATAAAAGACTTCCAAATTATTTTATCCATCAAGGAGATTGCAGTGAATGTCGATCCCCCCACTTGTTGAGCATGATGATGGCCGTTTCCACTCCGTTTCCCACAAGCTCTCGCTTTCGACGCAGCTTCACTTGGCCAAAAAGGCTAAAGGCATCGTACCAAAGATGAAGGTGTTAGAATAGTAAACATTGAGTTCACCAACTTTCTATCTGCAAAGTCCCACATTATCATAATCAAAATTAAATCGTTTGTTGATATAAAATCATTTACCCAAGATATCATTAACACGAGTCCATAGAAAAATAGAGTCTAATTAATTAGGTAAAACGAGTACTTACTTCGAAAATAACGAACGATGTGCTCTAGAAGTGCTCATATTATTATTCTGAATGATCTTGGAAAAAGTGATTTATTGGATATCTATTCCTTGAATCAAGTACATGCATTTTTTTTGGGTCAAAAACTACATGCAATTGGATTGTAATAAATGTCGAAAGAAAAGAGAATCTAAATTCCATCTTGTATAAATACGCAATTATAAATGTTTCCTGTTTATGATCACTATCAATAATGATCCGATTTTCCTATTTATGAAGACAACCGGTACATCCCCAAAAAAAAAAAGTTAAACCATTAGATTTTGTTAAATTATTTCTCGAGCTCAAATTCTTATGAAAGACCCAATTTGAATTAGATCGTTAATAATGATCTGATCCGTTGGAATCCTTGTGATTGTCAGAGATATATATCTAAGGAAGCGTGCAATAGTGTCAAGGAAAGGGTATGTATTTAAGGCACATTTAGTAACACTTTTGTTCCTAAGAACTATTTATTTTCAGAAATAGCATTTTCTATTTCTATTTGATGGATAAGTTTGTTTATAAAAAATGGGTTTAGTAATTGTTATCTCGGGAATGAAAAAAATATAAGTTTTTCTTTATTTTCTTTGCCTTCTTTTCCTTCTCTCTATTTTTTTCCTTCCTTCTGACAAGATTGATCTCGTGGTGGCTCGACCTTGTCCAGCTGCGAGGTGGGCTCGCTAGCCATCGGCAAAGCCCTCGGCTAGTGACATTGAGCTGATCCAAGTCTCGGCCGATCGTTGGCCAATGCCAAGGCTTGGTGATAGGTTAGAGAAAGAAGGAGAAAAAGAGAAAAAAAAAATAGTTGTTCCGAAAAATTGGACCCCAAAATAAGAATTTCTTTGTTACTTCTTCTAAATCTTGTGCCCAGTTTTTTTATTTCAGAAAATAGAAAAATAATTGAAGTATAGAAACGGAGTTATGTTCTTTTTTTTATTTTGCGAGCGAAAAATAAAAAAAAATAGAGAAAAAAATTATTACTAAAAGGCCTCACATTCCTATTTAGGCTCTATTCGTTTTATAGAAAATAAGATACTTAAGGAAAATATTTTCTACCTATTGAAGAACAAAGTGGGAAAAATATTTTCCGATTTTTAGAAGGGGAAAACATTTTCCATCTTCTTTCAAAAATGGCTTATGACCAGCGGCTAGTCAATGTAGAACAAAAAACATGAGAGAAAAGAAAAAAATTATTTTTTAATAATTTTTCTAAATTTCAAACGAACAACTAAAAATATTGTCATTTTTCAAGAAAATGACTTCCTAAAAATATTTTTCAAATATATTATATTTTTCGTGAAATGAACGGAGCCTTCGACTACAAAAGAAAAAAAAAAGCAAGCCTGGTCTAAGGAAGCTTTCGACTACAAAAAGGAAAAGCAAGCGTGGTCTAAGGAAGAAAAGAAAAGGAAAGTTATAAATAAGGTTTCTTTTTCTTACCGTACCGTGGACGTCAATTCCAAAGGTCAAGGATAATATTGTTGAGCCCAAGTCAAAGTCAATTTTTTTACTCCCTTCATCAGTGCAGAAATTACCCTTCCCCCCACTCCACACGCGTGCATATCACAGTTCCAGCTTTTTTGCTGTCTTGAGTGGGACCAGGATCCTATCCCTCTTGAGTATGATCATTCAGGCATTAATTTCTGTTGATTATTGACCTTGCAACTGGTCCTGGCTCAGCTTCTGGCCAGGCGTAGTTCATTCTCGACCAACCTTGACTTGGTGGTCCCACCCCTGGCCAGCCCTAGCTAGGTGGTTTTGACCCATGGATCACAATGCTTAACTCTGAAATAGAACCATGGGTAAATGTGACTGTAAGTATAATAACTAGGGCTGAGCACCGGGTACCACGCAATTCGGGAACCGCCCGGACCAAACCGGACCAGCCAGATTGGTCCGGTTCTTCAGAGTTGTGGTCCGGTGCACGGTTCCAAAAAATTGAACCGGTTCTTGGGTGGTCTGGTTCCCGGTTCTAGAGAGGGCGGGACTGAATCGGACCACTATGACCTTCAAAATGTCTCTTAGCCCAAGTGACTTGGGAGCCCAACTCCAGAGTCCAAATTCCAGAGTCCCAGCCCAAGCTGCAAACTTTCAGAGGCCACTTATTGCACATCCTGGTTGAGTGCCAAGATGCTGCTCTCCGGGAATTGGACGGCCTGTCTTTGGAGGCTAGCAATGGCAGCAAATTAAGTTCACCACCTCTTTGCATGAGATGCTCTCGCTGCTTTTTGCGTTGACAAGATTAATTAGAAGCGCCAAGACCAGAAGAGAGAGAGAGAACAGGCACTGGGAAAAGCTCCGAGGAAACCAGTCATCATTAGCTCATCCGTTTGGGAAGAAATGAACCTGGAGTTCTTGAAATGGAACTGACAAGGTTGATGGAGTTATCACCGTTCATTCGCCCATATACTTCCTTCGCAAGCATCGACACTGTGTTTGGAAAAATATGTTTTGGTCCGCATGATGCATGCACGTGAACTAAATTTTCATTTTAGTTTAGACTTCTCTTTAAATTTTTCTCGGTCCCATTGGACAGCCCAGAAACCGGACCAGATCGACAAGTCTAACCCGATCCGGTCCACGGTTCTAAAGACCGCGGACCGGTCCCATTGGTACGGTTCCCGATTCTAGGAGGGAATCGGACCGTCCTAGACCATACATACCCTTAATAATAACATATGTGGCACGTCATATATAAACACAATCAATATAGAACTACATTGAAAGCATCCAATAGACCTCCTATCTTAGTCTCTAACATCTTCACTTAAAAAAGGTTGGAACATTAGAGTTTGGAACATTCGGTCATGATAGTCTACAAGAGGTCATGAGGGAGAGAGAGAGAGAGAGAGGGCTTGATGAGAGGAAGAGGAAAGTGAGGTGTGTTAAGGTGAGGGAATGATAGGGCGATGGCCTCTAATATGAAGTGGAAGTAATCGTTTTACGAAGATCTGTAAATTGCGAATTACTAACCTCAACCCCTAATCGAATATGTGATTGGTAATCTTGGTATGGTCGCGACATGTTGACGAATCTGCGTCAACCAATCCACGCTATAATGCCACGAACAAGAGAATTCGCAATATTGTCCCGTAAGTTATACTCCAATACCACAAGAGAGCCTTGATAAGATCTAATCCTTAGATGAACTCAACAAAAAAAAAAGACTTTTCTGTATAAAATTATACCTCCTTTTTGAAATCTATAAACAATCTTATATACGGTGCTAACCCTAATTCTAACCCTACTAACATTAAGATTACAAAAATAATTTTAATTAATAAAAATTCTTCCAAAAAAGAAAAGAAAGCATAAATGTTCATCTAAACGACTCCAAATCATTAAAAAAATGTTATTAATCACTACTTAAGTAATGTTTATTGATCAACGGCCTATTTGCAAGTGTCCAACCAAATTTGTACCAATTTAGAGTTCGTCAACTCAAAACTTCTTCAAAATTCGCTAGACCAAGAATAATCATATTGCATCAAGGAGCTTCAAAATCTTCAATTCTCAAATCCAGATTGTCTCCATTCCAAATATCTTGAACTATGAAGCCAACAGTTTGTTTGAATTCATTCGCTCTTGCTCGAGCGATAAGACTTAGCAAATAGAATAGGAGGTCCCTAACACCTCTTTCTCGATAAGGTTTGATATCTTCATCGCCATTGATCCTCACTCAACTTCCTCGTATCAAAGGTGATATGAAAACTAGCAAAGGCAAGCATTGGGTCACCAAAGGCATCGCAGTGCAACAGGGGATGTAGCAGTCACGACTATCTCGTAGACAAGGCAACCATGGCTGCCGATGTAGTTGTGACAGGGTGGTGTTGGATGTCGTGCGCAAAGCTCTTATGCCACTTGACATCGAAACCAACAATCTAATTCAAATCGGGTAAACTAAAGTCGGAGCTGTTGAAGAAGTATTTTGATGGTGACAAAACCAGATGATATCATATGCAGAAGAACGAAAAGTTCAGAAGATTAATCCTATTATAAGATCTTATATGCAGAACGAGGAGATGTTCAGAAGGAAAAGATAATTGGTAGAACTTATATCTAGAAGGTAATGGAGTTCGGTAGATCGAGATTCTCAGATCTATAAGCAGAAAGTCAAAGAGATTTTAAGAGATCTTTTGATTGAGATACGATATAGGATGAATAGGATTTACGTATCAATGCTCAATCGAAGCTATCGATCAAAGGATCAAATCATATCTGATTTTATCATTTCCTTTCTTGGTTACACGATCTATCTTTGGAAAGAAATCATTGAGCTTCCAACGGACATATCATGGATGATACTTATGGAATGCTAAACGGTAACCAAAAGAGAAGAATATTTATAGTACATCCATTGTGAGAAAAATCAAGAGAGAAACTATCAAAGCATTTGATTGTGAACGGAAGATTGTATTGAAAGAGTGATAGTGAGAAAGTAATCTGATTGTATTATCTCTTTTGATACTAGTGAAAAACAGCCGATTGGCTGTCTCTGGACAAAGTGGACGTAGGCTTGGAATAAGCCGAACCACTATAATCTTCTGTGTTTGATCTTCTATACTTTTATTACTTCATTTATTCCGCGCTTTACTTCATGTTCAGATCGTTACACTAAGCACTTAGCGTTTCAATTGGTATCAGAGCCAGGTTGCTCATTTTTGAAGTGTTTGTACTTCTGAGCAGAACGATCAATGGCTAGTGCTACAGGTCTGATGGAAGGACAAAGTCACTTTCGTCCTCCTCTTTTTGATGGAAAGGATTATAGCATATGGAAGAACAAGATGAAAGCATTTCTTAGAGCAAAAGATCCACTAGAGTGGGAATTGGTGCAAAATGGCGTTTCTCCGAATTCTTCTTCTGGCAAAGAAATATCTTCAGATGCTGATCTTCAGACTCAATTTGAATTAAAGAAAAGACAGGATACTGATGCTAAAGCTATTCATTCTTTATATTGTGCTTTATCTACTTTTGAATATAATCGTATTTCTTCTTGTGATTCAGCAAAGGAAATATGGGATATTCTAAGTGTAACTTATGAAGGCACAGATCGAGTTAAGGAGACCAGAACGAATATTCTTCTCAATCAGTATGAGTCTTTTAAAATGAAGGAAGGGGAGAGCATTACTGACATGTTCAGTAGGTTTATTGAAATCACAAATGGCCTAGCTTATCAAGGTCATCCAGTTGAAGGACAGATGAAAGTCAACAAACTTCTTCGTGGTCTTACTTCCGAATGGACTTATATTAAAACTTCCATCAGAGAAACTCAACGGATTCAACCTTTATCCCTCGATGAGCTTGTTGGAACTCTCCAAGCTTATGAAGAAGAAAAGCTTGTTGAGACTGAGAACACTAGAGGTAAGAAAACTTTAGCATTAAAATCTAATGAGGATTTTAATGATGCAGAGTCAGAAGACTATCTCAGTGATGAAGAAATAGCACTCCTGGTGAAAAGATTCAAGAAGTTCAACAGGAACAACAGAAGCAGTTCAAATCAAATGAACTCACAAAGGAGATGAATGGAAGATGGTCAACAGAGTTTTCAAAAGCACAGATTAAGCAACAGTCAACAAAATTTTCAGAGACAGAGACCGAGATACTACCAACAGAATATGTTGAGACAAAGTACAGAAGCTGAAGGACAATATGCAGATGTTACTTGCTTTAACTGCAAGAAGAAAGGTCATATAAAACCCGACTGTCCCTTACTCAAAAAGGGAAGAGATGAGAAATACAAAAGAGCTCTCAAAGCTGAAACCTGGAGCGACACTGAATGTGAATCGAGTGATGATCAATTCAATGTCTGCCTTATGGCAAATTCTGATTCATTTGATGGTTCTGATTCCGACTATGAATCTGATTACAATGAAAATCAGGTATCCTTGAAAAATAAAATGAAGTGGTATCTAGACAGTGGTTGCTCGAGACATATGATTGGAAATTCAGATTTTTTCATCAATCTAGTAAATATTGATGGTGGAAAAGTATTTTTCGGAGGTAATAGTAATGGAAAGATCATCGGCACTGGGACAGTCAAAATCGGAAATCTTGTTATCAACAAGGTTTCACTTGTTAAAGGCCTGAACTACAACTTACTCAGCATCAATCAATTATGTGATTCTGGATATAAGATTACCTTTCAAGAAGGAGTATGTTCTGGATTTAGCAAGGATAACTCACAAGTCTTTACTAGACGTAGACATGGTAATATTTACCTTCTGGATATTAATCTAGAAAAGTTGCAATGTCTAGTTACTTTGCAGGAAGAGGCAATTCTGTGGCACAGGAAACTTGGTCATGCTAACTTGAAACAACTTGCTAAACTCTCCTCCAAGAAGCTTGTGAGGAGTCTTCCTTCTATTCCTTTCAAAAGTTCAGATCTTTGTACTTCTTGTATTCTGGGAAAGCAGGTAAAAAGTTCTTTTAAGTCTGTCAATCAAATATCTACAGTTCGAGGTCTTCAACTTCTTCATCTGGATTTATTCGGACCAACCCGCTCTCAAAGTATTGGAGGAAATAAATTTTGCTTAGTCATAGTTGATGACTATTCTCGTTTCACCTGGGTTTACTTTTTTGCAACCAAGTCTGAAACATTCTCTATTTTCTCTCGGTTTGCAAGACAAATTCAGAATGAGAAATGGTACTTTATTTCTTCTATTAGATCTGATCACGGAGGAGAATTTGAAAATCAAGATTTCTCTACGTTTTGTGATGAATATGGTATTGTTCATTCTTTTTCTTCACCGTACACACCTCAGCAAAACGGGGTGGTTGAAAGGAAGAACAGGTCCTTACAAGAAATAGCCAGAACATTGCTTATCGAAAGCAATTTACCTTCTCGTTTTTGGGCTGAAGCGGTGTCCACTGCCTGTTATATCATTAATCGAGTTTTCCTCAGACCAATTCTACAGAAGACATCCTATGAGGTATTTAAGGGCAAGAAACCTGATGTGTCTTACTTCCATGTTTTCGGATGTAAATGTTTTCTTCTCAAGAACTCAAGTGATCGCATAGGAAAATTTGATGCCAGATCAGACGAAGGTATTTTCCTGGGTTATTCTTCTACTAGCAAGGCCTTTAGATTTTTCAATAAAAATTCTCTAGTAGTTGAAGAATCAATTCATGTGAAATTTTCAGACAATGAATCTTCTGAGTCTGTTTCAAATACAGAAGGATCTCTACCTGTTAACTATTTCAATCAGACTGATTCATCTATAGATCACTCTGTTTGTTCATCTTCTGACTGTGTACCGGAGATCTCTTCAAGTGTTTCTCGGGTTATAAAGGACTGGAAGCATAAGTCTAGTCATCCTATTGATCTTATTATTGGAGACCTTGATCAAGGTTGGAATCAAGTGCTATTACTCTTGTATCTACTCACGAACCCAAAAATGTAGACGATGCTCTTACAGATGATAGCTGGATAGAAGCTATGCAGGACGAGTTGAGGCAATTTGTTATCAATGATGTCTGGGAACTGGTTCCTAAGCCTCCAGGAAAAACTATCATTGGAACCAAGTGGGTTTTCAGAAACAAGGTTGATGAAGATGGTCTGGTGACTCGTAACAAGGCTCGACTTGTAGCTAAAGGCTATACTCAAGAAGAAGGAATTGACTATGACGAGACTTACGCCCCTGTTGCAAGGTTAGAAGCAATACGTTTGTTACTTGCCTTTGCTTGCTTTAATAATTTCAGGGTATTTCAAATGGATGTCAAAAGTGCATTCCTTCATGGCTTTATTCAAGAAGAAGTCTTTGTTGCTCAGCCTCCTGGGTTTGAAGATCCTATTAAGCCCAATCATGTTCTCCGATTGAAGAAAGCTCTCTATGGATTAAAACAAGCTCCTCGAGCTTAGTACGAGAGATTGAGTAACTTTCTTCTTTCTAATAGTTTTGTCAAAGGTAAAGTTGACACTACTCTGTTCATAAAAAGGGTTCATCTGGATTTTTTTGTTAGTCCAGATATATGTAGATGATATTTTATTCGGATCCTCTAATGAAACTTTTTGTCAGAACTTTGCAAGAGACATGCAAAGTGAATTCGAAATGAGTATGATGGGTGAGCTAACCTTCTTTCTGGGTCTTCAAGTTAAGCAGTCCAATCATGGGACTTTCATATTTCAGGAGAAGTATGCCAAAGATATTATCAAGAAGTTTGGTATGGAAAATTGTAAAAGAGTGGATACTCCTATGTCTACCACTTCCAAACTTGATAAAGATACAGAAGGACGTCCTGTTGATCAGAAGCTTTACAGGAGTATGATAGGATCACTTCTATATCTCACTGCTTCTCGTCCTGACATTCTATTCAGTGTTTGTCTTTGTGCTAGATTTCAATTTGATCCGAAGGAATCACATCTCACGGCTGTAAAACGAATAATCAAGTATATTGCGACTACTTCAAACTTTGGTCTTTGGTATCCCAAGGATGGGAATTTCACACTTCTTGGTTATTCTGATGCTGACATGGCTGGCTGCAGACTTAATCGCAAAAGTACAACGGGTAATTGTCAGCTGCTTGGAAACATGTTAGTTTCCTGGCTCTCTCGCAAACAGCATACTGTTGCTATGTCTACTGCAGAGTCTGAATATGTGGCTCTAAGCAGTTGTTGTTCTCAAAATTTGTGGATGAAACAACAATTGCAAGACTTTGGAATTTCGAAATACTGTGTTGAAATTCGGTGTGATAGCACAAGTGCTATAGATTTAACCAAGAATCCTATCCTTCATTCTCGTGCCAAACATATTGAGATTCGTCACCATTTCATCCGTGATCATGTTCAGAAGAAGGATGTTGTTATTACTTTTATTGATTCCAAGAATCAACTTTCCGATATCTTCACAAAAGCCTTGGACAAACGATCTTTCGAATTCATCAGAGATCGTCTGAATATTCTCTCTTTCTAGGCTTCGTGTTTGAAGATTTTCGACCGTTATTTTTGAACAGGTATGTTCTCGGTACTTGACTATTATTTATTGCCTATTTATTCGGATCCTTTTTCAAAAACAAAAAAAAAATTTGGTTTCTTTCAAAATAAAACCGTCTTTCCCTATTTTTCCTTTATATTTTTAGAATACTTGGATCTCCTCTTATCATCTTTTCCGCAAAAGTCTCTCTCTTTCTCAAAACACTTGATCGACTTTTGCCCTTTCTACAAACCCTAGCCCTGTTTTTTCGTCTTGTCTGCATCTTTGTGCTCGTCCATCCACTCGATTGTCTCAATGTCTGGGACCCGTAAATCATCTCGGTTGGCCGACAAACATTTTGGGTCTGCTTCTGGTCCCACTCATTTTGACCTCACCGACGATTCGCCAATGGAGGACATTGACGAAGGGGTCCCTCTTCAGAGCAAAGCTGTCAAAGGTATCTATGCCACATATACTCAGATGGTACGTTCCGATGAACCACATTCTTCGATTAATCGATATTTGACAGGAGAGGGATATTCCTCTCTTGATGCGTTTCTGAAAATCGTCGAAGATTGTGGCATTACTCGACCTCGCTCCCCTGCTCCGTCGCATGTCTTGGATATTTCTCCTGAGCCTTCTTCCAAATTGGCTCATATACCTGATGATGATGAGAAGTTGTACTCGATTTTTGTTCCACGACAAGGTATTGCAAACAAAGACTCTAGAACTGCTGATAACCTTTTTAGGTCTGAGAATCATCATCAGGTTTATCAGACACTGCTTGACAAAGTTAAGAGGTTTATTGAAAAGTCACAAATTTGAGTTCTTTTGCACCGAGGCGGTGCCTGCCTACAAGGAGTTAACCGCCTACTTTTACTCGAATTTGTCTTTTCCAACCAGAGACTCTATTTCCTTCTCGGTCAACAATGTTATCCATGGGTTTTCTGTATATGATTTGGCTGACCTTCTGAAAGTTCCTCGTGCTGAGTTTGTCTCCAAGGAAGTTACTGATGAGGACATTCTGAGATATTTTACTCGGGACAATTCTATTCAAGGAAAGCTGATGTATTCTCGCATGACCGCATATCATATTCTGCTTCACAAAGTTGTCATCAATGTGCTTCGTCCCAAGTCTGCTTCCAAAACAGATATATCCAAGTCTGAAGCTAAATTGATGTATGCTCTTGATATGCGCTGGCCCATTAGTCTTCCCCACATTATTCTGTTGCAGATGTACAGGGCATTGGTGAAGCCTTCTGGTCTTCTTCCATATGGGAGTCTCATCACACAGATATTTCATCGTCTGAAGATATCCCTACCCACTTCATTGACTGCAACTATCCTTCCTCATTCTGTGGTTGACAAACATTCGATCGGAAAGATGAAAATTCCTGAACTGATGGGGCTTCCTGCCTTTTCCAGTCCCTCTGGAACAACTGGCTCTAAAAAGCGAAAAGAGATTGTCAAATCTGCTGGATCTTCAAAACAGAAGAAGTCTCGATCTGTTGTTCTCAGAGATGAATCCAGTACATCACATTCAGACGGTGGCCGGGTGCCCCAAGTAACTGGCTCTGCCTTACCAGTTACGGATCCTCTGTTCAGTAAACCACTACCTGCTCCTTCTGAAATTCCTCCTGCACCTTCGGTCGATCCTGCCTTCTCTGTTTCTCAGCAGGCTATTCCAGCAACTGCTTCCTCCCGTTCTGCACGAGGTCAGGTATCTATTAGTTCCTCCGATGATCCTGCTTCTCACACACCCTCCAAATCTCCGCATGAACCTGGATCACCACCACTACCTTCTGCTTTGCCACGGATTTCCTTGGATGCTCCATCGCCTTCTCACCTTCAAACAGGGGGAGTTTCTCCTTCTCCGCAACCTCAGGTGAGTACGCCACGAGAGAGTCCTCCTTCTGATTCTGATTCTTCTGGAGCTCTTGCCGAACTTCAGGCAGCTTTCATTCATCTTGAGGAGCAGCAGGCTGCGGCGCTTGATCGTATGCATGCCTTGGATAAGAAGATTGATGATCTTTCTGCTGGGGTGCATAAGAAGATTGATGATCTTCATGCAGTCGTGCATGCACTTGTTGGGGATGTCCAAAATCTTATCCATGCTGTTAACACTATGGATATCACCCTCGTCCGTGTTCCTCCCAAGCCTTGATCCTTTTTGCTTGCTGACAAAACGGGGGAGAAATTCTGCAGATTATTTGGATACTTGGATACTTTAGTTGCATGTGTTGGTCTTTTTGGATAAGTGTTGGTTATTTTATGTTTTGACCTTCTGCCTCCGTTGACATTCTGACCTTTTGTTATGATAGCTACTTAAATGTTTCTTCATATAAATGCTGCTATAGAACGAATCTGCAGGGTAGTTTTGTCACCATCAAAAAGGGGGAGATTGTTGAAGAAGTATTTTGATGGTGACAAAACCAGATGATATCATATGCAGAAGAACGAAAAGTTCAGAAGGTTAATCCTATTAGAAGATCTTATATGCAGAACGAGGAGATGTTCAGAAGGAAAAGATAATTGGTAGAACTTATATCCAGAAGGTAATGGAGTTCGGTAGATCGAGATTCTCAGATCTATACGCACAAAGTCAAAGAGATTTTAAGAGATCTTTTGATTGAGATACGATATAGGATGAATAGGATTTACGTATCAATGCTCAATCGAAGCTATCGATCAAAGGATCAAATCATATCTGATTTTATCCTTTCCTTTCTTGGTTACACGATCTATCTTTGGAAAGAAATCATTGAGCTTCCAACGGACATATCATGGATGATACTTATGGAATGCTAAACGGTAACCAAAGGAGAAGAATATTTATAGTACATCCATTGTGAGAAAAATCAAGAGAGAAACTATCAAATCATTTGATTGTGAACGGAAGATTGTATTGAAAGAGTGATAGTGAGAAAGTGATCTGATTGTATTATCTCTTTTGATACTAGTGAAAAACAGCCGATTGGCTGTCTCTGGACAAAGTGGACGTAGGCTTGGAATAAGCCAAACCACTATAATATTCTGTGTTTGATCTTCTATACTTTTATTACTTCATTTATTCCGCGCTTTACTTCATATTCAGATCGTTACACTAAGCACTTAGCGTTTCAGGAGCATGGGTTCGATAAGATTATACAACAGTCAAACATTAAAAACAGAAATTACTCCAAACACCGGTTTGCCCATTTTACTTGACATCATATATTAATCTCTTATTATTATTTGTTTTCGGATCTCACTCTCAGCGTTTATCTGGTGACGTGACATTTGTTTGAGATTATGGATATATCGATATAAGTTTGAGAGATACCCACAAAACTGCCTAATCTTGTCGCATGAGGATGAAATTTGTAGTATGGTCATTGGCAGTGGCATTGGAAAAATGTATAGCAGTCGACAAAGTCACGCTACTTAAAGCCAACCCAATGTAACGAGTTGCGAGAATAAATTGTAAGGCTTGGGCACTCGGCCTCTTGAAAAGGCTGGTACATGGAAATCAAGAGTTTCACTAGACTAAAGTTTTGTGTAGGAACTCTACATGCAGCATGGATTTAATGTATAATACCTTAAATTCTTGATCACAAGTTAGAGATTATCGGTGAACATACACTCAAAAAGATATTACCATTGCACTGTTTCATGTAATCTCATGAGATGCATAATCAACGGATGAACTGTAATTTTTCCATTTGGGTACAAAACATAGTTTCTATACGTCTTTATTTGCACCTGTATAGATGACAGAAACACATTTGAACTTGAGAAAATTGATTATATTCTCTGAAAAAAGATAGGAAAAAAAAAAGGAGTAGAGGATTTCATCTATTTAATTTTACGAAAGAGATTGTATGTGGGCCGTATCTCGATTTCCTTTCCACTGTTCTGGCCCTAGTCTATGAGTATGGGTCGAGGCCTAGTTCCTCTGGCCCCAATTTATGGTCTTGTGTGTTGCAAAATAACTTATCTAGTTATTGACATTATTCAGAAAATAACTAAAAAAGTTCATATATATTATATGAATGTTAATTCAATTTTAAATCTTTCAATTTGCCCAAATTAGCCTTAACCCTTCTAATCTACTAATCTTTTCTATTTGGGAAACTTTGATTGAAAATCATTAAAATGGATGCCAAATGTTGTTCATTGCCCATTGCATAACCGGCACTAACGTTAATAATATTATAATTTTTTCCATAATTTTCTGATTTTTTATATCATTTCTGCCTTTTTCCTTTTATTTTCTTTCTATCTTATTTATTCTATTTCCCTTCACCAATGGCTGGGGCCTCAGCAATGGCCAGTAACCTATGCTGGGCATAGGTAAGGGCCCGCACTAGTGAGGACCAAACCTTGCGAGCATTGGCCTTGCCATAGGCCGATGAGGGTTTAGTGAACCCTTGTTTGATGGGGCGAGACTAATGCTCGGCCTCAATGAGTATGATGTTGAGGCTTGTGAAGGTCACTAGCCATTGTCAAGGCCTAACAGTTAGCGAAGGAAAAGTAGGAATATTAGAAAGAAGAAAATATGACATAAAAAGATAAAAATTAAAAAAAATTATATAAAAACTGTTCACCTTAGCGCCACCATGTCTTGATGAACCGTTAATGCTAACTTAACTAGCACACCAATGATATTCTTTCAAAATTGACTAGAATGACTATCCTCATGATTCATTAAAATATTTGTGATTAAATTGCTCAAATGAATTAACATTTGTGCAATCCTTTTTTATTTTTTCTGATAATTTTCGCCATCAAATTATATTTCCTTGGTTAAAGAAGAAGAGATTCCATGGAGATCAAGATTTTTTAAGAGATAAAATTTGATTTGCCTTATTAAAGAACCAATATATCTCTAAAACGAAGATATTTCTCATATAAGTACTAGACTCAATGAGAATTTCTTTTTGCTATATCTTATCCTTTGTAGACTACAATTTCTCCGTTATATTATTGAGGGGTACATGCGTAAAGACATGGCTGCTTGAAGGTACAATAAGTTTCTTGTAAGCCTTGAGTCGATTCCCTCCTATAGGAACCAAGAATCAACTAAAGGGACAGGTTCCTAGTTTTGGAATCGTGAATCAGATTAGATTGATTGGTGTGGTCTAGTTCCTACGCAATCCAATAAAATCGATGATGCTATGTAGAGCCCTAGTTACAACATCTCTTCCATCTCATTGAACCAAGCAAAAACACTCTCTTGAAGAGAAGTTTAGTCATAATTCTTTTAAGCTCACACTCAATCACATTCTGTAGCCATACAGTAACTATGAGCAACTTCGCGACCTACAACCTCCCCAAATCAAATGCATGCCCTAATATCATTCCCATTTTCAATCGGAAATCGGCTTGAAAAGGCTAAGTCACGGATAGGTCAAACCCTAAGCCACTCAAATCCGTTGGGATAAGAATGCTATAAGTGCCATAAATTGTGTAGGGTGCTTACTTTAATGTCAAAAATTTCATCATGATCACTTAAGTACTAGTTTTTCAAAAAAAATGATCACTTCAATACTATCTCTAATGTCTTTGACCAAAAATCCAATGTGGCTCACCAGAAGTCTAGTCATCATATAAAATAAGAAGAAATTCAAATTCCATTTTTTTTTTAAAAAGAGGGGGTCTAATGGGGAGGGCGGCAAGCCCTTGTTGCCATCGCCCCACCCTCATCGGCGAGGGTAGGGATGGTTGGAGGGGTTGAGCTAGGAGAAACACTTTGACTTTTGCTAATGGCAAGGCATGAAGTGCACAAAGGCCAGGTCATCCGCTTTGTCCTCCCTAGCTCCGGCCTTCGATGCTCCCTCGGCCCCCGGAACCATGTCCCAGCTCAACTAGCTCTGCATCCTTAGCCTCCACAACAACTCCCTCTCTGGTCCCGTCCCTGACCTCTCCGGCTCCACCAACCTCATGTCCCTCTTCCTCAGCCTCAACTTCTTCTTCGGCTCTTTCCCCATCTCCTTCCTCTCCCTCCACTGGCTTTGGGTCATTGACATGCGATACAATAACTTCACTGATCCGATCTCACCCCAGATCGCCATTCTGGACCGGCTCAACACCTTCCTGCTCGACAGGAACCACTTTAGTGGAACATCACTACTGCTTAACTAGACCCTGCTCGCCACGTTCAACATCTCCAGGAACAACCTCATCAACTCAATCCCCACGCCGCCAACTTTGTCCCAATTCGACCCCTCATCATCTTGAGGGTGCACAACTCCAGCCCCTAGCCAAAGGCTGTTGACCCTCACCCAACTCAGGGAGGGCTACAACCCTCACCTAGATCTTGGGGCAAAGGCTTTGTAGGGGCCTTCGCCAACCATCAACAAGGGTCGCTGGCCCATGGCCAATGTGGCTAGGGGCTGGCAAATCCAACTAACCATCCCCACCTTTGCCAGTGAGGGTGGGGTGGTGACAACGAGGCGCCCTCCCCTTTGACTTTTTTTTTTTAATAAAAAAATAATTTTAATAAATTAAAAATATCACATAAAAATAACTTAAAAAGCCACGTGAAATGGATTTTTTCCATAAAAATCTCATGTTTAATAGATTTTTAATTAAAAATGTCACATGGAATAGATTTTAATTTGTTATTATTTTAAATGATAATTTGGCACTTCCGATGAGCCATATCATTTTTTAGCCAGAGTTAGCATTTAAGTTATCATTATTTCTCTCATTTGACACTTAGTTATCCGGCAGAAACTTTTGGTACTGGAGTGAGCATTATACACAACTTATTGCAATTGTAGCGTCATTCTCCCCAAATCCATCATTATTCTTTCTTCTATCTTAAAAGAGGTTGAAGAAATTGACGATTCGGGGACTTCTGCCTACACAGCACACAGCTAGATCAAGATCCAACAAGGCCCGTGAAAATGAACGGCAAGACAAGGGAAACGCGACTCAAAAATAGGCACACACACAAAAAAGCAGAGCATTACCTTGATGCAAGAGAGGAGGCGAGAGTCGAGGCAAGGGGAGGTTAGAGGGTGCATCGAACTTGAGCAAACAATGGCAAGAAGGCAAGAGTCGAGACGAGACCGTGATAGGAGGCATGCATCGAGCTCGAGCGAAAGGAACTCGCCGCCGTTTGTGAGTTGACAGAGATGGACGGAAGGGATTGAGGTTGAGGCGTTGAGGCGTGACTGTGAGCTAAGATGGAAAGACTGAAGACAGTGGAGTGATTCCTTGTCATGAAATCGTGTGAGCTGAAGACAGGACACAGGACAGAAGGTCGAGGGTTTGTAAATTAGTTTTACACTTCCAAAAATTATATATTTATATTTATATTTATTCGGTCTGCAAGTCCTGGGAACCAAACCAAAAGCCACCGGTTCCAACAGGATCGACGCCCTTGGAACTGCTCAGATACAGGTCAGTTCGATCCTATCCAGTTCAATCTGAACAGTTTCTAATTTGATCGGTCCATCTTACTTGCCCCTAATATAAGCCTTAACTAGAATAGTCTTTATTCAGTTGACAAGATTGAGATGAGTTGAACTAAGAATTTTCCGGCGCCTTAATAGACTACGTGAACTTGGAGTGTTTCAAATTTTTCCTACTCACCATTGCCGACGCAATTCCATTTGTTCCCACATTAAAGGTTTGTTGACGTGAGTGTGAAATCTCATGGCGGTAACGCCAGCAACGAGGATGTATACCCAAGTTAATAGGATACCTATAATGTTTAATGTCAACTTGGAGGTTTGACAGTATTATAGCAAAAATAAATAAATGGATAAATAAACCTCCACTTACGCTGCAAATCCACTAAATTGATCAATCATTTATTGATACAGAATGCGCGCACTTTATTGTTAGGGAGGCTAGTCACTCAGCTTTTTGTGAGTAATCTCTTTACTCTTCTCTTTATTCCTTTCCATTACTACTCACTGGTCCTCGCTCCTGCTAATCCCGGACTTCTGGATCAAGAAGGTTTTAAGCATTTTGCTAATTCACTCTAATACTAAATTAAGCGGATCGTGGTATGAGCAATTATGAGATTTAAATACACGTGTGTGAATGGAAAGGAGGAGTCGCCTCCTTGGTGATTTGGTCCTTTCTTTAGCCGTGATCCTTTTGATTAAGTCGTTGAAGATGAAGTTGACATTGTTGTCTTGACCTGGCTTTCGACGTGGTCTTATGCATGCGCAGTTGGCGTGGGTTGCCCAGGTCAAATGGGGGATATGAGCACGCGAGAGAGAGAAAGCCCTCAGCAAACCACGTATAGCAAATTTGATAGTCAACGAGCTTCAATAGTTGTTCATCAAAAGATTAGTTCTGATAACGTTCTCTCCCTCATACTTAAAGGCAGTGAAATGGGGTACCAATGATCCAATGATGTTAATCATGCTCTCTAGGATGTTTGAGCACTCGAAATTATGAGGAAATCCGATCCAAAGTCTTCAACCGATAGATGAAGAGAGACTGTTTGTATATAAAGAGCATATAAACTTCAGTATCAAGAGATGTAGGATATTTCAATCCCTCAAGTGAAAAATAAGCTTTGCTATCACATATGGGTAAAATCAAGCCCTCTAGAAAGAGCGAACGATGCAAGTCAAATATTTGAAAGAACTAGTCAGCAATCTGTCGGGCCTTGTCATCTAGATTGTATTTCGTGGACATCTTGGAAAACTTCACCTCATGATCCATAGTATGTATGTCCTTCTGGGAGAAAAGAGATTAGCAGAAACCTTAGTTTCATAATTTTCTTTTGGCGTGATCACACCGTAGTGTCAGGTACTTTCAGTATTTGAGTATACATAATTAATTACTGTATAACTACGTAAAGGAAGAGCCAAGAAAATGAGAAATACAAAAGACGAAAAAATAATTTTCCAATCGACCATGATGAAAATGGGTTGTACGAAATCGGAGCAAAAAGATTGCGCACCATAGAAAAAATCTTATCCGTTCCGAACTAGCGCAGATGAAGGAGATGGTGAATACCCTATAATTTTGTTTATTGAATGGTCAAACGCCTAGCGCTAGCAAGAAGTAGAAGACAAGTTGAGGCATATCTTTCGTCACCATTAAGTGCGAACATGATTTGTCTCCCTATCTATATATCTACTCGCAAAATTAGAGAGAAACATATAGAAAACAGATACATGTCTTGAAGGTGGATCTTTCTTGTTTAAATGTTCTCGAATTTGAAATCATTGGAAGAAAACCGACTTAAATGGATGGTCAAATTGTAAAATACGAGTGAAGGGCGTGAAGTGGGAATCATGAAAATTGGGCCCAGCAAATTTTTATTGGGTAGTATTTGATCTCATTAGGAAAATAAATCTCGAATTTTTAAATAATTTTTTATTTTATCTTATATTTTTCTTTCTCTCTTTTTTCCATTCCTTTTCCTTCTTCCTCCCACCCTCAGCCTCGTGCTCCTTCCTCCTTTGCACTTCACCACTATTGCCACCACCTTCTCCCTCCTGGCCAAGGTCGATGCTTGAACTCGGTGGCCTTGGACGAGCTCGAGAGACAGATTGTGAGGCACAAGCTCGAGGTGAGGTGAAAGTTAGCTCCAATCATGCGAGGTTGATGCTCAAGGTAAGGCAAGGTTGAGTTGAGCTTTGATTAAGTAAGGTCGAGGCTCGAGCTTGTTGGAATTTGGCAAGCTCGAGAATGGCAGGGCTAGAGCTTGACCTCACCAAATCTGCTAAGATGGAGCCTTACCTATGACTAGTCATTGGCTGTCGCTAAGACCCAATGACCGGTAGAGAGAAGGGGGAAAAAACAGAAAAAATTAAATAAAATAGAAAATTAAAGAGGAATAATTCAGGAAAGTATTTTCATCTCTTTAAATTTAAAACTCCACTTTTATAATTTTACATGTGAGTATTTTTTATGATCAAAAAATGTTTTCGATCGACTAGTAATTTTTCGCAAACCAAATTGGTGGAAGTCCGGAAAATTAACCCCCGAAAAACACTTCAAAAATCCATACTTCCATAAGATCATGGTCTCTCTTACTTTTGTCCCGAGCCATTGGATGCTCCTTAAAAAAAAGTTCTCGATTCTGATGGATCAAGTCAAGATGGTGCAGATATGCCGGAAATATTGCAGCCTATATCTAATCTATAATCAATAAAGTCAGCTGTTCTGGATTCCTGACTGCGGACGACGATGCATCGATCGCCCTCGAATTGGAATTTACATGGTGAAACAATTAAGATGGACTTATATTTGATTTAAAAAGAAAGTCGCACTCCATCCTCACGCGATTTGTGAGGCAATTTCGGCATAATATAAGCAGAGTTGACTTGACTTTTCTTGGCAATGGATTTGGCAATAGAAAAGGAAGAAGACTGGTAGAAGCACGTGTATTTTTAATGGGGGCTAGGCAAATAAAGCTAAGTATGTACCTTCTTCTTATGTTAACTGATCAAATTGCCCTTTAATAACAAATTTTGATTAATTATTATAATTATACCCCTCCTCTCTCTAATAGAATTAATTATCTTTTCTCTAGTTCACACACCATATTAGTGATAAATTTTTAAAAGTAATGTAGTTAAGTTATTATCTGCTTATATTTGAAATCAAGTAAAAGTATAAGATTTTTTTAATCTAAATAAAATCATGTTTCATCGAAAAGTATCTTTCCCTTCCATGTGATGAATCCATGGATTTGTTGAGGATATAATTTTGTTGATTCAATTTGTTAAAGAAAATTATGAATTTGCTTTTTCGTCGAAGTTACAAGTGATTTTGATGGAAGTTTAAATTTAATCACACCTTCTTCACATCCAAATATAAAATTAATTCATAGCAAAACAATTTTGAGGAGAGGGCTCATAGCGATAGTGCTGACTTCCTTCCTAGTTGAACAATAAAAAAGAATTTATCCTTGGTCTTTCTTCTTCGTTTTTAATTTTTTATTTTTTGAGTCTCCATATTAAAAAATTGGAAGATGAAAATGAATTTAAATCATGAATTGAGTTTCAAGATTCTCTTTTTTTGGGTCGAAGAATGAGTTTTTTTTTTTTTTTAAGAGCTTTCCTTTTGCTCTTTTGGAGAAAAAGAAGCAAGTTGTTCTCTTCAAGCTAGGTTCAAGAAAAGTAAAGAAAGGGAAGTTTTAAATTGAAAAAAAAAAAAGATAGGAAACTGGTAAAGCATAGTTCGTCAATTACACTAAAAAGATGAGAGGAAATATTAATACAAGCTTAATAAAGTTGAAGACTAATTTGGTCCGTTAACATTAAAAAAAGGGCTTGTTTTAGTTACACACAAAAAAGTTGTGCAACTAGAATCGCCCTATTTATCTGAAACCTTTTGAAGTCAATGATCAGTAGCAATCTCGTACATAAAAACGTAAAGGAACTTCTGAACTTGTGATTCGACTAACTTGGGAGAATTCGAGCAAATAGCTCTATCCATATTAACATATCAAACATACCTTTCATATCATGTATAATCTATTTGAGATATTCCCTACTTTTCTTTAACATTCTATTTCTAACGATAAAATCTAGGCGCAATACAAGATAAAAGCACTATAAAAATGGAGAACAAATTATTTTATGGTATAATCTCGCCGAAAATCATATAATTTTCCTATCGGACACCAATATGTCAAAACCTTTTTTGGGAAAATGTAACCCAATCAGTCTTACACATATTGTACAAATGTCAATTCAGTTATAAATTTTTCTATTTGTCAATTTAATTATAAATCTTTAAGCGCAATTACAACGTAATCCTTTTGCTTAATTTTCACTAAAATATTTAACATGGAAATTCAGTCATAAGTGGCTATCTTGCGTGGAAAACCGTCATTTTCAGTGAAAATAGGACAAAAGAATTGCACTAGAATTTCATAAAAAAAATTAGAACTAAATTAGCAAAATTAAATAGGCCGAAAGAATTGATTTGACTTTATCCACGCACAGTGTCACGTCCGGTTTTGTTTCCAATAGCCATAATGAACATAATCTTGATGGGAGATATTTGCCGAACACCAGCACAAGTCCCTGGATGTTTGGGAGAGGAAAGAAAAATTGGAGTTATTAATATCTCAAAAGTTTAGGATTTTCATGAGATTTTTTCTTTCCTTTTCTTTTTTATTGTTTTGCAAGTGACGGTGGTCCGGTCCTTTTTTCAATTGGGGTCCTGTCTCCAATGGATAGTTCCGCGCCCCTAGATTTGGCAGGGTGGATCAGGGGCACGACTGATCTTCTAGAGTTTGACCAAGCCCAATTTGGTAAATGCATTCCTCATCTTCAAGAAGAAATACAAAAATAGAGAAGTCAAGCATTAGGAAGAGGCGGACAAATCAAACCGCGAAAAAGTCTTGTTCTAGGGTTCTTCTTTTGCCACCTGATACGTATTTGTTTCCTTCCCAAGAGAAGATTAAACAATTTGATTTCTCCAAGCGATCGAAGTTGCCAGGTACTTTAATTGATCAGACACATCCTGTACATGTACGCGTGGCCCTGGTCTAGACTCCTAGCAAAACGCGTTGACTAATACGTTCAAGATATACGACTAAACCTACATAACCTATAATATGATCAACTTGTGTCCCCTTGGACAATATATATGCCGACGAGGAGCAACCTCTGTCTCATCGACGTAGCGCCTAGAGTCCGTCGGATATTCTAATTCCAAACTTCTTCTTTCATTCTCATTGTTGTGATCATCAGTCGCCATATAAACCTCAGCCCGGTCGATAAATTTTCAGTACGCTGCCTGCAGTTCGGTTCTTGAGAATGGGAAAAATGAGCCGATTGATTGCGTTGTTCCTATGTGTTTTCGCAACAGTGGCACTGGCAGAGGCTGGAGTTCGTCGCTATAAGTGGGACGTGAAGTACGAGTTCAAGTCGCCGGACTGCTACAAGAAGCTGGTCATCACCATCAACGGAAGGTCCCCCGGCCCATCCATTGTTGCACAACAAGGAGACACCGTCATCGTGGAAGTTACCAATAGCTTGGTGACGGAGAATCTCGCGATCCATTGGCATGGAATCCGACAGGTATAGATCAAACAAATCGAAACAATGTCACGAAGGTCTCGCTCAAATGTCTGATTGAAGAACATGATAAGAAAGTTCATGAGACGATGATTTCTGCGTCGCATTACATTGCAGATTGGAAGTCCGTGGAGCGATGGAACTGAGGGAGTGACTCAATGCCCAGTTTTGCCTGGAGACACTTTTACCTATCGTTTTGTCGTTGATCGGGTGAGTCCACATATATATAGTAAGATGATTATCGAAATGCTTTCTTGCGAACTCTTCTGGATGTGGAACAAACAATTGGCAGACGGTTGAAATTCCCATCTTGCAAGGCAGCCCTAGATGACATTATTCTCTCTTCTTTTATGTAGCCCGGGACGTACTTGTACCACGCGCATTACGGAATGCAGAGAGAGGCCGGACTGTACGGGTCGATCCGGGTTTTGCTGCCGGACGGCGTGGCGGAGCCGTTCGCTTACGACTACGACAGGAGCATCATCCTCAACGACTGGTACCACAAGAGCACTTATGAGCAAGCTGCCGGCTTATCCTCCATTCCCTTCGGTTGGGTTGGGGAGCCTCAGGTGATTAGAAAGTTAATTTGATTCCCAGTTTCCAAACTTGAAGCACCACCTTCACTCATTGCTCATGCCTTTTCCATCCTCTTCTGTTGCTTGAACTGTAGTCACTACTAATTCAAGGGAAGGGGAAGTACAATTGCTCCAAATTGGCCACTCCAACGGTAGACCCAACGGCTTGTAACGCGACCAATCCCGAATGTTCACCGTATGTGCTGACGGTCGTCCCCGGGAAAACATATCGCCTTAGGATCTCAAGTGTTACCGCTCTATCCGCCCTTAGTTTCCAAATCGAGGTAAGCTTTCATCGGCTACCATGATTTCACATTGACATTCATTTCAGATTACGCATGAGAGGTTGTGTTAAATTAGCTTGAGACGTTGCATACAAGAATCCTTAATGACCTTACACAGATGTTAGTTTAATACCAAAAGATTAGAATTGGGGGAGCAGTAACTAAATGTTAATTTGACGAGGTGGCGTATGACCTTTTTTATTCTATCTTATAACCGAGGCGCCAAATTTGATTCTAGTCAAGAGATGAAGGGATGTCACGCCAATCTCGATGTAGGCTGACTATTAAACAGGAGTTCATTTAATGAGCAAGCAAAGTCAAAAATGTGCAACGCAATTTACGTACATACACATTTTTTGAGATGTTTGATTTTCTTTTTATATAGAATTAAAATAAACAGGCTTCTTATATAAATCATTTGCAAAGACTAGTATGTTGGATTTTTTTTTTTATAGTTATATGTTGGAATTGACTAGGTGGATCATATGACAATTTCAACTTTATTTTACAGGGTCACAACATGACTATCGTGGAAGCAGACGGGCACTATATAGAGCCAATTGTGGCCCAAAATCTGTTCATCTACTCAGGGGAGACGTACTCCGTCTTGATCACAATCGACCAAGAACCGTCGAAAAATTACTGGATCACAAGCAACATAGTTGGTCGGAACGCCACGGCCACGACCCCTCCTGGTCTAGCCATCCTCAATTACTACCCAAACCACCCGAAGCGGATCCCACCCACGGAGCCGCCGGCCGGGCCCATTTGGAACAACGTCGCTCCACGATTGGCTCAGAGCCAGGCGATCAAAGCTCACCAGGGATACATCCATGCTCCCCCGCCCAAATCAGACCGAGTGATTGTGTTCCTCAATACGCAGAATAAGATCGATGGTTACTTCCATTGGTCCGTGAATAACGTGTCCTTCATGCTCCCGCACACGCCATACTTGATCGCCCTCAAGGAGAATCTCCACCACGCGTTCGATCAGCATCCACCGCCAGACCGTCTACCGGACTTCGCAAACTATGACATCTACAGTGTCGCGAACAACACCAATGCCACATCTAGCAATGGCTTATACAGACTAAAGTTCAACTCCACGGTGGACATCATATTGCAAAATGCAAACACCATGACTCCGAACAACAGCGAGACACACCCATGGCACCTCCACGGCCATGATTTCTGGGTCCTTGGGTACGGGACCGGGAAATTCGACGCCGACAACGATCCGAAGAAGTACAATCTGGCAAACCCGATCATGAAGAACACGGTGCCGGTCCATCCTTACGGTTGGACAGCCCTAAGGTTCATTGCAAACAACCCGGGCGTTTGGGCATTCCATTGCCATATAGAGTCTCATTTCTATATGGGCATGGGTGTAGTGTTTGAAGAAGGTGTCGAGAAGGTGGGCAGGTTGCCTTCGGAGATCATGGGATGTGGGGAGACACAAGGCTTCAAGAGACCATGACCAAATTGGTCATGCAATTGTTTATAATTCACTAAAGTTGCATTTATTTCGTGCAACTTTGAACGCCATACAGAATCCAAAAAATATGCAAATAGGTCAACCAAGGTTGAATTTATTTGTATACTAATATTCTTTTTTTTCTAAATGTGTTTTTTTTTGGACTTATTCAAAATTTTTAGAGGATATTTATTAATTTGTTTATTGTTGCCCGGTCGTTTCCAAGTGTACCTATTCGTATTGCTTGCCTCTAGAACAGTAATTGTTGGGTTTGTGATCGGCAGTAATTTGAGATTAATTATTTTGATTTGGCTAATAGTGATGTTTTCCGATCCCTTATTTTGCTTGCCTCTGTTTTCATGTCTGTTCTTTTTTTTTTCTCTGAACTGATTCCTTTTTTCTACTTCCTTTTGCTTACCTTCTACAACATCTTGAGGCCATTTCTTTGCTTTTTACTCTTTTCAATAATAAAAGTTGTAATTGCAACCGTAAGTATAATAACGTATGCAAAAGAAGTTAATTGCTCAAACCATGGAAGTTACGGGGATTTGATAATACAAACTTAAATTCTGAGCATCTAATCACAAGAATCATATAAGTGATTGGGTGTGGACTTAAACCCACACATCCCCCCACCCAAAAAAATACGGTGCATAGAAGGGAAAATAGAAAGGAATAGTTTATAATTCGGGTCGACAGATATACAGACAACAACCCTTCCCAGCACTGATTATGAAGTAGACATATATCTGCTCATCTCTCGTATAAGAATACTAAAAGCTCTAGAAAGTATGTATGGCGCACAGTTCAGCTTTGAAACTTTCTATTGAATTATTATGTGCCAACATAAAATGTGATATTATTGTTAACGACTTGCTTTGATGAATGGACCAGACGGCTCAAAGAAAGGTGCTACTTGTCAAGTTTCTAAGATGGCTATGGAGATAGGATTGATACGTTGGATAAGGAGTTAGTGTCGATGGCACGTGAAAATTTAATCACCTCATACTAGGCCTATTTAGTGTAAAGGCTTTGGTTACCATTACAACTATAACATGAAGTGTGCTCCAGTCAGAGAATTACCAAAATGGATAACTTCTCAAGAGAAAGTGCTCGTAGCTGTATTATGTTATGCTGCAAGTTAAAATCATAAGGCTTGATCACAGATATGGATTAGAGAGGATAATACCTTGAAGCGAGTTGGTCTAATAAGTCACATCGCCACCGTTTAGTCTTGTGAGGAGGTTAAGATAGTCAACTTCATAATTCATTACATATTTACCATCTCAGCTAGAAAAATTGTATAAATAGGCTTGGAATTTGTTGTCACTTGATAATGACGAGTTAGTAAACTTCTCTTTTTTCTCTTTCTGTAACTGAAAGTTTTATGACCGACCTGTTTTTTGGCACATATTGCCTGCTTGTATATATAATTATGGCTTTTTCTCTAAATTTAATAATGAAAATATTTTTTAAGTTTTAAAAAATTATAAGAAATTGATTTAATATGTTTTTTGTTGTTTCAATATTTTAAAATACTTTTAGTATCTCATAGGAGGAGAAGTCAAAGTATGCATTATGCACTTTTGACACTCAAACTTGGACAACTCATTTTAGTCATGTTTCTGCATAGAAAATTAGGGACTAGCCTCTGAATCCTGAACAAATGTATTGTGAATGCGAATTTTCATTTTCATAGTAATAAGCTCACATGAATTGCATTCCGATTGGACTAAAGTTAGTGGACTCAAGCAGGGAAGATCTAAGCTTAATTGATGTTTTTTAACCGAGCCCATGAAATTATGATTTTCTATCAAGTCCGTTGAAAGCCTCAATAGCCAAAATTTGCATGTGGGAGGCACACGTGAATGGAAAATTAGGAAAGACTGTTTTATTGAAGCAAACTGGATGAGACATTAAGCATTATGTTGTCAAATTTAGGTTACATTGGAACAAGAGGGAGGTTTTCTGATACTGAACATGTCATGAAATCCTTTTGGAAAGTTAGAAAATAAATATCAACGAGGAGTATTATAGCCACACTCGTGTGTGTGCTAAAAAAGACTCACAAAGGACAATAAGAGGCTCAATATACCACGGACGCTCACCTTGAGATCTCCAACTCCCATAACCCCTCCGCATTCAGCATCCATGAATGCTCAACCACTTTTCCTGGACACATGAACTCAGCACAGATAAAGGGAACAAATATTGATAGAGGTGATCAATTTCCAAGCAGTCCGGTTCCTTCTTGTAACTAGGAATCAAACCAGTGCGACTAGTTCCTTATACTCTAGATCCAAGAAGCGAACTAACTAGTTTTAGAATCAAATCGGATCGAAACTGATCAATTCAGTCCAGTTCCTAGGCAATCCAATTGAACCGGTCAATTCCAATAAAAACAACATTGACGGAAAACAGAAAAAAGTCACCTCCGGATCAATGATTCAGTCCAACTAAAAGAGAGCCTTTTGTTCTCTTCTTGTTTCGACAAGAATGAAGCTTCTTGTTTGCCTTACTGGGAGAGAAACGAAGAAGGATAGAGAGCAGAGAACCATTTGTTCTTTCCATTAATGCAGTTCCCACTCCCCCCCGGTCGAAAAAAATCTCATCCTTCGATCTCTTTTACGAGCGAAGTCATCTCTCTCTCTCTCTCTCTCTCTCTCTCTCTCTCTCTCTCTCTCTCTCTCTCTCTCACCCGTATATTTTTCTGTACTTCTTTAAGGCGTTTTCGAGTTTTCTTGGTGTTTCTTTCTTTCACCTATGAAACCAGAAAAGAGCGAAGGGGGCAGGAGATTAGGGTTTATTAACTGATGAGATAATTTTTTGTTAGTATTGTATTTGGTACTTTTTTTCATATGTTTGGTGGTGTAAAACTGATTATGTTGCAACTGTGTCATATTTTCAGAAACTACGTTTAATCTTGTTCTGTATTTCTTGATATACATTATCTCATTGAGACTTTCAACAAACTTAGGAATGCTCATAATCCGATTCTTGGGTCATTATTGTTTTTGAAAGTAAGTGCACTGCAATTTCTGAAACTTGGTATTAAAAATTGAATTCTAAAATTTACAAAAAAAATATAATTAGATTCTAAGAACTTATCAAATTGGTGTGATCATGTTCTTTCGTTAATTTCGTCAAATTTGATTATCGGGAAATATTGATGTGATTTTTTTATTTTCTCTCTTACCCAACATTGATGTAGCTAAAACATGAAAATATAAGGCTAAAATGATGTCATTTTGGTCGAAATTTGATTTTATTAACCTAAATATTATTTTGAAAAGATAAAAAAATAATTTAATTTGTCCATTTGAAAATATATTACCATAAAATCAGTCAAGTGTCCTTTAAGGAATAAAAATAATTAAAATAACAAATTAATTGATCTGGTCTAGGTGGTCCGATTCTCTCGAGAATTAGGAACCAAACCGAAAATCACTAATTCCATCAAGAACCAGATCAACGCTTCCCGTAACCATCCAAAATTAACTAGCCTGGTCGAGTCCGAGTGTTTCTTTATGCACACCCCTAAATGTTGGTGCATGAGCGGTCACGAGAGAAAGTGAGTGTATGTTAAAGCAAGAAGAAATGAGCATGACATGAAGAAGGTTGTGAGTTCAAGCGGTGAAAATTTGTCCTTTACTAGACCATTCAAGCTTGAAAGGAGACAGATGCAGATTTGGTCTGAAGATCGCCACTCTCCCAGTCAATTAATAAAAACTCATGGCGAAGCGGTGGATGAAAGAGAAAAGGCGCCATTTAGCCGGAGTACATTAAAGAATCCAATAAAATACCGGCTAGTGTTCATTACGGTCTTAAGAAAGAATTTATAAGATACGCACATAAAATAAATCATATTCAATGTCACGACCTCCCTAAAGCTGTACCACCTAGGGTTCGGCTAACAAATTACTAAGTTCTACTTAACTCGAGCTCTTACAAGCTCATACCAATTCACGACTTTGTTTTAAGTTCTTAACACGCAAATCATTTTCAACTAGAGTCGCCATTAATCTATTCACAGTGAGTCGATTAGAAATCCATGTAAAGCACCAAGAGTTGTACTTTACTCCTATGAACTAGAGATCTGTGGGTACGAGGACTTAATTATGCTAGACTAATCTAACACAATTTCGATACCTCTCCATTTATTTCAAAAGAATTAGTAGGCAGCTTGAATCGATTTTAAATTGACTCCCTAACATACAAAGTAATCACGTGAGTGCGCAAACATTAATGTAAATGCTCAAAGAAGGAAATCAACAAACAAGGATGAACTAACAAAGCAAATCAAGAAGATTTTTTTGGATTTTTAATATAATATGCAATGCATATGATGAAAATCTAACCCTAAATGTGATTAACTTAATGCAATTCTAAACTACATGAAATGCAATTTTTTTGTATTTTTTTTGATGAATTTAGAAATTATTTAAGTAATGAAACTAATTATCTATAGTTAAATAACATCTAATTTAAACTAGGAACTAACCTACATTAATCCCTAATTTAAACTAAAATCTTATCTCAACTGAGGATAATATCCTAGAATGCAAAATCTAACTAAAGTTATGCTAATTTAATCATGCAGATTAATCTAAACGTGCAACTTATAATCTAAACATGCAAAGAAAGAAGAACACATCAAATTGATCAAAACCAACTCAAAATATGAAAATAGCATCAAAATTCATTAACAAAAGTTCACACATAAAATCGATAAATTGATCAATTTTATAGATTCCCGCACAATTAATTATTCCATCTAAAACCTTATAGATAGAATAAAAAATCGATGTGCGGTTGCGAATTGAAAAAATAAATTCCAATTGATCATGCATATGACCCAAAACAAGCAAATTAAAAGCAAAAACATGTTATTAATCAAATATTCAAATTAACTTGGGAAAATATTTTTTTTATTTTTTATTTTTAAAAAAGGAAAAACACTGACCGATTGACATGATGATGGTGCACCAACAGCAAAGGGAAACCGCTTTTTCTATTGCCATCAATTGGATCACTGGCATGCCATTCACGTTGGCGAATCACTGTTCTTGCTTTCGCAGATCCATGACACTCCACAACATTCAAACCAGAAGTCCACAAGGAAAACTCCGGAAGTCAGTTGGGCATGGTTGATAGTGGGACCAAAACCAAACACGGCAGAGAAGCTTTGAATTCACAATAGATAGAGAAAACCAGCAAAAATCAGGCATGGGCTTAACGAGCACAGCAAAACCGAGCATGGGAGTCACGGAGAAAACAAACAAAAACAAGGTAAAAATGTATCCTCTACATAGTTCAAGGACGGTGGCGAACCGGCACGCTCAAGCGAACTCGAGCCAAATCATCGTTTGTCCACGAAGTCACCCAACCATGATCCTCGGGAGGCCATGAACGAAACGGGTTTAACTGAGACTCACCAATGAGAGAGGAAGGAAACGGACAGGGGCGGCCACGGACGAGTCGCCGGAGGTGGAGGGAGGTGTCGTGGACGAGTCTCGGACGAACACCCCCTTCTTCTTTTCTCACGCTGCTCTCTCTCTCTCCCTCTGTTCTTTTTTATTCTCTGCGAAAATGTCCCCCCTTTTATCTCTTCTCTAGGACGCTTTTCCTTGGCTGGGGATAACAAAAATATTCAGTCAAAAAAAATTGACCGAATATTTGAAAGATCCCCTCCTCCCTTTCACGTGCTTTTTTTATTTGCTCATTGTCTCTTTTATTCTCTTTCCCTCGCACACGCGCTTCCTTGCCGAAGCTGATAAGGCTCGTCAACCTAAAATCCTCGCAAGGATGACATATTTTTTAGATCCCTTTATCGAAAATATATTTCCTCTTTTATTCTTTTTAATAGCTTTGCACACTCTTTCAAAGTGAAATTAGATTTTCATGAATAAATCATGCATTTTGTAACTCGAAATCTTCAGCTTGATCTCGTCCATGTCCAGTTAAAAATCAAAATTCTACTCTTCGTCGATGGTCTTACCTGAAATGCAAAATGCTCCCACTAAGTATATGCAACAATATGATAACATTTTTTTAGTGTTTATAATGAATCCCTATTTTTTATGTAATTAATTTTAAATGATTTGTCAAAATTTAGGTGTTAACACTAAAGGTAAGGGACAAGATCCTTTCTTTCCCCCCCACGTGTGGCCGCTGCCCTCACTCTCAGCTGCTGTCTAGTTTCTTGCCATTTCTGCGCGCCAACGGTGCTGTCACCCCTTGCTCACTGCTGATCAACAACGTGACCAGCTCCTACTGATGCAGTTCCACCTGATTTTCTGGACGGTCTCATAAATTTTCATTTTAAAAATCTCAAAATCTCTTCTCAAAGTTTGAAGTCAAATAGTATGTAACTATTCCAATTCTTCTCATAATATCTCCCAAGCATTCTTCACTATCTTTGCTCCAATTATCTCGGAAATATTGTTTTCAAGAGTGCTTACTGGAGAACACATAACGCCCTTCCATCTTTTTGCAGTTGATCATTTGGAGCACTTCCACCTTCTTGATAGCTTCATATCCTTTTTCCAGAATGTCCCATAAATTTCAAGCCTTCAAGAAGGCAGTCATTTTAATGCTTCAATAGTCACAATTATTTCCATAAAAATAGGAACAAGAAATGAGGATGAGGCAGCGTTGGCCATGGATTTGGTGTCAGAAAAATTGGATGGATGGTTTTAGGAATGGATGAGTAGGACAAACGCCCTATACTAACTGAACGAGGCTTTGACATCACCCTTAATATTTTTTTTTTTTTTGTAATGAACGTACGTGAGATTTGGAGAAGGCGTCAGTTAATTGGTTTTTGAAAAGGAACAACAGTTAGGAAGAAAGCTTTTACATTGGAGATGACTTTACAAGTCTTGTGGGAAGAAAAATTTTATTATTGATGGGTACTTCAAAGGGGAGGAGGGGAAGATATATTAGTCTGTTCCGTGCAAGTTTATCCCCTATATATAGGCACACATCACCGCCTTACTCTACAAATTATCTCTGCATGTCAGGGAGACTTTTCGCTTTCATTCTTATCCACGAAAATCTAAAGACTTACTACTCTTTTCTTAGATGCAAGCTCGACTCTTCTAGGGATATCTTGTATGTCATGCCATTTTGAAGATTGGATCAATTATTTTATGTTGTATTTATGAAGGCAGTGTTCGGTACAAGCAATTTAGCAACAGAAGCATGAAAGCAATAGTAATATAATGGTGTTCATGGGCAACAAATTGAACATACAATTCATCAAAGAAAGCAGTGTTCGGTCACCACAAAATGAAGAACAGAACCTGGACAAAATTGTTTGTTGATTCTCCTCTGAATGCTTTTGCATACTCGAAAATTTGTACTCGAACCCAACGAATTCACGTCGTGTCCTTAAAATGAATTTGCTCTCCTTATCGCATACCAAGGACGTCGAACAATCGTCTCCCAGGATAGAACGAGTCTCTCTTTCTCTCGTGCGGTACTATAGCAGGAGAAACCGTCGAACGCAACTGTATTGTGAATAATACCGCACCCAAATGCATTGACACCTCTTGATGAATGGACACAACCAACCGACCATCTCTTTGACAAATGGACACGAATGATTGAAGAGTCGCCATTCTTTGCTTCTACTCATTCACAAACATTTAGGGGACTTGGGCACTAAATCCCCAACATTTTAACATGTAGAAAGCTGTCTGTATACATAGCATCTATTCAGTCGAACATTGTGTATTCGAGTCCGTATACATTTACCCTTTGTGGCCCCGTCTTGTCTGATAAGGGATGTCTATGAGGTGAAGGGGCCTCGACCGAGTGGATGCATTTTTTGAGCTCCGTCCAACCTGATAGCTCAGACCATGTTGTTGTTGTTTACAAATGTACTGGTGGACCTACTAGTTATGACCTCATCTGCGGCTGTACTGTGTATACAAACATAGGATATAGCAAAGATTTTAACTTTTACTATTGTGAAATTATAACGTGAAAACTAACAGGATCTTGCAAATTAAATCACTGCAAAAATATCAGAAAAATAAACAAGGGATAATAAGAACACCAAAAATTTACGTGATTCAGTCTAACTATCGACACATATATCCACGAAAAGAGCCTGTAGTAAATAATTCACTATAATCGGATAATCAAAATTTATAATCGCTCACATGCTTGAGTGTTTCCCACAACTAAATTAAATTCAAACCTAAAGTATTTAAATGTAAAACTTACAGCACAAAATCACCATATATTCAAGTCCCAAAATCAAAGACTTTTCGTATGGGACGAACAAAGAACGGCATCTATTCGTTTTATCTTCCAATGTTGGCTTAGCTTTTCTTCGAGTACTCAAATAGAACATTCACTTCGGGAAAAGTGCCAAAAAAGTCCTAATCCTTTGCCACTTGTGCCAAAAAAGTCCTAAAGCTTTTTTTGGTGCCAAATAAGTCCTAAACCTTTTTAAGTGGTGCCAAATAAATCCTAAACCTTTTATAAGTGGTGCCAAATAAGTCCTTCCCACCGGAAAAAGCACACGTGGCTCGCCGGAGTGCCGACGTGGCTCGCCGGAGCACCGACGTGGCTCGCCGGAGCTCGGCGGCGGCGCCACGTCGGCGCCAACGTGGCGTCGAATTTTTTTTCTTCTTCTTCTTCTTCACCGGCGGAACCCTCGCCGGCGATGGGCAAGGGCGGCGGGGGCTGGGGCTGGGGAGGCGGCCACCGGCCTCGCCCGGATCTGGGCGGGGCAGCCCCGCCCAGCCCAAATCTGGGCAAGAGCGGGGCCGCCCCTGTCTGGGCAGGGGCGGGGCTGCCTCGCCCGGCCCTCGCCGGCGACAGGGGAGGCCGGTGGCCGCCTCCCCAGCCCCGGCCCCCGCCGCTCTCAGCCCATCGCCGGCGAGGGCTCCGCCAGTGAAGAAGAAGAAGAAGAAGAAAAAAAAAAAAGTCGACGCCACGTTGGCGCCGACGTGGCGTCGCCGGTGAGCCACGTTGGCGCCGACGTGGCGTCGCCGGTGAGCCACGTCGGCGCTCCAGCAAGCCACGTCGGCACTCCGGCGAGCCACGTGTGCTTTTTCCGGTGGGAGGACTTATTTGGCACCACTTATAAAGGTTTAGGACTTATTTGGCACCAAAAAAAGGTCTATGACTTTTTTGGCACAAGTGGCAAAGAATTAGGACTTTTTTGGCACTTTTCCCCATTCACTTCTTATATATACGCAAGAATTAGACCTAAAGTAAGAAATATTATTTTAGTAAAATTTCTTTAATTAGGAAACCTAGTTAAAATAGAAAACCTACTTAAAGTAGGCAACTTTTCTTAGTTGACTCAAACTTGAGACATAATTTAACAATTTTCTACATTTGGGTCGATGTTTGAAGCCAAGTCATAGTATTCATCATCTAGGCCGCCCTCCCAACACTCCCATGGGGGCTCACTCTTCGCATGTGCCAATTTTGCTCAAGCAAAGCTTTGGCTTTGCCAAATGAATGGGCTTAGTCATCATGCCGACAAGGTTTTCTATTGCAGCAATCTTTTTTGCAATAACATTACCATTCGTTAAAACTTCTCCGATGAAATGGTATCTAATTTTGACATACTTCATTGGCTTGTGATAAACAGGATTATACGCTAGACATATCACACATTGGTTATCACAGTGTATATTCACACTTTTATGTTCCAGCCCAAAGTCTAAGAGCAAAAATTGTAATCATATAGAGGTTAGTGCCATGTACTTTGTCTCAATCGAAAACAAGACAACATGATCCTATAAGTATGCCTTCCAACTAACTAGACCACTCACTAGCTCATGTAAATCTGCTCCTCCAACTCATCGTGAAGAAATGACATTTTTACATTTAGCTGCTAGAGCTTGAGATTCTATACAACAACTAAGGCAAGTAACGCATGAATAAAAGTATGCCTTATCACAAGAGAGAGCACCTCATTGTAGCCAATGCCCTCCTGTTGTGTATATCCATTAGTCACAAGTCTCGTCTTATACCTCGCTACCTCGACGCTAGGAATGCATTCCTTCCGTTTAAAAATCCATTTACTTTTGACAATATTCTAGCTCTTTGGCACTTTGAGTAACTCCCATGCCTAATTTCGATGGTTGCTTGTCAAGCTTCTAAATTGGCAAACGAGACAGGATCGATACATAAGATGAGTGAGTATCAATGACATGTGAAAATAGAACCACCTAGGCATATTTAGTGTAAAGCATTGGGTTAACGTTAGAGCTATAATATAAAGTATCCAAAATGGATCATATATGAGAGAAAATGCTTATCTGAATATATTAAATTATATTGTAGGATAAAATTGCCAGGCTCTGTTACAAATATGGGTCAAAGAGGATAATACCTCAGAGTGAGTTGGTCTAATAAGTTACATTATCACCATTCGGCATTTTAAGGAGGTTACAATAGTAAACTTCATTATTTATTACATATTTATCATTTCAACCGGAGAAATAATCTGAATAGACTTGGAATTTTTGGTCACGTCATAATGATGAGTTAGTAAATTTCTCTTTTGTTTTCCTCTAACCGAAAGTTTTGTGGACTAAATTGTTTTCCAACACTTATTGGCTACTTGTAATGTACGTTTATGGCTTACTCCAAATTTAAAAACATAAATATTATTTAAGTTTCCAATATAACATTTATATTGGTTTACTATGATTTTATTGTTGCAATATTTTGAAAAATTTTTAGTACCTTATACGAAATAAAAAATCAAATTATGGATTCCGCAATGTTGACACACAAATTTAGAGGATTCGATTTAGTCATGTTATTCAATAGAAAATTAGGGATCACCTCAATCCCTGAAAGGAATATTTTTATTTCTCTTATGCATTTTCGTAGTAACAAGGTCACGGGAAGTGCATTCTAATTGGACTAGAGTTAATGGATTCAAACAGGGAAGCTCTAAGCTTAATTAAATTATTTTGATTGAGCCCGCAACATTGTGATTTTCGGCCAAGCCCATTGAAAGCCTCCATAGCCAAAATTTGCGTGTGGGAGACACATTGGAATGCCAAATTAGGAAAGATTGTTCCATTGAAGTAAACTTGGTGAGAAATTAAGCATTATGTTGTCAAATTTAGGTTGCACTGGATAAGAGGGAGGTTTCCTAATATTGAATATGTCATAAATTCCTTTCGAATTTAAGTTAGGAAATAAATATAAACAAGGAATTCATACTAGCACTTATATGTATGCTTAAAATAGACTCACAAATGACATTATGAGGCTCGATATGCACCCAGACGCTCACCTTGAGATCTCCAACTCCAGCACACCCTCGTTCACCATTCAACGTCTAACCATGCTCAGCCATTTTTCATCGACACGTCAACTCAGCAAAAAGAGAGAGAGAATTGAGAGCAGAGAAATATTGGTGCGTAAGTGCTCGTGAGTGAGAGTCAATGGTGGAGTGAGGCAAGAGGAAAAGAGCATGGCCGGAACAAGGCCGTGAGTTTTTCTTTTCCTTTTTGGGTCCAAGAAAATTGTATCCGTTGCTCAAAATGATATGAAATTCATGATGAAGCAAATTGAAACAGAGCAAGACAAAGCAGAGAAAAAAAGGCAAATCTTGAAAACAAGGAGATCGACGGAGCACCAGCATAGTTATACAGATACTTATTTCACAAGAACGGATCTATTGAGCAAAATAGTCGGTGACCATATTTTCGTCAGTGATGGACACATCTCAAGATTTTCTTCTCCAGTAACTACCACATTGCCAGTTGGTGGCGTCTGCTTAGGGTCAACTTCCACTCCATAATCGAGGTACGGACACAACCAAATTAGGTGAAAAAAACACGGTGCTAACATGTGAGAGAGCAAATCTCCGAGATTCAGCGAGATGCCAAAGCGCCTGTGGTCACTAACAAGAACAGAGTAGAGGAGCCAATGAACATTTACATTAACAAAGCAATGGTGTATCGGATCTCTAAGTAATATTTATTAAACTCCTAAATCTAAATCGGGAGAGGATGGCTACTAGATCTAGAATTAGATTGAGAGATTTCAAACTCTCAAAGTTAGAACTAGACTAGGAGAAGAAAGTTCCCAATTAGAACAATAAAACACAGTCAAAATCACCAAAAGGGGATGAGAGAGTGAGACTAACTCAAATCCTCTCTTATGGTCGAAGGTTGAAGAAAACGATGGAAAGAAAAGAGAGCGAGGGAGAGAGAAAAAGACTTTTTGGCTCCCGTGATAGAAGCGTACGTAAAACGGGTGTGAGTTCAAGTGGTGAAAATTTGTGCTTTACTGGATTGATCGAGCTTGAAAGGAGGACAGATTTGGTCTTCAAGATCGCCACTCTCACAGTCAATTAGTAAAAACTCACGGCTTTGCAAGTAGTGGAGAAAAGAGGACGAGTCATTTGCCTCAAAAAAATCCAATAAAAGACCGGCCTGTGTTCATTGTGATCTCAATACAGAATAGACAATTCAAGAGACAAGGTCTTTTCTTCCCTTCACGCTCAGCTCCCATCCAATTTCTTGCCATCTCGGCGGCGCTGTTACTTCTTGCTCGCTACGGCTCAATGATGCGACCAGCTCCTGCCGCTCCAGTTTCACCCACTTCTCCGGCAATTCCTTGCCATGCCCAGAAAGCACCACCGTCTCAACACCCTTCTGCAATTTCCGGCGACCGTGCTGTCCACAGACCAGTCCATGTTTCATGCCTCCAGCAGACGTTGGCCTGACGCTTCCTACCAATCTCTGGCGATTCTCCAATTCTAGCCACCCCGTTGACCATCATTAATCCTCGAGGCTGCTCGCTTCCACCGTTTGCCGGTTGCCGTGAAACTCTTCTGCTTCGGTCATCGTGTGAATCGTAAGCTCAATTAAGGTAGTTTCTTAATTTATGTGCTCCATCGCATGTTACATTGCCCAAATTGAGATTATTTAATTCTATCTTAATTTGAGTTGGTTTGAGTGTTAGAGATCTATCCAACAGTCAAGTTTTCCTTTTGAGTCATCATATGATTGGGCATTTGATGTCCAATTAATCTGAATTTCCTTATATGATCATGGTTAATGTTTATAATTTCGTCAATTAAGTAGGCTTTAGATATTATGTGCCATTAGTTTAGGGGCATGCATTATAGAGAAATTGCATTACGTTTAGGATTAGATTACATCCACATGAGTTTCCTAATTTAGAACCCCATACAATGGAATTGTTTAGTAATTTAGGAAATTACTTAGTTTAGATTAAAATTTAACGCAAACTCTTTCCTAAATTAAGCTAAGTCATTAAGTTAAATTAGGAAGTTTCCTATTATTACCCTGCAAAGAAAATTTAAATATTATATATATTGCCTGCATATCTCTTATAAAGTTCGTTAGTTTTAGAATGTCCATGTCATATATTAGATGTCATTAGTGATCATATGCTTTGGGGTCATATAATTCATGTCATGTATTCCATCTCATGCATTGCATACTGTTTAATGTTTATGAAAGGAAAATATCATAAATACTAACACTGCATCATTAGGTCATTGTATTTCAATATTGTCACTTATCTCAGTTGTCATAATATTTATCTATTTAAAAGAAAATTCCATAAGAATAATTAATCGCTTATTTAGTTTAAGCTTGGTTAATCAAGGTTAATCCTAATTGATGTCAACAGATTGCTTATAGAAATGAAGTGAGTTATCAATATAGCTTGCATATCACTTAGAACTTCATGTTAGTTCATCAATGCATGTTAGCATAGAACTTACATAGTCATGCATGTTTATTTTAAATAAGAAATGCCAAAAAAAAAGAATTACTTAGGATTGCATAGTCTCATTTAGAAATCATATTTAGGTCATACATACGTTATTCAGTTGTTAACTAACATCTAGCAGATTACTAGATAACAATAAATTATTTCTTTTGCTTTGATTAATTCATTAAGGTTGTTGCCCCATTTCTAGCAATTATTTATTACTTTGATTTATTGAGTACCAAATTAGTCAATTCTGTACCTATATGATCACTCTCACAGGTTAATATAGCTTATGATTTAAATTGACCAAAACTGCCTGCAAAAATATATTGAGATAAAATGAAAATATATCGACACGGCATTATATTAATTTAAAGTAATTAAGTTCTCGTATCCATAAATCTCTAGTCAATAGAAGTAAAATGTTCTCCCACATTTTACTTGATATCTAGTCGATCCATCATAGATTAATACAACTCCTAATTGAATTAAACGGCATGTTTAACTAATTAAATAAAAACCTCAAAGTTATGATTAGTAGGGTCTGGGAAAGTTCTCAACAAATACGAGCAATTGCCTATGAAAGGAACATTCATTCCCTTTTAGTAATTACTTAGCTTTCCGTTGTTAATTCATTTTTGCGAAGATTGCGATAGGCGAGATTTACAAAAGTCAAAAGTTCAAAAACAAAAAGTTACTCCAAAAAGATGCTGTAAATTTTGACTTACCAAAAAAACGATAACGATACTCAATATTTTAGGCATACCTAGGAGTACTAATGCTACACCTATGGAAGAGTTCATAAACACTTGTAATTTGCATACCTATGGTCACTCTTTAAAATATGCACCCCTCACTTATGCATGATGGAAGACTTTACCTCTGTTCATGCCCACCAGGCATCCCTTTTTCATGGTCTCTCAGCAGAGTACATGAGTTACACTATGAGGCCATAAAGAACTCTTTACTTGTAACAAAATATGCATGAATCTGCACAAATAAAAGTGAGTTTCTACCTATATATATCATATCTTTGAAATGTTGTGACTTGTCATGCTTTGATGATGGCAAAGGAGCTAGAAATAACATATATCTAATATGGAGTGAGTATTAGTGGCATGTGAAAATAGTATCACCTCATAGTAGGTGTATTGAGTGTGACAGCTATGGTTAACATTAGAACTATAATATGAAGAGCGCTCTAGCCAAACCATTTCCATAATAGAGGACCTTATGAGAAAGTAGAGGTGATTGGTTCCCAGAATAGTCCGGTTCTCCCCTCCCCCCAGAATCAAGAACCAAACTGATGGGACTGGACTGACTAATCTTAGGATCCCATCTGGTCCAGTTCCTTGGCGATCCAATGGGATTAGGGAGGAAGAGAGAGAGAGAGAGAGAGAGAGAGAGAGACGAAGGGCATACCGGGCGTAGCCTTACTTAGAGCGGTAAAGTATGGACTCTCAACTAACTAAGGAGTGAGGCTTGAGGGAGGAAACAAGAGAAATACTGAGATGAAGAAAACTTAGAGAAATGGAGATTTGGTCGATTCTAATTTTGGTTCAGGTGGTCCGGTCCGGTCTAGCCCTCTCAGGAACTGAGAATCGGCCTGCCTAAGAATCGACTCCATTTTTAAGAACTATGGACCGGTTTAAAACTCTAAAGGATTGGACCAGTTCTGATGATTTTTGGGTTGGGCGATCAATTATGTCAGCCCTAAGAGAAAGTGCTTACTTGGTTAAATTTTAATTGTACTTTAAAATAAAATCATCAAGAGCATTCATAGATATGGGTTACAGGGGATAATATTTCCAAATGAGTTAGTTCAAATCACGCGGTCACCGCATGTAGTCTTGTGAGGAGTTCTCAGTAGTCAACTTTATTGTTTATCATGTATTTATTATCTCAACTAGAAAAATAATCAGAATAGACTTGGAATTTGTCGTTACGTCAATTATGACAAGTTAGTACACCTATCTTTTTGTTTTTTCTCTTAAAAAAATATTCTTGTGAAATGACGTATTTGCCTACACTTATCGGCTACTTGTAATTTCTATGTATGGCTTTCCCTCTAAGGGTAAAAAGTAAAATACTATTTGAGGTTTAAAAAAATTCAAAAATGGAGTTCAGTCTATTTTCAATTGAAAGATTTTTAGTACTTCAAATAAAATAAAAGTTAAAGCATGGATTGCGCAAAAAATAGAAAAAAAGAAGAAGCCAAAGTTAAAAGATAGAAGTTAATCCAATTTTAGAGTTTTAACAATTGACTAGACAGATAGGATTAGTGCTACATGGATGAATATTCAAAGAGCACAGATGTTACAACGTTGGAAGAGTTCATGAATACTTCTAATCTTCATACCTAGTATCACTCTCTATAAAATATTCATCCCTCTTACCTTTGTAAGGTGAAGTATTTTAACACCATTCAACTCCAGTAAGTGATTCAAAAGGCCATAATTGACAATATTGTTATGCACAATAAATACCCCTCTTTCATGGCCTCTAAGTGTCCATGACTTCAAGAATGCAATTAATGCTTATAACCATCACCCCTTATAAAATACTCCTTAGTCTTGACACAAATATGCATGATATCCTCATAAGTCAAAGCTAGCTTCTATCTGTCTCTTTCTTTCTCAATTCTCCTTCATTTTAGTCTTCATTGGCTGCCATGGATATCAAAAAGATCGAGGATGCAACAAAGCGTCAAGTGGCATTCTCAAAGCGTAGAAGTAGTCTTATAAAAAAGATCAATGAGACGGCAATCTGTTGCGACATAGATGTTGCGCTTGTCGCCTTCTCACCGTCTAGTCGCCTCAGCAAGTTTTGCAGCCGAAACAGGTTCTATTGGATTCAATTTATGAAAGCAAGATGGTGATTAGATCACGGAGCCTGCGATCTCTTGATGTTTCAAAACTGATTTCTATTTTTTCGTCATATGGGTTTTAGGATTGAAGATGTGCTTCAACGATATCTTACTTTGGCCCCAGAGGAAAAACATCGGTATGATGCTCTTGTTTACTTTGTCATTTTTTTCTCCATTTTAATTTGATAGAAGCTCCCTTTTAATCAAGTATCTTTCTTTTGTTCTTGATGCGTGCGATTTCCTACACACGATCCAACAGCAATATAACACATGTAGAGGTATATTTCTCTGGATTAATAGTAAATTTTTTTATTTTTTCATATTTGGATGGTTAGCGCTGTTTGATTGACTTAACACCAAAGATCAATTAAGGATGAGTTAAAACTGAGTGATGTAGGACAAGGTGAAGAAGCTAAGGCATCTTACCCACATCCAGGGTGATGAGAACAAGTTGCATTACCTAAATAATAAGTCTCTCTCTCTCCCTTCTTATATTACATCTTTTAGATTTTAGTTTCTGTCGAATATTCATTCTTAAATAACATTGTACTCTCATGTCAACTGATGCTGCCAATGCTCATGTCAAACTTCACTATTACAAGGATAAAAGTAAGTTTTCATTCACTTCATATCATGTCTTTGATCAATTTCAAATTTATTTGATAGAAACACCTCAGTGTACAAATGATAATTGAAAAGTTCGGTTCTTTTTGTAGCACATGGAGTTACAAATTAAAAAGTCAAAAATTGAACTAGAAATATTGGAGGCGGAATTGAGGTAATAGAACATGATATATGATTATTTTTGTTATATTTGCTTTGTAATATTACTATCACTTCTAATGGTAAACTTGATCTTATCTGAAGGAATTATGTGCCAGACCCAACACAAGATCCTTCACTTGCTGAATTGGATTGGTGTGAGAACCATCTGAAGACAAGCTTGCGACAAATGATAAATAGAAAAGTCTGTTCGTTAAAAAAAAATTCAAATCCTTTTATTTTTCTTTATAAGGTTGCTTTGTTCTCACTATTGTTTCTTGAAATGTATTAGAGATTGTTGCTCAATAATTTTCCATCTTCGTTTTCTGAAACACCAAGATTTCAGGCAAGTCCTCCATCCAAAGCTTCTCATATTAGCATGATTAACATTGACCATCAGTTCACTAATAATATAGTACAAACAGTCATGAATGTTGTTTCCCGCATCTCAATTCAGATGGAAAGGAAAAGCCATCAGCAGTCATTTCCCCGTGAAAATGACTATGATAAGAACTTACACTCAGGGACGAATCCCCAAACCAGTGATCCCAATTTGGGCCAACATGATGCATGGATCAACCCATCCAGGTTAGTTCTGCCAATTTCAATTAGAATAGTCTTAGTATACCTGGCATTATTCTTGTCGTTGTTGCAGACTTTATAGAATAGATTAAGTTAGACTTGTAGACGTCATTGATCTTAAGACACAATAGTTTTGATAGGGCGCCACTACCACAAGATGGTGCTCCCAAAGATCTGCTAGGACTAGTAAACGGAAGTACATCATTTGCTAATGGGAGCATTGTCGACAAACCCTCGGATTTGTCCTTTTTGAGCTTCTCATCTGTTCAAGAATATTCTGCTGGCGCTCTGATCCCTCAAGGCCAGGTACAAGGTCCACATAGTGATGCCCCATCATTCAACTTCCAGCTTCAAGGCGTGACAGGAGATTCATTTATGCCCTTTGGTATAACAGGCCAGACATGCAATTCAGTTTGGGTAAGTGCAAGGAATATCATGTTATATTACGGATGCTATGTTATTTTCTCTAGTGGATCATTCAATTTGCATGGGAGATCTGATCTCGTGTAGCAGATATTAAGTCAAATATTGTGGATAGTGAGGCGGCACATGTACACCTGATCATCCGTCTGAGCTCTAGCAGCATGCCCTTTTTACAGCCAAGCCAAATATCATTTTCGGGCGCATCTTGCCCGATAAGAGATATCTATGAGATGAGAAACCTAGACCAAGTGGCTCCATTTTTTTAGTTCCGTCCAACCTAATGTCTCAGACCATGTTCTTATTGCTTGCAAATGTACTGATGCACCGATAAGTTATGACCTCTTGTAAGACTGTACTTTGTATTATAGACATATATGATGTAGGAAAGAAACTGACTGTTAAGGGGGTAATTTTGGATGGTGGCCAATTTAGTCCTAAATATTTCAATTTAGCTAATTTAGTTTGAAACTTTTTTGATAATTTTTTTAATTTTGATAATTTAGTTTGAGACTAATGTCCTCTCATCTATTTGATGAATTGGTCAATTTGAAAAGTTTATTATTGAATCAACCATTGTACAACAAGTTGAGGACTTTTTGGACAATTTTCTCAACTACTAGGAAAAATTTCGTCATCAAAATTTTCTCAACTACTTAGGCTTCAATAAAAGTCTGTTTCAAGAGTATATTTCCGAATTATAGACTCTTTTTGTTTGCTCTTATTATGTATAACCGATAATCTAATTCAGAATAACTCAATGGAGCAAACATTGGGAACACCGACATCTCATGTTCCGGCAAATGTTGACAACTTGTTCTGGCAAGATGGTCGTCATTCCAGTGCTTCTGATAATCTCAACTTCAGTGCTCTTCTGGATAGCGAGAGGTATGTTCTCTCACCACATCATATTCACAACAGCACTCTCTGTATTCAAGAAGAACTAATTCTCTATATATTGGATGCTCGTTTCCGTGACTAATTACTTTGTTATTGATTATTTTTTTAATCTCACTCGCAGCTATCTCTCATTTGTTAATGGAAAAAATGATGGCCATCATGCTGCTCTTCATCATGGGAATCCATCATCTGAAAACCTAGAAGACATGCATTTATTGAATAAACCTGCTTCTGAGGTATGAAAATCGTTTACCTGAATGATATTGTTTTAAATTTACCAGAGCAAGCTTTTATTTAATAGTAAATGCATGTTTCCCAACCTTAAATTCTTCTCCTTTGCGCTTACTATGTATAACTAACATTGTGAGTCAGAATAACTCAATTGAGCAAACATTTGGAAAACTGACGTCTCAGGTTCCTGCAAATGTCGACAACTTGTTCTGGCAAAATGTTCCTACTTTTGGTGCCAATGGTAATTTGGACTGCAATGCTCTGGTGGATCCTGAGAGGTATGTTCTCTCACCACATCATGATTCTAATAGAACTATTTGTTATTCTAGAAGAAATAATTCATTATATTTTGGATGTTCGCTTCCCTGACTTATAATTTCGATGTTGATCTTTTTTTTTTTTTTTTGCTTCATTTCACTCATAGAAACACATATCCCTCATCTGTTGATGGAAACAATGATGGTCATCGTGCTGCTTTTTATCATGGGAATCCATCACTAGATAAGCAAGAAGACTTGTTTTTATTGAATGAATTAACCGCTGAGGTATGAAATTGTTTACATCCGCATGATTTTGTTCGAACTGCCTTTTTACTGATTATTTTCTTGTGAATGCTCAACAGGAGCAGGGAAATATGGCACCAGACAACCTGCTGAGCATTGAAGAAAACCCTGAAATCGGCAGTTGGGATTGGGATGGCTATGCCCTAGCGGGGCTTTTGAACTCAGACAAGTTTGAAACTATGTCTTGAGCACTTATCTCTGATCTCTTGTGGCTAATGGGCAAACTATCGGATTATCTTTTTCTTTTAGGACTTCGAATGAGGTTGAGTTTTCTTAAATCAGGGGTGATGCATGATTAGTGAAAACATAGACGTGGACACCTGTTTGGTTGCATTTCACATTTAGACATTGAATTTTGACATCAATTTGACGAAATATCTGTTTGGTTGCTTTCTGCCTTAACAAAATGGCTAGGGATCCTTTGAGTTTGCTATGGTAAATTTAACACTTGAATTTATCCTTCTAAGTGGATGATCTCCTGAGAAAGTTCTTGCCTAACTACGTGTAATTACACTGAAGAAAAAAAACGTACGGCATGGTAAGAGTTACAGGTAACTGCGGCCAATACCTTGAGAGAGTGAGTCCGAGATATAATACAGTAGCCTTAGGAAGTCTTTTGAGGAGTTTACAGTAGCCAACTTCATTATTATCTACACTAGGAGGATAATCGGGATGGATAGTCGAATTTGTCTTCAGTTCACAATGACAAGGTAGTTAGCTTCTCTTTTTTCTTGTTATTGTCATCAACAGATATGTTTGACTGCACTTATCAGCTGCAACAATATATGACTTTCATCAAAAATTCTTTGGGGAAAAAAACTGTACATGATTCTACATGACTGTGCTTGAATATTCTGAAAGATTTCGACTGTTTGGGTTGAATAAAAATTCAAAGTACGTGTTCTACAAGATTATCAAACATTCAAACATTAGCCAAACAGCAGTTTTACCATTTGATTTGACAGATAACATTGATCGACCAAATGAACTATTTATGTGCTCTGAATGGTTCATTAGCAGAGAAGTTGTGATCTTAAAAAAGCAATAATTCATGCTTTCTATGAATACTTCAAGAGCAATAATGCAACATACATGGAAGAGTTCGTATAAGTTTTATACTTTGTATACCTAATATTGCTCTTTGTAAGATATTCACCGCTCTTACTTTTGCATGATGGAAGTTTTTACCTCCATTCAATTGCAGTAAATAATTTGAAAATTCACACAATGAAAATATCGATCGGTATGCACAAAGTCACCCCTGCCCCAGGGAGGAGATCGATTTCCGCCTAAAACAGATGACGAACTGCGGTCCCACTTGCCACTTGGTCGTTTTGTTCGGCAACAGAAGCCATACAAACTCCCAGCTCTTCAGATAGCATCATCATCATCCTCGCTTCTTCTTCTTCGCAGAGTGGCTAAGAGCGCGCGAAAATGGCGATCTCCACGCTGATGCTCACCACCCCAAAACCCCACAACCCCTTGCGATCCCTCTGTTCCAAACACTCCCCCATATGGAAGCCTCCCCTGCCTTCTTCTTCCCCTCCCTTTCCTCCTCGCTTCTCCCGTTCCTGTCCCTCGCTCGCCAGCAATGCAAGGATGTGCGCGCACTCGGGCTCCGCGGCGAAGACTTCCGCGATGAACGTGGGTATTGGGTTTTTGGTGGCGTCCGTTCTGGGTCTGAGTCCATTGGATGCTGACGCGACCAGGATCGAGTACTACGCCACCGTCGGCGAGCCCACGTGCGAGCTCAGTTTCGCTCGCTCTGGGCTTGGTTTCTGCGACGTCGCGGTTGGCTCGGGGGAGGAGGTCCCTCGTGGTGAGCTTGTCAATGTGAGTGAACTGGTTGGCTTTGTCGTTTCTATTTGGCTTGTTTTGTATCTGCATTACTGGTTCTGTTTTGCAGAAGCCATAGTGTAATTTGTTAATATTGGACGGAATCAGGGCCGCATCGGGATTAGATATACTTGCTTCTCTTTAAATAGTGTTTGTCTGCAAGATGGATGCCCTTTTTTTTTCCTTGTACAACTCTCTTCCCACTTTTTAGTAAGATTGGAAGAGGATAGAAACAGAATTCATAATTTGGAGACACAAAGAGAGAGAGGTGATTTAAGCCATTCTTTCATTTTGGTGTATATTCTCTTCAAATTACCGCAGATTCTTTCCAGATTATGGGTTGAAAAGTGGTTGACCGTAGGTGCACTTGACTAGTCTTTGTGCCCTTTTATTTTCTTCCTTCTCTAACTTATGTATATCCATAGACTCATGTGGAGATGGGAAAGGCATATTGACACAAGAAAAGAAAGCGTTAGTTGCAAGTAAGTTATGTTATGAGCTCAAAAGTTGCAAGCTTTGAGGAATAGGTCTTCACAGGATTCCACAACAGAATAATTTATGACGGGGGTGGTACGGGACACACCAGGTGCTTGAATCCCGAGCACCAATTGTAACGTAATATTTACTTCATATGTTTTTCTTATACCTCGTTAGAAGGTTTTGTGTTTTAGGACGATAGTTGTGCTCTATGAAGATACATAACATGATTAATGAAGAATGCTGAACCTTCAAGGGCATGCCAATGTTGATGGTAAAGTATTCTTGAATCTTTCTGTTCAATTCATACGATGGGGATGAGGACAACTTTGAGTGGTTTTAATCTGCCAAACCCTTTGTAAAAATCCAGGCAGTGTATATAATCTCAAAATCATGGTCGACATTATTTATGTAAACAGCCATCTGTCGGTTTAACATGATCTGAAGAACTCAGTCTATTAGGTTACAAGGTGTTATGTTTCCTGCTATTTCCTTAAAGGCAGAAAAAAGTTACTCTATGCCCAATGTCTTCCTCCATAATGCCATCTTTGTTTATTATGCAGATTCACTACACTGCACGATTTGCAGATGGCAGAGTCTTTGATAGCAGCTATAAACGTGCTAGGCCTCTTACTATGCGTCTTGGTGTTGGAAAGGTATGACACTTTCCTCTTTATTTCTTGAGATTCTTTCATTTTTAAATCATTGGTCATCAATAGGTTGATGAAGTGACTGCTTTGTTGGTATAAGTCCAAGGCAAAGTTCTTTAGCAATTCTCAGTTGGCAACAAAAATTTTCATCATGCCATACTCTTACCATCAATCCAGTTGCTGCATCTTGTTACTGTTATTGCACAAGTTGTCTTCTGCAAGATAACATATTTCGAAGTTAGAGGTTTGCTTGAGCAACTTCATATATGGTGTACCGTGCTTCACATGTAATGAATGCAAGGTGGTTGTAGACGTGAAGTCAGAGTGTGCCAGAGAAAAGAATGTTTTTCTGGACATATAATCTATAATGTCGAAGATTGACTATTGGTTAGATAACAAGGACACTTTCCGATGTGATTTCTTCAAATGCCATCTCAAGTTCTAGAAGTCTAATTATTTTTCTTTTCTTTGCAATTCATGCTTTTCTTGAACATGGATTCTGGTGTCATGTTGATGACAAATCCAAACCCACTCTTCCTCTTTGGAGCATCTTGTTACTTCAGCTTGATAAAATCTTCTTCCTTAATCATAGGCATTCAATAATGGCTTCAATAATGAATGTACATGGCATTGTTTATCAAGATTGCAGCTTGACTGTCTCCGTCAGTTTATCCTCGTTTGTCCTTATGGCTTCAGTTGAAAAGATTCCTTCATAGATGGTGCAAAAAGATATTGTTCCTATCCACTTTATGACTTATTTAAAGCATCCTTAAGTAACTTTACATCAATTCCTGAGCGTGGCAGGTCAATGCACAAATTTCTATATTTTGATTATCTATTTTAACATGTCTAATATATCTTGACGTTATCCACTTTCCTCATTAAAAGCAAAGTTCATCTTGTTAGTTCGTACTTTCAAAGAGAGCAAAAGTACATAATTTCTTTTAAGCAATTAACTGCTAGTGCTGAATCTTGTTATGGTCATATCTTTTAATGTAAGTGATAAGGTTAAGATCCATGACTAGGACAAACATGCGGGGAGAATAGGGACAAAAGAAGCACAAGAACTATCTGTGTCTTCGTTTCTGAGCTAGCATTCTGTACCTAGTTTTAGTTCCTCTTTAACAGAAAAAATGTCTCTGAAATTTTAGCGTAGTGACGATGTGTGCCTTGAGAGAAACAGCAAGTCAGATAAGAAGCTCTATGTAATTGCAGTTCTGCTCTGGCTGCCTAGGTAATCAGAGGACTTGACCAGGGGATACTAGGAGGTGCTGGGGTGCCACCAATGCAAGTCGGTAAGACATTGAAGGCAATATATAATCTTCTTCAAATTTTATACTCTTTTTTCTTGGTTTATAGAAAAGTATAACCCTGCCATATTTCCATAGGTGGTAAGCGTAAGCTTCAGATTCCTCCACAGTTGGCATATGGGCCAGAACCTGCAGGATGCTTTTCAGGTGACTTTGCAAAATTTTACAGAATAAGTATTACATCATTTAGTTACACCAAAAGCTTAAAGCTATATTCCTTCAAGCAGCAAAAATCAGCTTATGTGGTTGAAGAAAAGTAGCACTGCATAGGGAATTGTTTTAGTACTATTTGCATCTCCTCTGTCTCAATATTATTTCTGTTTGGGGGAATCCTACCCATGCCTCTTTTTTTAAACTCATGAGCATTACTGGCTGTTGTAAGTCAACACCTTGTATGACTGGCTTTTGACTGGTACATAGCCTTTTCTAAAACAAATCCTTGTGTCAAAATCAAGACATCTTTTATTAGGTGTTTTATACTTAAGTATGCCATAAAGCCCCATGGCTTGTTATTAAATCATCCAACTGGAAGCTCAAAATGCGAATTTTTTGGATAGGTGACTGCAATATACCTGCCAATGCGACTCTCGTGTATGACATAAAGTTGGTCGGCATCTACTCAGGAAATGCAAAGTGAGGCCAGTCCAAGTCACCTGCATTATAAAGTAAACATGAGGACATTGAAGGTGTGTTGAGGTCAGTAGTTCTGTTCTTCTTGCTCTCAATTCCCTCCCACTAAATGAACCCCCAATGCTATCAATAAAGCAACCTGGAGATTTAACATATTTGGATTATTAGCACAAATACAGCTTATAGCTTTTCAAGAGCGAAAATGTAAAGACATCGACTTAGCCATTTCTTGGATCGTACCTTCTGTAAGAAATGGCTAGTCAAGGTTTATGCAACAAACAACGCTAGGATGAAAGAGCTAGGCAATAGTTAGAACAACTGCATTCTAAATTGCATTTAAGGCTAGCAATGCTGGGCACGACTCATTTGCAGGGCACAAGGTAAAATACAACTTATAAAGAGAGTAGCCGAATATGACCCAACCCAACATGCTTAACTTTATTTGTTAACATGAAAGAAAACGTTTTCTTCAAATTTAAATTATTTAGTATGTGGAATTGAATTAAGATTGTTTTAGGCCAACACATATCGACACTAATTACAAACACGATTATATGACATGCAGAACCTAAATTTTCAGCCGCACTTGCACTCAAGGTGGTATGTCGTTTATTTAATATCCTCTTAGTGCAGGCAATTAATCTTTTGTCGGCTAGTTGCCTGTCAATTGTTAACTAATGGCAGATATGATTCCAACTGATCAAAGTAAAGTGAAGTGTTCAAGTTTTCATCTGTACTTGAAACTATTTTCCCTTTTTCCTGATCCTAAAAGCATGCTTGGTCTATTGTTTTTTATATGTGAAATTTCTGCTTTTTCATATTGTAGGACAAGAAAATCCTGAAAGCAATATAAGTTTCTTTTTATTTTAGTTGGAAGACGGAAAAAAGCTGCATTTGTTTATCACCAGAGCTCTAATCTCCAGTGAACAATGCAAGGAAAAAATGGACAATTCCTTGCAATCAATGGCAGGTTATATTTTTTCCATCTGCATGCAATGGACTATTCTGTTTAAAAATAATGTTAGAAACTTTGACATTTAAAAATTTCAATGTCACGGTGAAATGAAAAGCCCCATGAGTGGTCCTTGGTGATATGTAGGAGATCTTATGTGGAGTCATGCATGACATATTTACGATTTGATGCCAAGGTCATTCTCCAGAAAGACTCTGGATTCATGCGAGGTGCCAAGTTAAATGGCTGTAGTACCCTGAATGCATGTTAGAGGACAAGGTGGTATCATTGGCCCTGTATTTTGTGTCATTGGTCATATGTCCTGAATATCCATAAATCTACTTCCTTTGAATTTCTAAATTTAACCGTCTGACTGGATAACTGATTTGTTAAAACCATTTCATTAAAGAAAGTATTTTTCAAAGGCCTTTGGGGAAGAAATAGCTAGATGTTGCACGATCTATTTTTGTCATCCATTTTGAGATTGCTTGCTTACTTGTGATTAGGAAGGAGATATGTCCCATGATGGTGAGAGATGTGAAGTAGACAATTTGTTTCACATTAACGAACATAGAGCCTATGTGTCTCACCTGTTACTTCTGTCCAGAAGAGAAATATGAAGATCCTGGCTGATATGTTTCTTGGTTGGCTTGGAGCTGCTAACCCTCCGTCTTCGTTGACTTGAATGGTGCATTTGTCATCCTGGTTGACACTTTGGTATGTGGTACATTTATGGATGCGTCAATCAACTTGGGTTTTGTAATGAAATTAGCTTCTGCACTCTGGATGTATTGATATATAAGTGTTAAGACGAAAGCTTCATGTTAAATTGATATATTTCTACGCAATGGTTGACCCCATAGCTGCTAGCTTAAGAGGCGGGGTTACTCACGTATTAAGCATCCATTCAGTCGTACAGTATTCACCTGCATATACACATAGATGCAGCTTATGTAGATGTTTGTCATCTTCAGCTTTTCTCGAAAAACTTTTGACCCCTTGGGGACATATGAGAGATTGTGGCAAATTTTTGACAAATATAAGCATTGTCTAGGTTTCAAATTAATCGTCAGGAGTCTTTTTGGATGTTAAACGCAATTAAAAGTTCTGATGTGTGCTATTTTGTCAAAGGGGTGTTTGAGAATTAAGAGTGTATCTTGGGATTTACTGTACAACTTCCCATGAATCTGGGCTGACTTTACGCTTCCTTTGGCTCCAGCAAAGTGTCCTCAGAAAGAGAGAAAGCTGGACGGCAAAAGAAAGTTCATTGATTCTTGTGTTTGGTTCAGTGGGACATGAAGAATGTGCTTTTTTTCTACTTTTCCTCTTAACTCCTTTTTGGAACCAAATGAGTTTGAAATAATTCGAACCATTCCAATCTTCCATACCATCCTGCTTTTGGAATTTGGTTTTTCAAGTTTGCCTTGTTGCTTTCAGACACTTTTAAAGATTTGGCAAGAGTTATTAATTAAGCCAGTTAGCTGTTCTAAAATCATGTTCAATCGAATACTTATACACATCATATGGCAAATCACAATAGATAAAGTTTGAAGTGTCGTGATTATGTGCAATGTCGAATCCATCTGTGACTGATCTATTTGAATCTCTTCTTTTTGGCAAGTCTATATGAACTTTATCAAATTTTAGAGCGAGGACTCGGAGGGAACTATTTCTGAGTCTCTTTCTACGTAAGAACCAGTACTTGGTGCTCGCAAGACGTAAAAGCCAGATCCGGCTGATTCTGTAATTGGGTCAGAGCTAAACATAGCAACCTACTTAGGATCACCATATTGCATCCAGCTTGCACTACTTCTATATTGTGCAGGTCCAGCTGTGGGACGAAATCAAAGTCGTCCAATCATGGAGTTGAAAACGTAACATCACATCATGCACTAAACGACAAGAGGAAAATTAAAGAAAATAAGCGGAGCTACATTGCATACACCATCATTGCCACATTACAATGACCCAAAAGGAGCGGTGGTTCCATACAATACATTCAGGACAACATCGCCATTGATTAAGTACAAGTAAAAAAAGGTTTAAAACTCAGCTAGCCTTCAAAAGGGCACAACACCGAGTACATACTCCCAAGATTCTAAGTACACATAACAAAGATGGACATAAACAACAATTATTTCAACCTTAATCATCCGAATGTGTCCTCCCACTTTGTCTAGATCTTGACGCCCGACAATGCACCAACCCGAAATTTCAAATTCGTGGCTGTGTACTCCTCCCTCTCACATGATCAACGGCAAACAGGACCGCGAGAACCGTTAATTTTACTATCGCTTCGAGTTTGACAGACTTGCGGAAACATGTACATCACCAATTCGGGTTCCTAGTCCTACATGATGGAACAAGCGTTGGGATTCTCGTCGCTGAAGAGGGACATGTAAGGGTCCTCATTCTGGCTCACGGTGGCGGTAGCGGCGGTGGGCTCGACCCTCCTCACATGGCCGGGAGGGGCCTTCTTGTCGTAGGACTGGGAGATGTACGGCTGGTGAGCCACCACGCTGTAGGGTATGTACGGCCATATCTCCGCCTTCTTCCCCGTCGACTTGGCCTTCTTCAGCACCTTGCTTTGGTCCACGTACCCGCTCACCGTCACCTTCTGCTGCTTCCTGTTTACCTCCACCGTCTTCACTCCTGCAATCACCATTGAACACCCGCATTCTATGTCAACAAACGCTGTTCTTGAAGAAACTCTGCTCACTTTGGACAAGTTCATTTTTTCTGGCTTTTTGGGGGGGCAAAATTCAGTTCAATTGAAGAAGCAAATGCTAAAAACAGAGAGTCTGAGTCTGAAGCTTGAACCAAATTAACGGAGAGTAAAGTTGCTAAATGCGAATCTGTTTTTCTTTTTATTACAATCTTTTTTGGACCAAATGTTCGAAAAGGACCAGATTAATTTGAACTCACCTTCTAAAGAAGAGAGGGCCTTCTTGACCTTGAGTTCACAGCCATCACAGTCCATCCTCACCTTCAACTCCACTGTCTGCAACTGCTTCCTCTTCCTGTGCTTGTGTCCACTGCTCACCAAGTCAGACAAGTACTCCAATGTCCCTGCAACACCCATCTCTCTCTCTCTCTCTCTCTCTCTCTCTCTCTCTCTCTGTGTTGAAGCAGAAAGCCTCGGACAAAAGAGAAGTCCCTTACGAAGGAACGTGACAGGCCAAAGCTGATGAAGAAGAAAACAGGTGAAGTGGGTCTCGTTTATAGGTCAAAGCGGTGGGGATTTCAAGAAAGCCCCTTCCAGAGAAATCGCAGAGGAAGGAACCAAAAAACTTCCCTCCAAGAAAAATGCTTTTCTTTGCCTTGCAACAAAACCAAGAAAGAGTGCTTCAAAGGCTCTGGTTCTCTTCTTTACTTGTCTACGAGTATGAGGATGTTCCTTAGGACCGAGGCCACATTTATATAGAGGCCCTTGGACGCACCAGAGCATTCTTGAGCCGGGACCCACGAACAGGAGTGAACGATGCATCGTGGAACCTCGATATTTTGCCGGTCTCAGACGACGCTGTCCTAAAATATTCATCGGCTCTTCAAACAATGTCCCGCTGAAAAGTGATTTCTCCTACTTGTTTAAGGGAGAAAGATGGGCTTTATGCTTAGGGAGGGTAAGTTTTCACTTGGTAATACGTCCTTAGGAGGCAAGCAAGAATATAAGAAACGTGCCGTCGGACCTTCTTGGATGGCGCCCTTTTGTTCTTTTCATCACATTCACATGCTTCTTGCCTTTTCATTTCGTTTTGTTCTAGCAAGACCGGTTCGGCGTGTTTGTTCTTAATTTGGTCGGCGAAGCAGTTTCCTAAAAGTTACCACGAGATATTTGTCAAATGCTTTATAAAAACTACTGGGAAAACGATTAAAAAATGTCGCAAACTTGATATCTTCCTCTCCTTCTTCAACCTAAGACCCTCGTACATATCTAGCACCGATCATGGTTGGATCAATCTCTATAAATTTCTTAGGTTTACAATCTTCAGATGAGTCGAATTTATTCATAAGAATGGAAAATACCATCAAAGATCCTAAATTATGTCCATTGTTAATGTTAATACTTCAAAATTCGTCATGTGTCACAAAAAATTTTTAAACTTGTACCGATGTGATGAATTTACCATCCGCTATAATCTGTGTCCAAGATGGCCGTCAAACCTGCGGAGGGGTTCACCTGCCATCGCCAGCATAAGCTGCCACTAGGATTTCAAACGGTTGCCTTAAACGGACACGTGGCATACGACATCACCGTCACACTAGTACGGGTTTTGATGTTCTTGCAACAACAGAAAGAAAAGGCAAAACAAAGTCGGACGTTGCTGTCGTAATTACTACAATTTATGATCCTTCTTTCGTGGTAATTTCCCCATGCACGTACGCATGCAATGCTTTGCAGGTCGCAGTTAATTTTCATCTCCTCCTTCCCCCCAATTCTTATCTCTTCGGGTCAAAAGAGAAGGCGAAAGCTGGACGCAGAGAAGAGTAGGTTTTCCTTAAGGCAGCGTTCATGGAAAGAGACCTCCTGCTCCCCCATCTTTGCTAATAATGAAACCCTAATTTATTCAGCTTAAAGAACGATGGTGCGAAAGCGACCCGAGCTGGAAAAGTTCCCAAAGGCGGTGGACACGAGCAGCGAGGCGCGGGCGGCGTGCCACGTGGAGCGGATCGACGGTGGAGATTGTGCTCGGGGAGCCGAGTTGTTGTAGCTGGCTCCCATGGGAAAGGTGATGGCGCCATGAACCAAAGAAAGAGCCCCTCAAAACCAAGACGGGAGACAGGTTCATCAATCAAAGCTTATACAATGCCTTACGAGTTGGCATGGCCGCCAGAGCATAGATCTGGCTATCGGGAAGCCCACGGAATACAAACCAATTAATCATATTCGGATCCTTATACTTTTACTAGATGACGCCCGTCCGAAACGATCTACACGTAATTGATTCGATTTGAATATATGATATCATGTTTCCAAGTCGAACACCGAAAAACGCGTTGGCCTTAGAGGCAAAGCATGCAATTCGGCATTTGAATGAATTTGAGTTGTCGGGGACGAGAAGGATATGAAGGAGAAGTGAAGGCAAATAAGGGATCTATAAATAACAAAAAGTTCGGATGAATTGCACCGTAATAACTCCAATTACTTCTAATTGCAACTTAATCGATGGTTCCACCGCAAATTTATGCAAAGTTCACGAGGGCCATTTTTATGGAAGTTGTAGGGGATAATTCTAGGTTTGAAATTCTCCTGATGGAGATATTATTTGGCGTTGAACGGTCAAGCATATATTATTCCGCTTTGCATAATTAGAAGTAAAAGGGAACATTACCTTAAAATAAAAGGAACTCGAATCCTTCCATTCTTAGTTATTATAATTGCTTCGAGGTCCAGCATTCATGTCCATCAGCTTTCTTGGTGAGTTGGTGGGAATTTGCCAAACGAAAACAGCTGGAATATTAAATCTGGCCAACGTCTCCCAAGTTTGAAATTTTGAAGCTTCCTAGGCTCCTCCTAAGTTCTATATGTTATATTCTGTCCAAGTTCTATTAGCTTGCACCGTATATGATACATAGTATTCATACGAGCAAGTATTGCATATATTCGATATGTGTAGACTCTGCTTCATCTCGAACATCAAATCATGCAAGTTTCACCTGAGATCCACACTATTCAATAGTAGAGATAGGGTGGGAACAAAAAAGTTTCGATCCAATACGTGTTTTGGCGTAAAGGCGGGATTCAAGTGTTAAAAAAATTGCACCCCGCGACTTAACAATTGGAAGGGTAACTCGGGATATCGACTGGCGATCGTCTTTAGTTGAAGATCACATTAAGTAAAATAGTAATTTAGGTGTTGAATGATTGAGTCATCCGTTAGCAAAGAAACAAGTTCTTTTGCTTATAAGTAGAAGAAACCAATTAAAATAATAAGTGGGTGATTATTGGAGCTTTAGAGTTGTCGCATTCTGTATCTTGGGTTATCTCTCTTCACGTCCAAGTATATATATATATATATATATTTGGAGAAGAAAAATATATGAATGTGTAATTGTCACGTAGCTGTCGGTGCATGGTTGTTACTTTTCTTCGTGAATTAATAATAATCCACCGAACCCACAACTCCATCCGATAAGCATAAGCTTTCCATTAATAAAAAAAATATATTAAAAAAATTACACGTTTATAATTCAAAACAAAATCACATCCCCGATATAAATCCGAATCACCCGACATTATGTCATGTGACATAAGAATCCCAGCAATCAGACGGCTGGGACTTTTCAAAAAAATATTCAAAAAAAAATATCTTTCAAATTGGACGGCTAGGAAGGGGGTGACGTCACCTCTTGTCATTGTCCGTGCAATGGTAGGGGATCCATTTCAAATCGTTTAATAAGCGTGGGGCCCTCTCCAAATATAATGCCCTAGAAAAGGATATGATATATGTGGTTTTAATATGATTAAAATTGTCAAAAGAATAAATTTATTACAATAGTCGATGCTGTTGCCAAAAAATTTACATAAGCCTTTCCCATTTTTTCTCTTTACATCATCTAATTCCAAAAATGTATGTGCATTTTACACTATTTACACTATATGTGTGTGTGTGATTTTCAATACTTTGACATGTAAATTCCGTGATTTTTTTTTCAAAATTTGGAACTGCAAAATATAATTTTTCGAACTCACCAATGAGTAACCCAGCTGGTTAGAGGGAACTTGAACTTCGTTGAGGTTTTAATTCGATTTCCTAGGGAAACACCTGTGATTTAAGTGGAGGGTTATGGCAGTAGGTTACTGAACTAGTCTCCCGAGGAATAATCAAGGTGCGTGCAAGCTAATCTAAACACATCGGTTACGAAATATATATATATAATTTTTCGAGAATTGAATAGGGGGAGATCGAGAAATAAGAGGAAATAAAGATAACTTTTTAATTCGAATTAGTTTATGCAAAAGAGAAAATGTTGCACATGATTATGCAAGGCTTCTTTACTGTTGAGAAGATGAGGTTTTGTGCATCAAGAATATCAGGTGACCTATACAAAAATAAGTTAATTATTATAAAAAAAATTATCAAAGTTTAGAAGTAAAGTCATTCATAATGGAAATCCGATTAATATTTCAATTACTTTGATTATGTATTGTATAAACTGTGTAATCAATATATATATATATATATATATATATATATATATATATCCCCCCTCTTTTTGTAGAACAAACCGCGGGCGAAGATCAGTCGAAGGGATATCTTCTTGTGATTGATGCAAAAGCGCAGAGGCCACCCATAGGCTTCGCCTTCACCTGCTACGACACTGAATTCATGCTCCATTCTTGTTCTTTCACTCAGATTGGGAAAAATATATCAGCTGCAGATCTTCACCAACCAGAGTAGAATGACAAAGTTAAAATTGACACCGTCACGCAACACCCAACTTGTGCACTGACCCTTTTATTCCTTTCCTTTTTCCGGTAAATCCAATATTTTTTTTATTTTTTTTCGGACAGATCAATTCGATACTATTATTCGGCCCCAAAAAAGTTGGGATAGAGTTCAATAGTATTTGTGCCGACCTATTTATTTGTTCTCGCATAATAAAAATTTATGAAGCATACATTAATTGAATATGCAAACAAGCTAATTGAATTGTTATACATGTTTTTATCTTTTTACACATTTAAACTCGCCTTTGAATATATAAGCGGACTTCTATGTACTTTAGTATGAAATGTCATTTCTTAAATGTATTCAACATGCAATACATTTAGTTTCAAAGTTTCGATGTAATTAATGACATGTCGTGTTTGAGTAAGACGTAAATTGATTACAGTGAAGGAATCGTTAATTTTAAGTATGGAATCCATTGAATTTTCACCGGTGAAGTATTCATAACCTTGATTCATTTTAAGATACGTCAACATCCAACAGTTAAGCTTTTTTAAATAGTTGATTTTCTTTAATCAAAGAAAAAGTAAAATGGCCGAGAGTTGAATCAAATCAATGTGCTGCATGGCAAGTTGCCATATACAGACCACGTTACCTTTATTTTATGGTAACTTTTGTCCTAAATTATCATTGGAAAAGTTTTTATTTAAGCTTGTGTAAGCTTTGCAGAATCACAGAGGCAGTCCTCAAATTCAGTGAATCTGCACCAAGTACAAGATAATGAATGAAAGTTTTCTGGTTGACTCTGAGTAAATTGGGAAGATACAAAACTTTTCCAGCTGGAGCTATTCATCATCATCATCATGATCTAAGTTTAATGTTAAAGGCTGATTTATAACATAAAATTCAGCATTCACAAGGTGATCTTAAACGGCATCAGGAAAGAAAAGAAAAGGGGCTGTAAATTGAGGACGAAGTAAGAATCTATGGAGAAATAAATAATTTGCAGTTGATAGAGGAGAAAGTACTTAGACATTAGGTTTCTTTAATATACTTTATGCTTCCATAATCTATGTGACTTGTCTGACCAGTTGATGAAAGTATAAATCTAGAAAGCAATAAGTCCTAACTTTCTCTTACTTTTATAAAATGGATCAATTTTGGGTTTCTCTTATTGAAAATCCCATCCTCAAGTGATGATGCGCCCTGCGACTTTTAAATCAAAAGCGTGTATCTATTTGGGATGTGTAATTAGATTTCGAAGCCTTATTTTTAAAGAATATGAAGAGAGCTCAAATCTAAAACATAACATATATGATTCGACCTGCTTTCATCCTAAATTTCAGACCAATAAATTATATGACGAACCGATACATTATCATATCAGTTCTCTGTGGTATTTTTCTTTAGCTTATTATCCTCACAAGTGCACCTCAACATTATTAATATAAATCGGTCCCTCATCCCACTATTTCTTTGAAAAAGGATCGCTACTAAGAGCAAATCATCAATTACAACAATATCTGCACTGGAATATCTATTCGGCATGTTAGTGAGCACAATTTGTATTTCTCACATCATAATCGTGTTGTGTCGACTTCTTATCTACCGTCGTTCCATCCAGTCGAATTTCCCATTTGAGGATTTTAAAGCTGACAAGAGGAAAAAGGTTGGCGAGGAGCGTGTAGACGGTGCCTTTGGCGACTTGTACAGCTGCTTTCCCATCAATAAAGAAGATCGCAAAACAATGTTCTCCTCCCACTGCAACTTTGTTTCTACTTCAATACGTGCAGTGCCCAAAAGTAAAACCACGAGGAAGATCAATATTCCCACCACACTTCGTAGTGCGCATTGCTCTTTTGTGCTTGGCGGTTTGTGTATCATGTACAAAAGGCGGAAAAGCTTTTGGAAATGGCCTAGATTTCTCGAAGTGTTGGGTCGGCGCCCCTTCGATCGTGCAAGTGCACTTCCCCCTTTGCGACCCCCCAATAATTGCTCACCTTATAGCATTATCGCATGCACTTTGATGCATGCACACGACGTGGTGAATAACACCTACGTTTTGTATAACGCGAGTAGATTTGACACAAATGAAGCCTCGCCGGAATGAGGGCGCGACTGCGAAAGCCACTGCATGTAAAGCTTGTTCCGACCCGTGATTCGAACGTCATCATATATTAATCACGGATCGAATGAGCCCATTGAGCCAGGATCGTACTCGTACGTATGGTTATCGATAACTAAAGGGAAAAGCGCCCTAAGGACTCCGAGTCACGACGGACAGTAGAAAGCACCGGGATTTGCCACTCAGGTTCCCTTCCTAGAGTACTAATGATAATGTAGGAGAGCTGAGAAGCCGACGAGGTCATATCTCGAAGACGGGAAGAGGCAATGGAGCAGTGCTAGACCAAGTGCAGAAACCGAGCTCCAAATTTGACATCAAATTACCACCGGCCATGCCTCTTGGATCCTTGGATAACTCGACAGAGGCTATGTGGGTGTCTAAGCCTTTGGGAACCAGGGCGACGGGAATTCTTAACGCTAGGGTTTGTGCTTGGTATTTGCTGGTGGGAGGGCAACTTGAGTCCTTTCCATCTTGGAGTTTGGTCTGAGAAATCACGAGGCAGTATCCGACAAAGTTTGTAATCACATCCTGCGCACAAAAGAAGGACTCGACGAAAACTTTAGAAACCATGGTCCGGCTGTCCCTTGCCGGCCCAGAGAACATAGTTAAGCAAAATGATTGGAATGCGGGTCAGCCAGTCTCCTGTTCTCCAACCACCATTACCATATTCTTCAGCTCCTGTCTCCACCAGAACACCCCGAGCACGACTTGAGTCCCTCAACAGACGCAGAATAAAACCACAATTGATTAAAAGTATGGCGAATAAGGACAACATGGAAGACACGGGAATGGAGGAAGACACGGGAATATTTATAAGACGTGACAAATATACAATAACATTTATCAACCACCAGCCCAGAAGAAACACAAAAACCTGACTGGCAATGGTCGACACCGACAAGCTCCCCATCCTGACTACTCCCTCACAAAACTGCGTAAAATTTACATGAGACCCGTTTCAACAGTGAAGCGAGGTTTGGTGTATGAGCGAAAAAGGTTCGTTCGTGTCCAGGAAAGTGGCAAGAAAGTGCAAAAGAAGCAAAAGCGGCATGAAACTGATTAAACGTGAGTGGGGTGACATGAGCTTCTCCGAAGCAGCCGATGGTTTGGGGACTGCTCTCCCAGCCACAGCAGGCGCCACCGCACGCCCTCCATGAGAACTCTGTTGCTCGGTTGTCGGTAACGGGTTTGGGGATCTGCCATTTGGTGTTAGAGGCATACTTCGATCATCATTTATATCTTGGCCTGCGTGAATGCCAATGAATTTTATGCCAGTTTTAGGTAGTAATATATATGAGCAGCACATATTGAACCAGAAAGAATGTGCATTTGAACAGAAGTATCACATTGTATAAGGAAAAGAGGAGCGGCGAAAAGAAGACTCGAGGTTTACTACTGGTAGTAGCAACACAGGCTAGGCAAACAAGTGATGAGGCAAGTAACTAAAGATGATGAATGAAAAAAGCCAGAGAACTCACAATTAGAGCGTGACCAGCCTAACTTCAAATTTTCCCGGTCAAACACCATTCGGTATCCCATCATAAAGTTCTCTGCGTAGCAATCTTATAAGTACATGACGTCATCTAAAGTATGAGTAAGATTAGCATGAGCAGAGGGAGCACTTACGTCCAATTGTTCCAATATCTCCATCGGTTGGCTGTATGGCTAAACAGAATCCTTCCAACCCCTGAAACCCACAGAAACAACCAGATTTGAGATCAATTTTTTTTTAGGGTAAATACCAGATTTGCGATCTTATCTCCACAAAAACCAAGAACTGCAGTTTTCTGCTGTAAGGAAATGATCGAGCACTCTGTATTTGCAAGATACAAAGAAATCAAATAATAATTTTGCGACTATCTACTCTTCCCGTAGGCATCCTTTTAAAAGCATTCTTGTTTATCCTGAAAGATTTCTCAAAGGACTATCAATCTCACATTTTCAACATGGAGATTTGCACAAGAGTACAGGAACTTGATAAGTGCCTAATTACAAGAGGATTATGGTTTTCAATGCATAACTATAACAATGAAGTATGTAATCAGTAATTTGAAAACTAAAACTCTCTCTATACCAATAGCATTTGTTAACCAGACCCTTTCAATATCTTGACTTGTCCTCATTGCATCCTACCAAAGCAATCCTACATCCATCAAGACACATAACCAGCCTTCTTCCAGCAGAAAGGCGGCGTAACCAGTAACCTACGAATCATAGAGGGAATTATGATGAATGGACATCAACTCTTTGCAGTGCAACAAGACTTTCACAATTGAAATTTGTGTTGCAGAAAGTGAAGCCCCAATTGATTAGCCACCAACTTTCACCTCGCATACCAAACTTATTTGATGAACATAATGTTTTGTATCAGTCTTGTTCAATGAACATGTGATATATTGCGAATCTAGTTTAGACGGTCTACCATTACGAAAGTCAAACAATACTTACCTCCATGCCATAGACCTTGAAAACAGGATCATAGACAATGAAGCTGTTGTTTAGTGGAAAGACAAGCGTGAGAGAGGGAACTTTCAGCTTCTCCTTTGTACTGTCGAAACAAGTAGAATGTCAATCCACAGAAACATATTTAAGAGGGGAGAAGCAGCATTTACAACTCATCCTCAAGCATATTCACCTGGGTTTGTAGCAATACTTCCAAGGATATCCTTCAATGCTAGAGTGAGTTACATTTACTCGTCTGTCAAACTATTAGAAGAGATCGAAATTACATACTGAACTTCGCAAAATCAAACAGAAAGTCTTGATCTAAAGTACCTCCTGGGTAATTGTTTCAAAAACTCCATTGGGAATAAATGTGAATGACGTGCCACTATCTACCAGAGCACTGAAACTTGTTTGCTTGAGACAAGAGTTTCCAATGCAACATGCCTCAACCCCAACAATGTAGGTCTCACTGAACCAATAGGATGAGTTCATCAGCAGAAACATCACAAACTAAACATCAACATGATATCATGTCTTGAAGTGTAGATTATCTACTAGCCAAACATCAAAAGAGGGTTCTATCACGCACTATTTCCCATTTGAAGGTAGAAAAGCGGTATATTTCTGGTTGGCTGGACCCTGGTCCCCAAAGAAAATTGTCCCAGAATCATCTTCATCAAAGCACAATGAAAATGAGTTGGGAACCAATCCTCCTTTAGCAAGAAAAGATGGAACAGCGATTTCTCCAAGCCCCAACCCCATTAGACCATCAGGAGCAACACCATCCAAGTAACCCCCACTCTGTTTCATACCACATCTGAGTTCAAAAGCAAGTAAAAAACACGTTATAACTGATTAGGCCATGCCAGAGTCACCTTTAATTGCTACCAGATACAGTGCAAACATTAATACAAATAGAAAAGGAACTGCTAAAAGAGGAAAATCAGCAAAAGAAACACACCCTATGATGACTGGAGCCAAGACAGAATTATTTGATGCCTGACCACTGCCTGAGGCAAGATGTAGTATATCTTCCACTAGTAATCCAGAAGTTGATGTGTTCTCAGAGTAGTAGTTAACAGTGTATGGACATGATTCTCCAGGACTTTTACAGTTTGGGCCCAGTTCGCATAGCCGATGGCTGCAAGTTATGTGCTTGCTAGTGCTTGAACCAGATGGATTGTATTCATTCAGATCTCTATCCTGCACAATAGATTGCCCCAAATACAAGGGAGCACCTGCCAATCAATCATCGGAAATAAGTGCTAAAACTGTTACGAACTTAAGACTGGAACTTCACTATCTCAAGACTCCATGAAAGCAAATGTTCAACAGAGAACCACACAAATAGCACTGCTTGGGGCTGGTGAGCTGTTACATGTGTTAACTACATTACTGTTATGCTTCTCAAAACAAAGTTCGCCTAATAATAGCATAAGACCCCCATAAAGTCTTCATTTTTCTCCTTCCTAATGTTCTGCACATTCTTTTATTTGTGTCAAATTATCTTGAGTTCAGAAGTATCATCAGATAAAATCAAAAGGTTTCCGATAGTCAATCCTTCACCCGAAGTTTATATCTTACCTCAACACTACAGAAAGCTACTTCCTAACTACTTTCAAGAACTTATTTTTTTCCTAATGTAAAACCAATTATTTAAGGGCAAGGCAATTGCTACAAAGAGAAAACCATATTCTTGCCTGACAAGTATTATTTACTGGTACTGCAGACAGTGTAAGAACATCGTGACACCTGCACAGGCCTACACTATGATAACCATAAACACCAAGAATAAATAGAGGAAACACAAGCCAAAGACAGCAGCAGGAAATAAATGTATCGTACTAGAATTAGAACACAGTAGGGGGAAGAACTACCAGACTGCTATAGTGGCTGGCGGACAGAGGAGCACACTGCACACATTCACATGGAATCCAAAGAAGATCACTCCCAGCGTCCAATGCAACAAGGAAAGAAACACTTGGACTACCTACATCAATCCAGGAGTAGTGTAGCCTGAAAATTGAAAGCTACACTGAGACGCATGAACAATAAGGATCACAAGGGACCGTCTCATCTGAGACTGATATAGGTCACATTAATTGGCTATATGAATGTTTAGTGCTCGGTACATATAGGAAGGGCAACCATAAGAACGGAAGCAGGCAGGTCAAGCATCTGCTTGTACACCAGAGTTAAACAGAAAAATCAACAGCTGGCATCAGCATGGGCATTTTCCAAATTGTAAAATCCTTTAGATGGGCATCCTCAATTTGTCTCCTTTGTTCCACAATCCTCTGCTATGCTACGTAAAAAGCGTTTGGCAATCTAATTTTCATGGTTAGAAGCGCCTGCACGTCTCCCAGAAAAAATTCCAGAGCAGGAGTTAGGGGTACGTTTTGCCATAATCCCAACATGCTCCACGTCTCATGGTCCTTCCCCTTTTTGGTCCTTGATCTCCAATTCCATCCCAAAATAGTCTATCGACCAGAAATTCCGAACCCCATGGACAAAGTACGATAACAAAAATAGAAACTAGTACAAGAATCAGAAAATTAGAGAATAAACCAACAGTGCTGTTCAAATCACGCCGATGTTGTCATCTTATAATAATGAGAACGATTTTAATATATATACGGCCACAACCATGGTCCATTAACTGGGTTGTCCCAGAGAGCAGACCAAGGAGTCAACGCATGGAAAGCTATAGCTGCACAATTACAAGCGAAGGAAAGAGACGTTCCTTGGTATCTATAAATAAATAAAAAAGCGCAAAATTCAAAGATCAGGCGTGCGAATCTAACCATCCGAAGTCGTTCCCGAGCGACAACGTCTTACTCCCTTCGGAAGGGAAAAGCAGCCGGTAGTGAGTGCCGAGCTTCATGTTCTGCCTCCGGAAATCGCTGGCCACGAGGACCCGGTAGTACTCCAGGCTCTTCTTCTCCGGCCACGCGGCGCTGGCGTTCGGGACGCCGCCGCCGGGAGCCCCCAGCGCCCTCACCTCGTCGGAGAACCGGTGGATCAGCCGGGAAGAGAATGTGACCGCGGCCGCCGCCTCCACGGCGAGGCAGAACAGCAGAAGCGAGACCTGCAAGAGAAACGCCGCCATTGCGACGCCGAGGCGCAGCCAAAAACAGGTCCGAGATCTAGGGTTTTCTCGAGCTGGATGCACAGCCGCTGCGCGCGCGCGCCGAATGCTAGCAATGCGGGAATCTAGAGAGAGAGAGAGAGAGAGATGATGATGATGGATCGACCTGTGAGCACAGTAGCAATGGTGAAGTAGTGGGAGCTTGCGAGTGAGCTGATGCAGAAGAAGAAGGGAAAGGAAGGAGGAAGGAGGAGGAAGAAGAAGAAGAAGAAGAAGAAGAGGAAGAGGAAAGGTGGAGGTGCGCACTGCGCACCGTCGGGAGCCGGGTCCGTGAGCGCGCGTGTTGTGGCATCGGAATGCGAGCCGAGCCACGTGGATTTCTTTAGCCTTTTATTATTTTGAGAGTAATTAACGGGGGGAATTATTTTATATAGACTAGAGGGGAGGGTGTGATTAGGGGGTGGCAAGGGGCTCAGTAGGGGCAATCAGGTCTATTCACAGGCCCGAGTGTTGTGAAGAAGCGACACGTGGGTGCGTTGCTTCGCGTTGTCGACCACAAGTCAACAATCTGTGGCCGTAACCTCAGTTGCGTAAGTGATTTTTTTTGTCGACAAAATCACATAAACGACATATAAATTCTAATTCATTACATCCCTGAATCTTAGTTTAATATATAATGTCAGATCTAAACTTTTAAATTTTTTTATATGATGCCTGAAGCTGTACTATATATTCAATTTAATTCACAAATTATATATTCAATATTATCACTAATCTTGTATTAATGGAATGATAATTTTATATAATTCATGAATTATATTGAACATCCATCACAGATTCAAGAATTATATTGAATAAATTATATAAATCATAGACCATGTTGCAATCATACCAAAATTTAGAGACCGTCTACATCATTATTTTGGCCTTCAAATGGTCACAAATTCGAATTTCGCAAGCCCCGAAAATCGAGCTTGGAGAAGCCCCACCTCGAAAGCAGGGGAGGCGAAGACAAAATATTTTTATGAGATGATGTATGATCTCCATAGACACATCTCTAAAAAGATGGGTATGTCGATCTCGCGTATCAATTGGATGTATGCAGAGGTTAGAGCTTGGCATGTCGAGAAACAATTTCGTGCAATTGATTTGACGCTGGATTATAGCATTGATGACTATAATTACGTCTGTCATATATTTACGAGCTAGGTGTGATAGCCATCTAGTAGATGAATAGCTAACATTAATTGCAATAAAATATACTTTTACACTATCAACCGTAATACTTAAAATAATGGTCTTATTAGTAATGTACTCATTTAATAATTGTATTCATATGTTAATTAATGCAACATTGCTACTATATTCTTACTGATGTTAATCACAATAGTATTCATAGTATAATGATGATTTATTAATCAATTGAACATCAAATATAACATAAATTTGATGTTATTTACACTTTAGTATCGTCATCTAAAAGATCTTGTTTGATATTTTTATGTAATTATATAAGATTTGGTAAGTTTACATATGGTTAAATAGCAAAAAACCATACTAACCCATGGGTAACCCAACTGGTTAGAGCGAACTTAAACTTCTTTGAGATCTTGGGTTCAATTCCTCAAGAAAGTATCTATGATTTAAGTGAAGGACCATGGCGGTAGGTTGTTATACTAGTTTCTCCTCGAGAAATAGTCGAGGTGCGCGTAAGCTGACCCGAACACTTCAGTTACCAAAAAAAAAAAAACCATGCATTTATGGGCGAATGTCTAGATTTCCAACAAATATGGAGTGTGATTTAAGTAAATCGTAAGTGATGTTCAAACCTTTAGTAAATTTAAAAATTGACCGAAAATATGGAGTGTGAATTATGAAGTTATACATGATTTTATAGTATAGGAAGTTTTTTTTTTTGGTCGGAATATAGTACAAGAAGTGACAAGGCTATTTTGAAGACCTAAGAAGCACCGAGACTTTTCGTGTCATGTCTGACACTCCGACCCTTCTTTATTTTTCTTATCTAGATTTTTTTCTTATTGTTAAATTTTAAATTTAATAGTAAAATGTAGATTACATGTTTTTTCCTCCAAGTTTTATAGATTGTTACAATGAAATGTAATTGAATTTGTCAAATTAAAATAATATGATATTAACAAATGTAGGATTAATGTTTTTAGTATAGATTAATTCTATGCTTTTTTATTATTATTTAGTATAATATATAATGTGTTGGAATTCTCTACTTTTTTAGAAACGACGTGTCAGCGTGTCGTGTCGTGTTATGTCGTGTCGCGTGTCCGTGTTGGTGCTACATAGCACAAAACCCCTCTCATGCCATAGGAACATGAAGTGCGCAGGCATTCCCAAAACCCTGACATTTGAAAAAAAAAATCATAATATTTTTGGGATATTAATTAGCAGGAAGAAATTATTAACAAAATATGACAAGATCGTTTTACCTATATGCAAAAATTGAAAAACATTGCTAGATTATTATGAAATTCAAAAACTCATGTGGTATTGATTGACTCCACTAGTTAAATGTGACATCTCCCCAATGTGGGCACTTAAGAAGCCATCTATCAAATTTTACATAAGCATTATGATCACAGTCTGCTTTTGAAAAGAAAAAAAAGAAAAACTTTCTGCTACCAATATAGTGTATCAAGGCTCGAAAAAATACTAATGCAAAGTTCATATGAATTCCAAATATGTCGAGAAAATCCATAAGTAAATGTGTGGCAAGAAAGTAATGATATACCGAATAATTTATTTCTCCATTTTCAGTAGTTAAGATTAAGTATTTGAATGTTTAGTACTTAATTGTTTCATTTTTCCATCAAATGAGCTCCATGCCCCAGCTGATGGGCCATGGCCCGTTCTCACTAGAGATCAGTAGAAACCAGAAACTGCTGTCCTCGTGTAGAAGTCATGAACCGCAAAGTGCATTGGAGGCAAAGGGAGTAATAGGATGATTCCCCAATGGATGGCACCTCAAGAACTTGATCTTCCCAATCTTTGCATCATCTGACTTACAAACTACACATTCCCAAATCTAAACCATCATGACCAATCTGTCGAAACTTGCCGCGATTTCAGCGTCGGAAACAGTCTCGAAGTATTAACAGAAACACAATTTGCAGGACCCTGGATCATCTGATGATATCACTGATGAGGATGACAAGAAGTGACCACGTTGTATGTCACTCGCTTAGATGGAGTATCATCGAGATATACAAGTAAATACGGTTTATTCTCTCCGCCGTTTGTCGGGAAATTGATCGTTCTGTCCATTATGTTCACCCAGAAAGGAAAAAAGAATACATCAACTTACAAAAGAATACATTGACTAGTCTTGACTATGTTACACAGAAACAATCACTAGGAAAACTCTGAAAAAGGCCCCCACTTCAGCAACGTATATACAGTGACATTATAAGTACGCCAGACAAAACTCTTACTTGAAAAAAGACCTCCTTTCTCGAACACGGTTTGCTCCCCGAGATTCGCTTCGGTGAAGAATGAAAAGTTCTGAGACGCGAGCATCACTTGTTCGACCACTGGAACTCGATCTCCAAAATCCTCGAGGGGCCACTTTTGCTCTGCGGCAACAAAGTGTACTCCCCAGAAATATTGCCCAGCATCACGACCTTATCAATCTGAATTGTCACTTTCCCAAAAGAACTCTGCATCAAGACAGAGAGCAACGGCCATGAGCAATTAGCAACTGAATAAAGATTTTTGACTTTTTCACATTCCCGTATTAGAGAGAGCAGCCACAAATTAAGTTACCTTTCCCATTTTGCTTTTGTTCTTGCAGGAAATATGAAGCTTCTGGCCTTTGGGAGGACTCTCAAAGGACCATGAGAAGCTCTCTTCCCACTCCGGATTTGGACCAGTGGAAACAACCTGATATCAAAGAAGTCATTTTCAGCAACTTTGAATAAAATCAAGTCAACATCAAAATCATGAATGCAAGAGTGATTTCCATCGAGTGCCAGCCTAATGATAGCGTGACAAAAACCAAAGTCTATACAGTTTAAGTGAAAACATGGCAAAAGTTTTCTGAAGGACTTTCGTGTACTACAATTCCTTGATGCTTAATGACAAGGGGGTTCATACTGTAAGATGGCTAGGAGTACTATCATATGCAAAATGAAGAAAGGCTCTGGCTCTATTTGGACTTGCAGCATCCACCCCAACTGCTTACAAGGTAGTCGGTAGTTTATAGCAAGTTTTAACGATGTGTTGTTTATACCATGATAAAAGGAATAAATAGATTATTATATCCAGCTAACCTTCGTTTGACTGGGTGGGGTGTTGCCAAGTGTGAGCTACTGCTTACAAGGTAGTCAGTTTTTATAGCAAGTTTTAACAATTTGTTGTTTGTGCCATGATAAAAGGAATAAATAGATAATTATATCCAGCTAACCTGCGTTTGCCTGGGTGGTGTGTTGCCAAGTGTGAGCTTGCAGTAAACGCTAGGGTTACCAACAGACTGCTTCATATTATTCCCACGCCTGATTATGACTACCAATGTCCCTGGCAAACACTGCAACAGAAATTCAGCCTTTTCCTGGAATCTAGGTGGGCCAGATTGAATTAAGTATTGCAGCAAGGGAATTGCATCTGCCGCAGCCACCGATTGAGCTCTTGAAACCTCAGCTGGGCATGCTGACCAGGCTTGCCGTAGCAGGAAAAGTGCATCTAGAGCAGCTTCTTGAGTTGCCTCAGAACCTGTCTTTAGGGAGGAAACCAGATGAGGGATACTGAGTGTTGCAGGCTCAGTGGCTCGTAAACGTGGAAAATTGCCAAAGAGTGCATTCAGAGCCTTTAGATACTCCTCATTGACAGTTCCAGTTGCCCACAGATCCTTCTCAATGGCGGCTGCAAGGTGAAAGGACAATCATTAAAGAGGTGAAAAGATGTCAAGAATAGAAGCCAGGTCATAAATAGCAGTACAGACAGAGAAATGGTAATTTATGCAAATTACTAGCACAGTGCAACTGTTTTTCCAACTTGAAGCTCATGGACTTGGTCAGAACAATGCGGCAATAAATCAATTTTGTAAATTAACAGTACAATGACTTAAAATGTCAACTATGCTATTCAGGGAATCACTAAGCGTCAATTAGTTGGACTTTTACCATAAAATGAATGAGAGAGAACCTTTTCTCTGAACATGCAATATATACAAGGTCAAGCCCTATGATGACTCAACAGATATTCTATCATTTCTCGATTGCATAAGGAAATTTGTGATGATAAATTCTCTGTCATGGTTCTCAATGTGAACAAATAAAATAGTGATTTAGAACAATTTGCAGTTAGCATGTCCTCGTCCTTCACAATTTTATACCTACAGCAATATTATTTGCACCATGGCACATGATCTTTGCCGTCAAAATGGCCACATGGATTGACTTAGAAAATATGGCATCATCATTGTAATCTTTTTAACATATAACTAATGTCAGAAAATGACAGGAATTTACAGTATCTAAATGCCAAACTGTTCATTCTCCTTATGATGGATGCTTTGAATTTTGAGGGGAAAAGATACAGCAATGAAAACGCTAAAGTGCCTTATTATGTGTGTATGCTTGTGCTTCTCGAATTCCAAAAAAGAAACCCCATGACTCCTAAATCAGGTAAAAGAAGTCTCACCTGTGATAGCTCTGACAGTTTCACTTGAGGCATACTCCTGAATGGTATGATTAGAGAATAGAAGCTTAATAAACATTGCTGCCTGGACAGATGTCTCTGGGTCACTTGAACCAATCAAATCTAATACAACTTGAACACCACCAGCCTCTGCAACTGCCCTTTTGTTTGATCTACTGTACATTACAAGGTTCTGTAAAGCACATATAGCAACCACTTTCATTTCTTCAGTAGGTTGTTCTTCAAGCACATTTACTAAGGCACGACAAGCTAAAGCAGCATCTGCACTTCTAGCAAGACCTTCATTCTGAAATATGTCACCTAGTGCAAGAGTAGCGAGTAGTCTGGCCTGCTGAGCTTGCGTTTGTGGTTCAAGAAGGTAATGCGATAAAGGCAAGATTGCAGATTTGGTAGCCTTTGTTTCTCGGATCTTAACATTATTAAGCAATACTTCCAGCAGTCTTGCTGCCGTCTCCTCGCACTGATGAGACCTAATGAGTTCCAAAAGAGCCTCTACCGCGCCACTTTCAGCCATTGCTTGGGCACTAGTTGAATCGTCACTCTCCAAAACCAGAAGAGCATTCAAAGCACCTACGACTGTGCTTTCTGAACCAGAATGGAGTAACCTTACCAACACTGCAACAGGCACCTCCAGATAAAACTCAGAGCTGAACTGCAGTATACTTGCTAAAACAGAAGATGCAGATTCCCATAAAGTCTGTGAAAGCAAAGGGTCAGTCTGCAATATCACTTTGGAAACCTCTGCAACTCCACCTTCTTTTGCAATTTCATTCGGCCATGCAAGTGCAATTCTTTCAAGGACCTTTACAGCCCTCTGCTGCAACGTATGTATCCCAGAACCGAGTACTCGTACAAGGGGACCAATCACCTGCTGCGTTACTGAGTCCTTCTGGAGTTGTTCTTCCAAAAGCAAATGAGACAGAAGCTCAGCTGCCAATTGCTGGACGGCCGGAGCTGTAGAATCAAGTAAAGGGATGAGAGGCTCAATAGCCTGGTGGGAATTAAGGTTGTACTCAGATCGGCACTGGGGATGCTCCAAAATATTGACAAGAACTTGTAATGCACTATGCTGACCATCTGGCCCAAACTCCGGTCTTGTCAGCAGATGAAAAAGGGGTTCCACCACTTTGGCTGCAGATGCTCCTTTGGCAATGCCAGCATTGTTGGTCAAGATCCGAAGCAATTCTGCGAAAGCAGCGCAAAGAAAGTCCGGCGCTTCATGGAGGATATCAAGTATGCCTTCTATAGCTCCTGCTTTCACCATTTCCATCTTACAAGCAGGTCTGTCTTTTCCCAACTTCACAAGAGCCCTTGAAATAGCTTCATGAAGCAAGTAATTCCTGCCATAGAGAAGGCCGACAAGTGGAACTACTGCACCATGTGCAGCAACTAATTCTGCCAGCTGCTCATCCTCAACAAGCTTTTCCAATGCACGAACAACCGAATGCTGAGCAGGACTAAATTCAGTGACAAGGAGAGAAACCAAAGGCTCAACACAGCGAGCTGCAGCCATAGTAGACCTGATTCTAGTGTTTCCAAATAGAACACAGCACAACTCAGCTGCATCTCCCTTCAGCTCCATTGAACAATCTGAAGAAAGGATCCTGCAAAGGACATCCACTGCATTCATTTCAACATCTGCAACAGCTAGAGCTCTTGACGGGTTCTCGCTCAATAATCTAACCAATGCAGCAATAGCAGCATGCTGTTCCTTCTCTAAACCAGCGCTAAGAACCTCAACCAGAGGTTGAACAGCTTGCCTTGAAGTTTCAGCATTTCTAATATGGTCAGCAGAAAAAAGGCTTTCCAGAGCTTTAGAAGCACTATACCGTGCACCTCTTCCACCTAAACGTAAAACTGCAACTAATTGACTGACAGCACCAAATGATGATTCATGCTTCCTTATCTCAGGAGTACTAAATAAGATTCCCAGTAGATCAGTAGCAGCTTCTTCAGTCACATCCTGTGGGCCAAGTGAAAGGTACTTGGTCAGGGCTTCCAAAGCACCTGCTTCAACCATCACTATCTTATTCGAGGGGCAGTCTTTTGCAAGCTGAGTCAGAAGTCCAAGTGCCAGGAAGGGTGCATCTGGACGATCAGGAATTGGCTTCAGCAAGTCCACAAGGGCAGGGATGGCTTTTCGAGAAGTTGCCCCCACCCTAATGTCCTCAACTCTGAATAACCTTTCAAGAGCAACTTGGTCTGGATAGCGCACTAGAGCAAACTCTTCTGACAATTCCAAGAGATCGAATATATCGACATAAGCACAACCTAGTAATGAAATAAGCCCACCTGCTGCACCTGTATTTACTGCACCCGAATTTGCCACAGAAAGCAGAGTTCCCCTGCTTCCATTGCAGACAAGGCTGCACATTGCTTGGGCAGCAAAATATCTGTTTGCTGGCTCTTCAGTCTTTAGTAAATTTGCCAGAGCCGGTATAGATTTCATAGTTGCATTTGCTCTTATGATATCTCTATCTTGGAACAGAATTGCCAGAAGCAAAGCACATATCCATATGCTACTGTCCTCCTTATCTTCAATCTGCATGATTGTCACTCATATCAACAAACATATGGTTACCATCCAGCAAAGATTTTTGAAAAAAAAAACCATACCTGGGAATAGAGTGAGTAGTAATGTGTGATTTTGTCTGTGAGGACCTCAACGGCTCCAGCCTCCATGATCACAGTCTTGATTTTTTCATCATGACTGGCAAGCACAGAGAGTAGCCATATTGCCAAGTTTACACCATGAATCACAGTCACACTGCCTGTATCAGATTCACCAGTCCCTGTTTCCTCTTTATGATGTCTGAAGAGGATCGAAGCCTCCTTATCATCAAGTGTCTGGCCTATCAGAGGAGAAGATTCAGCAGAACTGGAGAGGGTGACCAGAGATTGAATCAGATGAGTGCAAGAATTAGACTGGTTTAGATCCTCTATCACTCTCTGGTAATTGACCTTGGCAGCACAAATAAGTAATGCAGTTCCTCCAATTTTAACTCTCCTGTTTTTAGAGTTTATTATCCTTCTCGCCACTGACGATATACATCCAATGGCACTGGCAACTGTATCACCCAGAACAAGAGGCTGATCACAGCAAAGTCGTGATAGTATCTCAACAGCTTTGTCCTGCAGCAAAGGTTCTGCATTGGCAATTGACGCGACTATAGGGGTGATGCTGTTTGGAAATTCAGCCAGAACAGCCCATGTAGGTTTTATGTGCCCGCTGGATCCTGATCTTGATAGAAGTGCAAGTGCATCCAGTGCCTCTGAAGTGGCAATTGGATCGTTGTTAGTAGATTCTATAAAAGAAACCAATGCAAGAACTATTCCAGAGTGATTCGCATAATCAGTTAAGGCGGAATCAACTTGATGAGTATGAAGCAGCCTTGCAACTGCAGCAGCAGCATGGATCTTTCCATCAAACGTGCCTTCACGCAGGACCCTGGTAGCTGGGGAAATAATTTCCTCAGCAATTGCTTTCTCCGACATTTCACTATCTAATATAAGATTGGCTAAGGCACATGTTGCCTGCTCCACAACATCTAGCTCTGTGGAGTTCGCTAACACAACCAAGGGCGAGAGAGCTTCTTTCGCAAAAGCAGCTACATCCTTGTTCACCCTAATCGACAGGAAAATTGCAGCAAGGCAACGGGAGGACTCCACCAGAATGTTTTGAGATTCAACATTTAGTAGCTTCAACACAGACAAAAGGGCCTTCACCGCAATACTGCTTTCACGCAAGTCCTTCCTTTGATAAAAGATTCCAGCTAAGGCTGAGGCAGACTTGGCTTGAGTTTCTTCTTTGCTAGAGCTCAATAGTTTAATAATAGTCTCAATAGCATCATTTGCAGCACTTCCCTCTCGCAGGGTGTCACCAAGGGGAGCAACAGAAAGCATGCTCCGTAGTGCATCCAAAACATACACTTTAGATTCAGGGAGGTCACTGGTGAGTAATGCTGTGAGCTGGCTAATGGTTGCAGTATCAGATTTGTGGATTAAATGGTTTAAAGTCTTAGCTGCGATTTCTTTCCCATTTGTGCTTCCATTCTTTAATAGCCACAGTAAAGCAGGGACAGCATCTGCGCTTTCTACACATTTACGGATATCTTCACTGTGATTGCAAAGATTCCTCAGGATCAATGCTGAGTCTTCCTTCGCTTTGACAGATCCTATCTCCAATATTTGAACAAGTGGAGGTATGCCACCAGCTGCAGTGATTGCCCATTTACTTTCGTCATTCTCATTAGACAGAAGAGAAAGTAATGCTACTGCACATTCTTGCTGCTGCTCTGAAGAAAGCCCAAGAAGAGAAATCAACAACTGAACACCTTCACGACCCTGAAGAGCACGCCACAAACTGCCTTCATTGTTGCAAAGTGTAAGAAGAGCTCGTGTAAGTTCATCCTGCACTTCATTGGTCGCCATAGTGATCAAACCAACAAGCAGACGCTTGGCATCAGAATTCACTAGTTTAAGTGAGAGAATGGAATTGCCATACAAACTGGCAAGGGCCTCGATAGTACGTTCCTGCACAAGAAATGGTAGGCGTGGTTTGAACTGCTTAATTAGCGTCTGTTCAATTGTCATAGGATCTGATGCCCGCGTTGACTCTGCTTTGCTGTCATATATCATGAGAGCTGAAGCTAGAGCTCCTAATGTATCAGCAACCTGGGTGGGGGAGGTGCATGATTCGAGGCTTTGACCAAGGCTCGAGATGACATATGACAAACCACCAGAAATATTAGCGAGAGCACACATTGCATTCTCTTGCAGTGCTTGGGCATACTCACCTTGCATAAACTCCTTGGATGGAGCAATTGTAGCATTTATCAGTGCAGGGATCCCATTAGTACTGGCGATTTTCTGTCTTGCTTCTTTGCATCGAGCAGAAAGAGACTTGAGAGCATTTGCAGCTTCTGCTCTTATGGGAGCTTCATTTCCTGGTCCCAATAACTTGAGAAGATACTTAGTGGTGTCTGCAGCCAAGACACCAGAACAAACAGATGCATCTTCCATCATCATGCCGGCAAGAAGAAAGCACACATTTGCCTGAGTGCTTGAGTGTCCATCCATAAGCAACTTCACTAGGATATCCGCTCCTCCAGCTTGTATCGCAGCAGACCAGAATCCTTCTGTGCTGCTGGACAGGCTCCGTAAAGCTCCTGTCAATAAGCTATCGACTAAGTTTCCAGATTTCAGTAGTTGCTTCCAAAGCACTGGCACGACCCCTTCAGTCGAGAAGATTTTAGATCCAACATGATCCTTAGAGCCCCCTTGAGAAACAGCATATATGGTCTTTGCAGCAGCAGTTTGACCTTCAGCAGAGCTGGACTTGAGGAGACCAAGCAATGGGGGAATACATCCTCCTAAAAGAACTTTTATCCTCAGGTCATTCTCTTTGCAAAGGGAACCCAGAACATTAGCAGCTTGTATCTTTACTTCCACAGATCCTGAACGGAGAAGTGAAACAAGCACTGGGACAGCCTGAGAATGAGATCCAACAGCACTGAAAGCATTTTCACGGGTATCAATAAGTTCCAGCAACTGCCTCAAAGAACGCTCTTTCTCTTCAGCAGAAGAAGCACTTTGCCGCAACTGCTCAATGCACTGGGCAACACTTGCCAATGTTCCATCTGGATCCTCCATGCTATTAGTGCGATCCCTGAAATATAATTAAAATATAATTAAGAACATGAGATATGTAGCTAGGAGCTTCATAGTGATCATTAAGTGCAAGCTAAAGATATAAATTAAGCAAAACTAGCAAATTAACCCTCCAGAGGAACTTACAAACATCATAGTGGTTTTTGTTTTCCAGAGGAAGAAAGGAAAAGGCAGAACCAAATCAGAGAAAATTTACTACATGGGTATGAAATCGCATATTAGACCAAGAATGGAGACAATACAGGACAATGAACTGTCACTTAGTGGGAATGAAGATAACTCCTGTATCCAACCTCCATGATGCATTAGACAGTAGGGAGACCATTGTGAGCATTTTCCTGAACTTGGTTAGCAAAACCTAATATGAGCAGTTTGCTCATCTCAGCTGGCACAGGTTGGAAGCATAAAATGCTGAGAGCAAATGAGAACACCTCACGGAAAAAAGGAAAATTCACGAAAGACATACAAAATGGTACGGCTAATATTAGACATAGCGTATCTACCATTGTGTTGTCCAATCAGTTCATCTTCTATTAAACAGATTTCTTTAAATTTTAAGAGCAACTCATTCAGTTGGCTCTTCCTATCAGGATTTCCATGCACATACATCATCTATGTATTGAAATTTCATATAATTGGTCAGTCGACAGCCTAGATTTCCTTCAGAATCCAAAATATTACAGTCAGACTGAGTATCAATGCACATAAAAATTCTAACGCCTGCATATCTTTCTTTCCTCAATGGAACAGCTCTCTCATGTGGATCTAAATCATCATTCCACACCCAAGTCATGGAAAGGCAAAACTTCTTAAGACATGAAAAGGCATTTGAAGAAGCACCAGAGCCGGTCATGGTTTTTCGTGATCAATGCACACATACATTCTCGTAACGATGCTATCATCCAATGGGCTACAAATCACCGTATCAGTAGAAGCTGAATGTGAAATTTGAAGCTTATGACAATTCATCTCTGATCTAATGCATGCTTAACTCAGATATGCAGATATGCAGAGCTCTTTACATGGTTCAAACACAATGTACCCATTAACTAAGGGAAATTTTCCTTAATCCTTGTTGCCCAAGTATTCACTTAATGTCACAATCTCTCACTCCATATTGGTCAGATTGTTTGCAAGTAACACGTCATATGGAATTGATATTTGGTGAGTTATTGAATCTTGTGTTCATGGTCACAGGTGAATCTTAGTTCAAGAAAATCTTCAAGACCTGAACAACTAGACCAAACAGCAAAATCATTGAGGTATTCTATGATGTTATGCATCTTTGTCATGAACAAATGCACCTTTCAAAATTCATGCCAGAATGGCATGTCAAAATTGCAATTCTGTTTTCTGGAAAATTGCTCCAAGAAAATAATAGATGGTTGATACAAAATATACTCTTAGTAAAAATAAAAAAATAAAAATCCATGTTTTATAAGCACACAGCAATCAGCAACAAAATATCATGATCCAAATGACAAAGAGGCACCTGGATATTTGTCATTCTTGCAGGAAGCACCAAATGCAGGAAAGTGGATGAAAAAAATACATAACCACACTTCAAAAGATACACCAACCTTAAATTCATCTTCATAACTGAATGTGGAGTTGGGGGCTCTGAGTCTTGAAGTTTGCCATTCCCGTTTCTTTCCTGCAAAGATGAAGATGGCCATTAGAGGTACCAAATGTTTGGCTTGCATGAACCAGTAGAAAAGAAGGGCGATCCAGCATGGAGAATGGAAAAACGACCATTAGCTGTAGAAAAGTCGAGAAGTTCAACATCCAGTCAGTAAAATTTTCTGCCACTGTCATTTTAGGGAGTAGAGATGCATATTGATTCAATGTGTAACAGGTTCTTCACTGGTGCATTCCACAATTATTTCCTTTTGAAGCTTACTTTTAAGATCATATAGGCACAGCTACTTGAGTGTAAAATAAAGTCAATCAGTTACTAGTGCAAAATTCATGTTCTTGATAAGAAGGAAAAAGTAACGAGTTTGTTTTGGTTCATTAAACTTATAATATAGATACTCAAGGATCTCAAAATTGCAAACAAGCTTCATAATCACAGGGACATGAAGCTTAGCTGCAAAAGCACTTGAGAGCAGCATTTACCAAAATTACACAGCAAAAGAACCAGAGATCCAATCAATACTACAATAATCAAGGAGGCAAGTAAAATAATGGCAAATCCAATAGTGGGATATGCCCCGATTAAATAAAGAAACTTTTTTTTGACCGGTTCAATTCCTCCCTGCTGGATTTGAGTGGCAGATGAAGTAAGCAAAGGCCCTAGAATTCAGAGTCACCAGCAATTACCAGATCATTAGATGTGTGGCCGCTGCCATTGCTGGCAGGGGGCCTCCAAGCCAGTGTCGCCGCCAGCGTTGCTTCACTTCAAGAACTTAGACTGAAAAGAGGATCGACCCAGATCTCGACCCCACTCTCCAGATCTACCCTCTAAGCCACAGTCAAAGCATCAAGATCCCCTGCAATTCATCAAAACGCAGAGAAATTCAGCCTCGTGTGGCAGCAAGATCAGCCACTTCAACTTCAATTCGGCAAAAACAACGCTCCCCAAAAAATAAATAAATAAATCAGAGGCAGAAACCCATAAGAACCACGATCCAGACTCACAGTCTGCCGAGTTAGACACTCGACTCGAAATGCTCCAAAACCAGTCAACTATCGTAGCTAGAGCAAAACCAAGCAACACGACACAGATCACGAGAGTTCATCTCGAACACATTCACCACAGTCCTCTCAACCCGACCTCAGTTCCCTACAAACAACAACGAAACGGAGCTACGGAACCAATTCCCCAGATCGAATCTGAGCAAGTCCCGAACCCATCCACTCAAATGCGCGACTTGGAGGATCAGCTGGAATTCAACAAAGACCCACACCCCCACACACTCACTTAATGCAAAACAGAGATGAGGAGGGAGGGAGACTCCCCAACAAGGACAAGATTAGCTGAAAACGAGAATGCCCATCAATGCAAAGAACTCAACAAATGCAGAGATGAAGCGAGGAGTGGAGAGAACACCTTGTAGAGAGAGAGAGAGAGAGAGAGAGAGGGAAAGAGGGTGTTGTCGTGGAAGAGAAGGGAACATCAAAAGTGGGGAGATAATAATGGGAAGGCGTTGTTTGTCTCCATTTTCACCAAATTATATATCTTTAAAAAGCTTCGTCATTTTTTTTCTAATTCATCTTCCGTCCATCGTTTCTTCTCTGCGTGTGCGTGACAGTGAGCAAGAGGGAAGCTTGAGCGATAGAGAGAGAGTGTGTGTGATGGTCCAGTGGACCACCGACACCGAACGCCGCTCCACGGGAACTGAGCAGCTGGGCTGGAGCTGACGGCTTGAGTTTCGCTCGGCTTCCGAGTGACTCTCGCTTCTTTCCGCTTTGAGCAGGTCATGCCACCTTACTTCCGGAGAGTGCCATTCAAGGATTCGAGTTTTGGTGAAAGCCTTTGTTAATCTTAGTTTTACGGGGGACTTTTCGAAACGAAGGTAATATTTAAAAAAATATAATTTTAAAAGCGCCTTATGAAGTTAATTTAGATTAAAATGGCGTTTTAAAAAAATTTGTATTTTTTAAATGACTTTCTTAGGTGGGGTGAATTTAGACAATGGCCGTCTGAGGTCATGCAATTTTAGACAATGCCATCAACATTAGATTTGACTTATCAATAGTCAGATTTGGCCTCGCTAATTCAAGCCCCTTCGTCAGCGACATCGCGCGAGATGAGAATGTTTCCAACGTTATGAAAGTTTAGAGATGACAAGGTTGAAAAATAAATAAAGTATTAGTATTTTAGAAATGCCCGAAGGTGAAAGCAACCCATAGATCTGTTTTTAATTAAAATGCCCAAAGTTCATAGAAAAGTAATGCCCAAACACCTTGAAACCTAGCTCTGTGGAAAGTAAAAACAATTTTGAGACAAACGAATGAGTAAAAAATGATTTTACGATGAATAACGGTTCAACTTAAAAAAAAAAGTAATTTAAGCATACCCAACATCAGAGTACATTTTTTTCGAAACTTAAAACAACTTTACCACTAGTGTTATTACTTCGATTGACACAAATTTGGGACCTCAACGCTCGAATTTAAGACTCCATGAGATGGAGTAGGGCTCGATACTCTGGCTTGCAATGCCAACCTATTGATAGGTGCCCCGTGCTACATAATTCATTTCGCCGAGACCTATTGCTAAATGGCTCAAAACCCTAAACTTGACCAAGGGCTGGATACGAAATTTGTGGGCCCGATCTTGAATCCATGCACATAGACATGAAATTTAAACGTGACAAAGCTTCTTAATTCTCAAACTTATCATATCGCGATCAAAGCTAAGGGTCTTAACTCAAGGCCTTCATATTTATAATTCGAACTCGATATCGATACGGCGGACAAAGAGTTGATTATGTCCCTCGTCTCCTTTAGCTTACGTCCAAAATATGAATTTCCCAATAGGTCCACATTTCCTTTTTTTAGCTTAAGTAGAGAGAGCATCCAAATTACTAACTCCTGCTCGCATAACGTGAAGGCTCGAGTCAACGGTAACGCAACCGTCACCGTCAACTGTCGACATTAAATTCTATTACTCGAAAATCTAAAAAAAAAAAATTAGTTGTTGCGGAAAGCGGCTTTGGCTTCCATTGAAGCCAAGCCGCCATATGGAAGCCAAAGCCGCCATGGAAAGATAAAGTGGGCTGAGGTTGCTTCGTTGGCTGAAAAATAATGTGCATGCAGATATTTTTTAATGACCAGAAGACAAATCAGAAGGTCAGGACAGTAGGGATTCCACCTAATTTTCAGGTAATTTGTGATTTTTAGGAATCCATAATTTGTAACTCCTTGAAAACCCATTTTTCTTGTTTCTTGTTGAAAATAAGCAGCTCTTCAAGTCATGTATGGGCCTTTGATGATAATTCAATGGTGCAATTGTAGCTTTTTATGGAGTTAATAATTACAATTATTTCACTTCCTCTAGTTTTTTTTAGAGTTTAGCACAATTGACCACTCGATTAGGGAACCACTTGGATTGGCCGGATTGATTCAGTTTTTCGAAATTTCGGTTTAGTCCATGATTTCTAAAAATGGAACCAGTTCTCAAACAGTTCGGTTTTCAGTTCCTAAAAGGGCAAGACCTGATCAAACTCCTTGAACTAGAATTAAAACCAACCAATCTTTCTTTTCTTCGGGTTCTCTTCATCTCGGTATCTTTTTCGTTTCTTCTCTCAAGCCTTACTCATTAGTCGGTCGATAGCCAAGATTCTACCACTCTAAATAAGTGTACGCGGTATGCCCTCTCTCTCTCCCCCCCCCCCCCCCGGTCCCATTAGATTGCTTAACAAATGGTTCGCTCAATAGCCAAGATCTGATCTCGGTCCTAAAATTTGGAAACTGGTCCCATTGATCCAATTCTTGATTCCAGAGAGGAATCGGATTGTCTAGAGAACCGATCACCCCAAGTTTATTTGCATCGGATTAAAAAAAAAGCATTTCCTCATAAATATTCTCATTAGGTTCTCATTAGATCGAGAAAAACATTATCCCACGCCTATGAAAGATGGCATGCACCTCACACAAGTCACTCTTTACAAACTAAAAGTCAATATAAAGAATGTCACTGCACACCGATGGCGAAAACTGTATGCATTAATGAATATTTTGCCAATGTCTTGACCTTGCTTAATTTGTAAATCCAACTTTGTCATTACTTATTATGAGGTTACTCTAAGCACCTATTCAGCTAGTATCATGACTACTCTCTTCATATTGACAAAATAGGGGGTGCTGAGATTACATGTGAGCTAATGACTTAGAGAGGGACAAGCATGGAGTATGGATATTTGCAGTTTCATACCCCATTTTCTTCCAATTTACCCAACATTTCTTTTTTTATTATTTTACGTACATCCATCCGTGACATAAGTCGAACCTATGTGCCAAACGAGAAATTATTAAACGAGGGCGATTTCCATATTAAATTGAATCTGAACCATCGAAAATAATGCATCCCGCGTGGATTTTGCCGGATCTTGCTATTGAGATTTAATTTTCACGTACATGTTAAATTCAAAAAGAAAAAATTGTGTCATGTGCTCGTGAGTCGAAATCAAGATGGCCAAAATTAAATTTATTTATTCTTGCCCTTTTCTTTTATAGGGTGTGTTCATGTGTGTTTTGAACTGGGGCCCTTGACAATGATTGAGACTCTGCCCAACCATATGCCAATAGACAAATAATTAATCAATCAATTAATTAATTAGGGTTTCGATTTGAAAGGAACATGGAATTGGAGCTGGAGTTAGTTGAGTTGTAGCCCTTCAATCCCCCATGTTCATCACTTAAATTTCCTTTTAATTATGAAATTCTAGAATAGTATTTTTCATGAGAATTGATTGCTCAACCTTCATGATTAAGACCCTCGAAGAGATTCCCATCCTTTCTTATATCAAGAATTCTGGAAATGTTGGAAAGACAATGCATCACTTTCTTGCCAGTAACATAACAGGTGTATTGCTGGTTGGAACTTTTGGAAGGGCATCTATGATCATTTTTCCATCTTTATTCTTTTAATTTTGGTAAGACTAGCATCTGCAATTATTCAACATGTGCATGCACACTCAGAATAATCAGTAAATAAACTGCGCATCAATGAGAAAGGGTCGCCGGCAGAGTTTTCGGATCTATATTCGAAACGCAATTGAGTCCGTAAACTATTCTTTTTATATAATTAAACTATAGGGCTTATGGTAGATATTCAATTTAGGCCCTCTGGATAAGGGGAGAAAAAGTAGTCTCCCGTGCGAGAAAATATTCAGCAGTATCATAGCATTTCGTTATAGGCTGATGTGGCGTGCATTGTCCTACTCAGACCAAACACAACTTGACACGTGATACCGCAAAAATTGTCCAAAAGCTACAATGCATTTATGGTTGATAAGACATTTCAAAAAAATTTATTTTTTTTTATCCTGTGGTAATAAGAATCAATTTGTAATTAATTCAAATGGAAAAATGCATACCATGTCAGTCAATAATGTGGCGCTATATACTACTGAATATTTTCTCCTCCCGTACATTGCAGCATTGACATTGCCACGTGTCACTAGGTGCGATACCTTTACGCGATAAAAAAAGCTTGAATTAAATATTTGCGAAAAGTTTCGACATATAACTACAAATGCAAGGATATTCCCCTTCTATCCCCATCTGTTGAAGCTAGGACTTCACTTTCAGCGATCGCGACAAGCCAAATCAGCAGAGAAAACCCCACCAGCAAGCTATGAATCGAATGCCACAGTATCAATTAAAGAATCGAAAAACAGAAGCACCGGTCGAATGTACAAATCAGACCAAACTAACAAGATTGATTAGGATTGATGAATGTTCGCAATCACAATTCTTTGCTACGGCTTCGGTTCGGTTCGGTTCGATTTTAGCCTCGGATGGCTTTGCTTTCGCGCTCATCGAATGCGACTTTTCTGCTGGGCTAATGTTAGGGCCGATCTTGCTGCATGCCTCGTGCCGCGGGTGTTGTCGTGCATTTGATTTCTACTTGGCATAGCTTAACTTTTCCATGATTCGTATGTGATTTTCTTTTTGCTGTAGTCCAATTGCAAGTCCACTCTTCTCAAGTTTCCATTTACACTAACGAAGCCTAGGCTACTTCTCAATCCACCGCGCTGATGATACTCATCTTAAACACTAAACACAAACTGTTGGGATAATTATCTAATCAGTCATAAACCTATATTCTTATCAATGTAATTTAAACATTTACACGAAAATGTAATGTAGTCCTTCAACCAAATATTACTGATAGGATATCCGATTATCATTGACCGTCCTACATGACACACTGATACAAACAACTTGCCGCCCCATTTTCGGACGAAAATCGACCAGAAAGATTATATTACGTCAAAGGTTTAAACCTATATTAATAAAATTGAAAAATTTAAAACTGAAATGACGCTCATACAATAAATTTATGATCGATATAATAGTTTTCTCCAAATCACTAATACCAAGTTCACAATCATTACCTCTTCAGTTGACCTCACCATCAAAACCCGTTTATCAAAAAGTAGAAATAACTGTTATTTAGTCATTTTTGTCTTTTTCTTTTCTTTAAATCTCATTCCCACATGCATTTGAACTTCAAAGCACGTGCACCATGACAGAGAGGCGAAGGAGATATTAGGCATTCTGAGACATCGAAAACGATCCTGCTACACCCGACAAGCAAAAGACCAACTACCCTTCCGTCACTTGTTATCTGCTCGGTCAAGATCCTTAAAATAGCATAACAATTGGGGAAGAAAAGAAAACATGCCTAAGACAAAGCAACACATAGACACTAGAAACTTGCCAAGACTCGCCAACTTCACTGATTCAGTACATGCAAATTACCACCGCATGACCGTGTCACTGCATATGTCGATGGCCATTACAGAACGATGACTAGATGGACAAATTTATCGAGTTGGGGCTCGGCAGGAAACAAATGCAAAATGGGGGAATACGTTGAAAAGAGGATGGAACGATCTCCAGACCCAAAGCTCATTGTTTCAGTGTGTTTTATTCAGTTTCCTATTGGAATACAACAGATTTGGTTGCACAACATCTTCAACCCATAATCAATGAATTGGATACAGGACACCATCCGCCAACCGACAAGAAACTCATGAGTTTCCGTTCGCTTGAACATGTTCGCACCAACTTCAGGGAATCAAGAGTTCGCCAGGATAAACATCCCCATCCTCATTACACCATCAGTCTGACAATGGTAAGCTCATCCTCGGGGAAAAAGGACTTCTTTGCAAATTCAGGAGAAGATTTTTTAATCAAAAAGAATAGGGACAATTGAAGCAGGACAACCTCAGAACAATTCCTCATAATTGTTGAGAGATTCTGCTGTTAAGAAGGAATAACAAAAATGGCTAGCCGAACACTTGTTTAGGTTCAGTATCCAAAGTTATGGTGTCGTGAAGCCTCTGAGTCCTATTTCAGGACATTGCTCAATTTCCCTCGATGTATCTTTATGGAATCCACATATGTCATGGGACATGCATCAAGTGAGATTATGTTATTGCAGTTTAAGTGAGGCTAACCGAAGTGGCAAATGACTGAAGCAGAGTTAGGGCTTGTTCGGCAATTGCCCGATTCCTTGCTTGCATCACCCACACATGGACTATCTCAGCTGCTTGGCTTCCATGTAGACCTTCCTCAAGAGCATCTGCTGCTTCAGCAAGTTTCCCTTCCGCCAAGTAACTCTCCACTCTACTAATGATGGATTCGATCCCATCACCAGAATGGCCACCTTCTTTGATCTATAGCAAATTGGAAGATATCTGTTGCTTTTCAGTGAAATCTAATGTTGCAGCCCAATACTCCATAGAATTAATGTATCTCCCCAATGGTAGCTAAGTTTGCACATCCACAACAGGTATTTCTTATGATTATTGCACAATGTGTCTCTGGGGAAAATCGCAGATACAATATGCGCTAACAGAAGTTAAATGTCAAAAATAGCTTTCACAGGACGGAGTTGCATGAATAATTATGCACTTGCTGAAAAAGACACTAATAAATAGCCTAGTTTTGTAAGCAACCTCTTACAATAAAAGAATACATCATGCTGGCTTGAAATCTAATTAAGGGAAATTGCTGAAGGTGGATTTCTTTTTCCTTACCTTCAACCATGAAGCAACTCGTGCTAAAGAATGAGCCAAGATGCCACCACCTCCAGGTGGAATAAGGCTAAAGTGTCGCAGTGTCCCTTTCAGGGTATCAAACTACAGGAAGCCAGGTGTTATAAACAAGCAGTGATTACCTTCATCAAAGGAAGCAAATTCACATGTATATATGTATGCTTACATATTCGTGTCTCCACATCTAGCATGATTTTATATATTACTATCATCTTATAATTCTAATCCAAGTTAAACATCAAGTAGCTCGGTAAAACTCTAGCTTTAATAGGAAGATACACTTTGAGACAGATGCAGAACTATGAAGGGAATATGAAAACAATCCATAGATATAAGAGAGGCCTCAGTAAGAAACTTAACGCACCACAATATAATAGAGTATATTTCTCCCCTTATGGGGGAAAAGAAAAACACAAAGCTATCCTTTCCACTTGGTGTTAGGATTAGTAACTGGGAAGCAAAGCTATCTTAAAGCTTGGCAGCCCGAGTTGTATGTGTCGCATCACAGTTCATATAACAATGCATATGGTGGTAATCCTCAAGTAAAGTTGAAACTACGAGTTGAGACCTATGTTTTTGCTTTATATCTCGATCAGAAATCTTAACAATTATCTTGGCAAATAATAAAGGCAGTTGCAAGAGATTTCACAGACTTAAAATGATAATTCTCATACTTCCTTAGGAGAAAAAAAGGTCACATTATGGAGAAGAGATCACAAAAGCAAAACCCTTCTGTTCCTTTCCATTAGAAGTACTTCATGGACTACAGTGAGAACGATTACTGAGAAGCATAGGAATGAGCATCTCAAGGGTAAGATGGTTTTATTATACTATGAGTAAAATATGAGAGAATGGAGAGAAGTAGGACATGATTTTACTGAACGCCATATGGTGCAAAAATTCTGTCAGCTCTAACAAGCAAAAGTGCCAATAAAGAACTATGTCCTGAATGAACAAAATTATTTGAGCTTTGACAAACAGATAAACATATTTGCGGGAAAGTTCAAGCATATTAACAGTGGAACTCTAACTGATCCACTACCTATTACTATGCTCCACAGAACCAGCCCATTAGTTAATTAACAAAAAACACAGAGAATCCAATATGCATGGACATATGTTTAAATCAAGTGGCTCCAACAAACAGAAGAATGGACAGGTAACTAGCTTTCTTCATCAATGAAATGTTCTTAAAGAAAAATCACAAGAGGTTGGACAGTATTAAGTTCTGAACAATTACAACATCGATAAACCTGCAGTTTCTAAATCTCAATGGAAGAGCAATAACACACCTGATGATTCAATTGCAGCACGGTGTCAGTGCCATGGTAAATTGTTTCTTCAGGGAGGGATGACAAGACCAAATCCAAGACTGAATCTTTGTCTATACCTTCAAGATAGGTTTGCAATGCTTCTATTTCTGCCTTAATGGGAAGCCCTTTGGAAAGAGCATCTTCCAGCGCAAGTGCTCCCTAAATGACAAAACAGGGAGGCGGACTTGAATATGCAGTCTAGAAAATTCAAACCACATGGAGGCTGATATCATAAGCCAAAGCTGTGAAAAGGTGGGGGAGAAAACACTATACAGGAGACAAACAAAAAGAATCCTTACTAAAGCCAGCTTATGCACAGAATGACTCTGCCGAGCCTCTTCAGATCGTGCATAGAATGCCATGCATAAGGCATTTATCTAGAAATCAAAACAGAAATTCATTATTCCCATTTCAATTACATAAGGTCAGGGGTATTATTGGAAAAAAGTATTCCAGTACATTAGAAATGTATGAAGTAAAATGAGAGGTCAAGATCACTAATGATATAAAATGGCTAGTTATTGCTAAATGGTGATGGTAAAATAATGTAACCAGATGGCTAGGCTCAACTATCCTTTTGATAGCAAAGCTTTCTCATGCAAAACATTTAAAAGGTCAAACTAAGAAGCAAACTACCCTCTAACATAAGCATATACCAGCAATAAAGATAGATATATGCTGAACTCAACAAAACTAAAATAACCGAAAGTAAGGCCTTACGTAAAGCAAGTAAGACCCAAGCTGAATATTGTCCAAAAATAATTGTTATGCAAACAAGCAACACATCCTTGAAGTAAGTTTAATGGCCTGGAAACAACTGGTTTCCTTTTACAAATGATAATGTCTAACTCCAGAGGAATACAACAAGAATGCCCTCAGAAGAAAAAGAATAGAAAAAGAGTAAGAAGACAAAAACAAGGATGGAAAAAAAAACATAAAAGGGGCTTCTCAGTCCAAGGACAGCTATTTTTACCACTTCCATTTTTCACTAACATTCAGGATAGTCCAAGTGTAAGGTTCAAAGGTAAACAATGGAATTTAGGCCGACAGATAATTGCACAAGTGCCAGTTTTCTTTCCTTTATTCTCTGTTTCTACTCCATGATGTCAATCAGAGTAGAAAAAGCATGCCCAGATTATAAGCAATTCTACTGCATAATGTGTTTAACTCAATTCGTTTCTCCTGCATCTTTCTCCTAGTTTTTTCTACTACTGCTAACGACCATGCGGCTAGTTAAAACTCAAATAAAATGGGCCTGGCTTATTGCAGCTCGATTACAATTAAGAATTTAATTGCCTAGAAAGTAAGAATCTTGCAGATACTTTGTCATAAGTTGCCCTTGAAATTTCTCACTACCCTGAATGTAGAGATTATTTAAGAATACACAACTGCTATCCAATGGATTGTCGACTGAATTAACCACCAATCATTCTTCTGCAAAAAGCATCAGGGTACCTTCCAGTTTTCTTACACTCATCGCTACACACAGGCTAGTAACTTCAAGTTGCTTTTGCATGTCCTAGTTCCAGAAATTTGCACTGACATAAACCCAGCATTCAGCTTTTCAGCTATTGTATCGAGGAATGAACCTGACAATACATATTTACCAAAAAAAAAAAATGAACCTGACAATACATCTTATTCCAAAAGCCTAACTTATCAGTGCACTGAGCAATTTCCTCATATCTAGCTGGCATGCTCTTTTCTTAAAACCCCGATATAAACAAACCATTTTTAACAGGATGCTTTTGCACTGGAATATCACTAGATATTACCATATATAAGAACACTTTCTTTAGTGTAACAGCGATGTCAATATAAGTCAAGACCAATTCTTTGTAAAAATTATACGTCAGTGTTATGTCTAGCAAATGAAATGCAATCGAGTTTCCCACATTTGTGAAACAAAATATCATACATGAAGATTTGCTTCTGCCATTTTTTCAATCTGAGATGCCTTCTCACGTGCAATTGTAGACACCATTTCTGCTTTTGCCAATTCCTCCATTTTTTTCAGTTTCATTTCTGCTTCACTCTCCTGTGATATTTTAAACCAGCAATGTGAGTTCAACATTTGCCAATACGGAAGTTAAAGGACAAAAAACAGATGAGAAGAGGACTTTTAGAAAGGAAAAGCCAGTAGCACCTTTTGCTCCAGTTCCAGCTTGTGTTTTTCTTCCAACTTCTGCTGAAGAGCTGCTAAAGCAGCTGCCGCTTTGGCCCTCTCTCTTTTCATTTCCTGCACAACGGGAGTGTCACACCAGCAAAAGTCAGTTCTATATATTGAAATGATCATACACTTGAATGCACACTCAAAACTCACTTGCATTTCATCGAACCGAAATCAGACAAAATCCATTTAAGTACTCAGGATTGCTGCTAAAAAATCTAGGAGTTCTATAAATTCCTACAGGAAGTCAAAGAACCGAACTGAAAAAAAGCCACAAAGATATCTAGGGCCGTCCAAATTAGTAATATCTCATCTGCAAATGAGGTCAATGTATCTACAAACTGAACAAATTAGATATAGGAAAGTTGTTTTTTCAATAACCTTAAGTAAGGTTTCTTAATAAAGCAACAAGGGAGTAACCAACTTGCAATAGAAACCATCTCACCCCAAGCTTAGGGGTGAATCTATTCATGTAAAACTCAGGATAGGAATTAGGATAGCACATGATTGTGTAGGGTCCTTGGTATTAATAAATCTATAAATTCTTCACCGGAAACCCAAAGCTAATTGCCACGAGTTGGGCACCTGAATGGCTGCAACTTAGTATGTATACTCTAGTCTAAGTTGCAGCCCGGAGTTGTCAAGACCAAATTGCAGCCATGATTTTTCCCTACCAGACTCATGAAAGAGAGATTGGGGCAGTAGGGAGAGTAACAAATTTAGACAGAATTCTATGTGATCAACCATATCTCAGTCGCAAAAAGCACAGGATTTGGCCCTGTTGAGATCAGAGATATGGTGACTTCGACAGTGACAATGGATGAAATATAGTCGGTAACACCTGAGAACTGGTTAAAAAGCCAATACTTTTGTTCAATTTGTTCATTTCTCTTATTAATTTCTTTTGGCCAGATAGGCTAAGATCCTTCAAGGTCAGATTGTACCCATATGCTATATCTGGGGTTATCTAAGACTATTCGGTATGAAAGTCATCACCCAAATGCTGAACAGAAAAAGGTATCCAATCTGGCCACAATATACTGCTCCCCAAGCACAGCACATGCAATTCTGACAAGACACTAGGCCAAGACCTGAAGCTATGCTAATATACAAAGCAGAATCAAAACACACAAATTTTACCAAGAAACGACTATTGCAAGAGCAAAATTGTATTAAAATCAGATCAGGGCCATAAAGCACCTTCCAGCTGTACATATGATCCCAAGAATCTCCTACACCAAACTGCATCGGTGGTACCATTCTCCAGATAAGGGCCACAACTGATATGAAACCTAAAGCTGTCTTAACTGATTAGGGTTATTGTCATGACTAATAGATCAATGCAATCTTTGAACAACTGGTCCTTTTACATTATGAAGAACATCTATAAGCACCTCATGCTTTAGGTTAGCCAACCTCTTATTCCACATCATCACAGAAGTCCAAAGTGTCCATCCTCATGACCATTATAAAAGTAAAGCACCTAACAAGCGGATTTCGGCATGACCCAACATGTTAATGGCTAGAACCGCCAGTGACCAATACACTTGAAGCAAAACTAATACCAGCTATATAAATTTTTCAGTGCTCATAGACTTCCACTAGCTCAAAAACTTGAAATTTACCATCCTCCCACAACTTCCCTCCCTCCCCCCCCCCTCCCCCCCCAAAAAAAAAAAAAACAAAGAAGAAGAAGCTCTCACTACTTCATATGGTTAGAAAAGGTAATAGCTACTTAAAAACCAATTTGTTTCACCTTTTTTACATGCTGCTCCCTTGCCAAACCAACAGATTTCGCTACCATCTACATATCCAGAAAAATAAGGCCTATTCCTTTTACTTTTAGACTTTCAAATAAGCTGTTTTATATCTTGTAAAGGAAAACCTTAAGTAATTACAGCTTGAACAGCATATGCAGTCATGATATTATTTAGATTTGAAAATGCATGTAGAAAATGGCTCTGACTCTGGAGAAAAGATGTAGGTGTTTATGATGGAGCCACCCAAATTTGATCCATAGGGCCAGTACATCCGATGCTCATCCAACTGAACCTGATTGCTTTTTATGCATATTGCTAACTCTAAGCATTAAGCATACCAGCTGACTGCGATCTCATGCACCCATCTAACAGTCTTTCACAAGAATCGTTTGTCAAAGCTCATCAACTACATATTCAAGAAGATCCTCCTGAAGCATACTCTTCCTCTTTCTAAGGTTCATTCATATTTAGTACATATAACTTCATTGAACAAATCTGCGATTGCAGAAAAAGTAGTAGAGAATCAGAGATCAATATGTCCTTTTTCTACAGCACTAAACCCGTAAACTCCATATCATTCATGCTCTTATGCATGCTGGGTTCAATGAATTTGAATCTAGAATTTCTCATAAAATCCATTTCCTCCTTGGATAAATTAGCTTCAGGCCTCATTTCTGTACATCCAAGACACACTGAAAAATGAAAATGCAGGCTCATTCACATTCTTAACCTCCCACCCATTTAGGACAAGAAAATCCAAGAACATAAAGATCTCATCAGATATAGTGAACCATCAATAAGACTTATATTACCTCCGCATTCACAATACCAAAAGATATATGTCAAGGTGTTCATTTAAGCCTGCTCCAACCCCCCCCCCCCCCCCGGGCATGGGAACAAAAAAAATAGAAAAGAAAAGAATTGAACCCATGTGATTTTGGATAAGATAATTTATCAGTGACATTTCAAGCAGAACTTGCATAGAGATCCGGACAGTCCTATTTACACTGCGTTATTCACTCCAAGATTTGATGAGCATGCAGAACCAAAAATCTATATTAGGACTAAAACATGGAAACAAGAACCACCTTATTTAATAATGCAGCCTCTTCTGCATGCATAAGTTCTCTAGCAATTGCATCTTTCAATTCCTTCTCGTATTTCTCCTGAAGCACAAAAAAAAATTTTGCTTGATTTTATAGACTCATAAGTTCTTAAAAAGTTGAGGAAAATGAAGAATAAATAATAACAAGAGGGGATGATATTTAAAATTTGTATCATTTAAAATGTCTGTCAGGGGTGCAATTCTTGTCCCTAGTCACAGGGGTTTGTCCTTACCTTCATTTTTCGCATTTCTTCAGCAAATTCACGAGCATCTAACTCAGCTTGTCTCTTTTCAGCCATGTGAATTGCTTGTAAGAAATCAAGAATTAGTTTTCCATCTTTGGAAGCTACACCATTATTCGACTCCTCAATTGCACTAGCAAAAGCCTTGGAAGTCAGAGAACAAAGATAAGTCCACAATAAACTTCCATGAAAAAGATAAGCTCACAATGAAAATTGACAAAATCAAAGTGGGTTAAACAAAAACAACCATTCAACCAAAAAAAAAAAAAAACAACCAGACAATGCAGAACTACAGTACCTCAATGTCAATGCCTTTATCAAGAGAAGCAGGAGATCTCTCTTCATGATTATCCATCAGATGATATGCTTCAAGAAGAGAACTTGGTGTTTCAATACTGGATGCATCCTAGAAAAGAACAATAAAAAAGAAAGAGGAGTTCCAAGTTAATCAACTTCTATTCTTAAAGCCAAAAAAAAAAAAAAAAATCAACTTCACTGCCTACTATGCTCTAGGATACTTGAGAGATTTAATAATACGAATTAAATGAATATGTCATGGTACAATCCTTGGAATATGGCCTTTATTAGAGTAGATAACCAACACCATCAAGCAGGAGGGACCATCAGATGATTGACAACATCTTTAAGGCTCATAACACCACGCTGATGCCTCCTCTCTCTCCCTCTCGCTCCCCCACCCCAAGAACAACACCCCCCCCCCTAAAAAAAAAACCCAAGAAAAAAACACCAGGGCCATGGAGGTGGAAACGAGAAAGACAGCCACATTATACTCTGTTGGCAGATGTGAATAACAGAAAAACTCCTATATACATAGTTTCACCAAGGTTATAAAGCACCAGGTTACTAGTAGTCATGCCATCTCAGTCTCTCAGCTTTCCAGGCATAGTTATCAAAGGCATGGAGAAACATATGGCACAGAATACAAGCTGGGATGGCATCTAAAATGAGAGAAATAGAATGAGCTACCTCTAATACTTCATGTAGCTACTACGAGATGGTGAAGTAAACCACTACAAGAAAAAATTAGCCAACAAAAGCTAAATGCAACATATGAGGGAGTGCTTAGTAAGCAATGACAAACCACCTCCTGTCTCTCTTCTGCTGCAAGATCCTGATGAGGCATTACTTTTGCCTTATCAAGATCGACAACTGAAGTAACCTGGCTAGATAATTGTCCAACTTTTTCTTCTTCATCTGGTAGCTCACTTTTGCTAGTCATCAGGCTTTGCATATGAGGACTCCCTTCTGATGACATTGCAGAATCTGTGCTTTCAACATCAGAAACCACGTCCCCTGTGGGGAAGTCTTTCTCTTGGTTCAATGCATTATTTTCTCCAAGTGTGACTTCAGATTTATCTTGTGAGTCAGATTGAATATCAATCTTACTTTCCTTTAAAGCATCATGAGAGGCAACTGGCTGAATTTCATCCTTCTTCCCATCAACTAATTCAGGACTCAAATCTTTGGGAACTTCACCATCGGTTAAAACCTTTTTTTCTTCAAAGTGATGGATGGACTTTGCATCTTGAGAATCTGCATCCTGATTTTTCAGATCAAGACCTATCGTAGAGGTCTCAAGAGAATCATGCTTCTCTTTACCAAGCATATGATCTAAGTAGCCAGATTGATAAGCTGCCATGAAAGCAGCGCCAACAGCAACACTTCCCAAAATGAACTTAGGTAATGAACTTCCAGACTCAGGTGGCTTTCCTGGTTTGCCAGTGGGTGCATTTTGTGGAGAAGCAGTTGATAATTCCCTTCTCGAAGAAAGATATAAGGACCTCTGCTGTAACATCACAACCATAAGTTAAGCACTGTTAATAGATGGTGATGGTTAACAAAAATGATTCCTCAGACACTCATCTAAGGCTCTGTTATACCCAAAAAAAAAAAAACAGAATGTTTTTCACACACCATGAACAGAGACAAAAGGATGAAGTGTTAAACCTGAGGATTTCAAGAAGTGGAGGCCCTTGCAATAGAGTTCCCAATATTTAAGCAAAAAAAAAAAAAAAATGCAATGCATCTAGAATTAGAGTGAAGATAACTGAATCCTCATAACATTCCTATAAACCAAGTTTTCCACCTCCTAAAATCTAGTGAAAGGGATTGATAATGTGAAAAGTTGGTTCACCAAGAAAATATCAATTATCAAGCAATACAGTGGTCTTTATAAATTAAAGAAAATGACCTGAACCCATTGACATCCACAATCGAACTGAACACAGAAGCCAAAAGAAATCCGATAAGAAGGTGGCTTCCGGGAACCCTCACCCCCACCCAAGCGCAAGTCACTGAGCGTAAATTACAACAAAGAACGAGCTTTCTCCACCAAAAAGGGGAAAAGAACAGTAGACATGCGCGCTCAATCAACAGCCACTGCAATACCTGACCAGCGATTTGCCTCGGGATCCTTCTAAAGGATTGGCGAGCAGGCAACTCCAGAATCGACCTGCAAATTCACCATAAGCTCGAACTCAACAATGCGGCAACCACATAAACCAAAAAGACCCCAGATACTCCAACAAAAGAACAGGCGACACGAGCTAACGCATTGGCGCCAGAAGCTCAACACCAACCCACAAATCTTCCCACACAGGAAAGCAACCAAAAGGAAAAAGAAAAGGAGAAAAATCCGGAGAGAGAGAGAGAGAGAGCAACGCCAAGAATTCTCTGTTTCCGACACCATCATCAGAGAATCGCCTCTTACCGGATCATCTCTTCAACTGAATCGTTTCATTCGGTTCAACAGTAGCGTCGTTGCTCGTCAATGGCGGTTCCTTCAATCGCAGTAGACGGAGAGAGGGAGAGAGGAGAGATTCTCTAGGAAGTGGGCATGTTGTATCTCTCTTTCATTTCAAGCCCTTACGAGCAGGCCCGGCCGGGCCGGGCCGGGCCGGTTTTCAGAACGCATCGACTCCCAACCTAGAGTCAAGAACCGACCTATGACTCCCGGCTTAAAAAGAAAAGGCCGAGACCCAAACCGATCATTTTCGAGAACCGGCTAAAAAAATTCTAAAGTAAATGTGTCGTAACGATAAAAATTTAAAATTTTTAATGTCATAAAATATTTAAAGTAATTGTGTCATAAGAAACAAAAAAAAAATATTTCACATGACATAAATTCAAGATTTTCGATATCATAAAAAAATTTATGATAAATGTGTCACAAATGATATATAATTTAGTGTAAATATGTCACAAATGGTATAATACTCAAGAAAGAGAAAATAAAATATTATTATTGCACTATTTTGCTGAAAAAAAGGGACAATGATATGAATAATTATTTGATTTTGAATGTTTATGTAATATCACTTATGAAATTTAACTTTAATATGTAATACTGATCATTTCCTTGCCAAAACATATATTAATAAAGTGATCAATGTCGTTCTTTTATGTTGAAGATCATGGTTAGTCTTTTTAGTGAAAGACCGGCTTTGTCTTCTTAGAATCAGGAACCGGCCGGTTCTTGGATTGAACGGGACCTGAGCCCACCCAGTCACTGATATGGATACGGGCCGGGTTACCCGGTTTGGGCGACCCTTCTGTTGCGGACCCGAGAAGGTACGACCCGGACACCATTTAGTTCGGCGCTCCTGCTGTATAGCAGCCGCAGCAGGTGGTCGAAACCGACGCAGCAGGAGCACTTTCTCCACGTTCTTTCTTTGATCATGGGCAAAAGCAGAACTGGACGATTCAAGGACCATCACAGTCATAGAGGGCAATCCAGCAAAACCCATGAAGCTGTGAGGTGATTCATCTGATTTGGAGCACTCGGGTCTCTCCCTTCTTCTTCTCTCGTCTGGGGCCCCGTGTCTTCGTCCCCTTCTCTTGTGGGCTATTTTTCACTTTTTCAGTTTCTTTTGCAGGGAAGATGAGTCTCTACCGAGTGAACCCGGTTGGCTTCTCCGTCTTTCTTAACAGTTGATTGTAGTCGCCTACCAAGTGCTTGACGGAATGCTTTGATGATATCTAATGGTTGCTGTTCTTCCTTTGGCAGTTGACGAGGAGAAGGAGGAGAGTACAGTGCCCAAAGTTCAGCTTGCAATGTGGGTATGCCCTTTTCTCTACCCTCTAAATCTTGTAGAAATCGTCGCCGTGGCTGGTTATGGAAATTGGGTAAAATTAACATCATCTGTGGAAATTCGTTTGAATTTTAATTTTATTCGGTGATGGTATCATCCAATAGTGGATTCCTTACAATCTTATTGATGAAACACAACCTGTGTAGCGTACAAATGTGGCTCGAGTAGTGGTGATTAGAAGGCAACTTGGCTACTTTAATTTTTGCTGTGCCCCCTGTTTTTTTGTACCTATCCTGTCATAAGTTCTCTCTTTAGCTTAGGTATATGGTATCTCTCCTACATAGGAAAAAGATAAATTATCTCCTCTGATAGATTACTTGATCCGGACCTTCTATGGTCAAATGTACAAATGAGGATCATTTTATCTAGATTAAAAAAATTTACTTGTAAAGGAGCATATTTCTTGTTGGTACCACTGTTGTTTGTTAGGATTAAGTCATTCACTCGATTCCGTGATTGGTTATTATTGATGAACAATCATGGATCAATATGCTCTAAAAACGATGAAAAGAGAGCTTCATCGATATGCATTTTCATTGTGATATCTTGCTGGATATTTGTGTAGTTTGACTCATTATTCTTATGGCACTTCTTCCTCAGGATTTTGGGCAATGTGATGCAAAAAGGTGCACAGGACGCAAACTTTCGAGATTTGGCTTAATAAAAGAAAGTATCTGCTTCTAAAATGTTGTCCAGTTTATTCTTCTCTATGCATATTGTTGCTATGATGCCTTTTCCTTTCCTTGAAAAAGAACTTCAAGCTGCATTCGGAGTGAGCCTTCTGTTGATAATATGTTTTGTAAAAGTGACTTTTTAACAGTTAATGCAGTTTATTGAATGCCAGCAAATTTAAAAACCCCAAGGCCAAATGAGACCACACGAGTTAGACGATAAATTGGGATTGATGCCTTTTAAACATCTAATGCCATGTCAGCAAATAAACCAGCCTAAAAACGAAATGAGTTCATAATATTTGAAAGAAAATAGTCTATGATAAATCCACTGAATATGTTTTTGTGTATAAAAAAGTTACTATCTACCATTCCTTCTCCTTTTTCCCTGGGTGGAAACAACACCTAGCATATTTGTCCACTGGCATTTTCATTCTCTGACTAATACGGTGTCCATAGATGAGGAGTTCCATCCCCTTCCTTGCTTCAGAAGATCTGGTAGAGCTCACAGTTAGTTTCTTTTATTCACTTAGGATCAGTTAGTTTATTGGAGCTTGCTAGTTGATCTGTTGGAGGTGTGGCGCCTTTTCTGGGATGGAGCATAACCTCTGCAAGATAGAGATGAAATTTCAGACCATTTTTTGTGCCTTCTTTCTTAATCTTCTCAACCTGGGACCCAAATTTAAAGAGCCTTCTTTTCTTTCCAACTAGCCCATGCAGAGAGGGATAGTTGTAGTAGCTAGAACCTTGAGACTGCAATCTATTGATGTATTTTAGCTTCACTTTGGTGGTCATTGCTTGAAGTGTGATATATTTTTTCTGCTTTATAAGTGCTAGAGTAGAATTAGTTTCTTGAGTTACAATTTTCTTTGTTTGTTTTGACTGAACTGGCCAAGAATTATATAGAACAATCACATATTTATTTTCAGAGTCACCTGATATAAAACTAGGAGAAAGAATTAGCTACAGTTGCCTGAAATAGAGGCAATATCCTGAATAGGAGCTTTTTTCCCTGCAAATCCACATTAATGGTGTATGATTTAGTTGGACACTTTATGACTTGCAGGATGTTAATTGCAGGATTATTTATGATTTGAATATCATGCTGGATACTTTGTGAAGTCCTGTGAGATAAACTGTTTATTAAATGTCAGTGATTTGATTGATCGGAAAACCCTTGCAGGAGCTGCGCGTGAATAGTGGGTTTGGTGGCATTGCTTTGAGGTACATAAGGATCTTTTGAATGGTTCATGTTTCTGAGTTTATTAGGCTAAAAGGTGTTCTTGTCTTTGTGTGCTACCATTGTAGGTTAATGTTTATAAGTGTCTAAAGGAGCCTTCAATTTCTCTTTTGAATTTTCTGTTGGCACGTCACAGAGAAAAGAACAAGAGAAAAGTGAAGAGTAGAGAGGAGAGAAACTGAAAAATTCTTCATCCACTGTGGTGTCCTACTCTACCTAGAACATATAACGGTAGTACAAAAAGACAAGAATGCCTTTTAACCTAATATACTCATTCAAAGTTCACATGTGCTTTATCATAATTTTTGTCTTGTAGGTGTTACATATGCTTATGGAGCTGTTGTTGAATATGTCCTAACCAGATGGAGCTAATTCAACTTTTTAATCAAATTTTTAGGGCCATCGACTCTTATCTTTAGTAGCTAGCATGTGTCAAAAATTGAAACTTCTAGCATTCTTCAATGGAGTCTTAGAGCCACTAACAAGCAAAAGCATTTCTTGGAATATTTAATTTGGAACCAACCTATGATTACATTCATAAAAACTGTATCTTATCCTAGAGAGATGCACTGACTCTTCTACTATATTTCTTACAGTCCTGTTGGGACACAGTGTGTCTCGAAAGGAGACTACAACTTAATCAAGAGGAAGGGATTGGCTGTTGTTGACTGTTCGTGGGCACGCTTGAGTGATGTGCCTTTCGTAAAACTGCGGTGTTCTTCTCCACGCCTCTGTATGGTCCTTCATTTGTCTATTTGTTTTCTAATTAGTCACATGTCACACAGTAGATGCAGTCTATACAGACTTGTTGATTTTGGTGCTGAAGTACATAGCCTCCGTAAATTTATCTGAATGTTTTGGCATCTCATGTAGTTATTTTCATCTCTTTTAGCAGTGCATTGACTTCTTCCTAATAAATTTCTTGCTTTTCATAGTAACCTTCATCAATCTTCACCTTTGAAGATTAACAATAGTTGACAAGGAAAGGAACTGTGGAATACACTAGACATTAATATCTTCTTCTATGCTTAGTTAAGTGCTGTCTGTCCAGTTGTCCCTTTCTTATGTGATATTTTAAGCTTCCAAAGAATCTGAAGTTGATTCATGTTGCTACAGCAAATGCCATGCAATGAGCATAATGATATAGTACTGTTTCTCTGAGGAAGTGGTTTTAGTTATTGCTCATCCATTTTTAGCTAAAAACCTTGTGAACTTAGCTTGCTGACATTATTTTAGGTCTTGGGCGGTTCAATTAGACAATGCTGTCTTTTAACAGTTCTTATTTTGTTGAAAATGCTGTCTCTTAATAGTTCTTATTGTGTCCTGGTGTCTTTCTGGAGTTTTTGCTTTTAAATGAATCCAATTCAATTATGTGCGTTAAAAGAAATATCTGAACTGAGACTGTATGAGTATATTTAAGGGGTAAAGTTTAAGTCAATTTATGTGAAGGTTGGAGCTACTTGAACTAGCAATTAGGCAAGTATTCACATATATTTCATTCTCAAGGATCTGCGGTCTGCACTTAACGTGAATGTTTTAGAAATGCAGTGATTGAGGCAATCTGTTTTCTAGCTGGGAATCAAATTGAATTATTAAATGTTGTGAAGCAACTAAAATAGAGGCAACTGTCTGCTGTAGCTATGACATCAAAAGTAGTGTTCACACTTTGTCCTGGATAAAATTTAACCTTCTTGATGATTTAACTTATCCTGAAGGTTATTTTATTTTATCAAAGTTCGGTTTCCCCACAATAATTCACATCTCATGCACCATTCATCAAATTTCATCAGCTATATTATAATCCTTTCCTGAAAGTATCGTATCAATTGCAACTGCAGTGCCGTGGCTTGTAGCAGCTAATCCAGTTAATTATGGTCGACCATGTGAGCTATCGTGTGTTGAGGCATTGTCTGCCGCTCTCATAATATGGTATTTATTCTGTCCAATGAAAATGTCTTTCCTCCTTTTTCCATATCTATGCCATAATTAGTAATAGCAATATAATATAAATGCCATTATTTGGATCCTCGTACCATCTCTTAAACACTCTTGTGAGAGCTGAAAATTGATGTTGATCTTTCTGAAAACAATCTTGAGAATGATTTCACAAGAGCATATGATTGCCACACAGCCACTTTAGTAGTCTGTGCATTGTGTTGAATTAATGTTATTGATAACTTTGAAATTGCATGTGTTTGAAGTCGCTGAACAGGCATAAATTCCTGATTCTCCCCCCTAGAAGAACCATAACTCATCAAACTTGTTGGCTTGGTGAAAGGACTGACTCCAGGTTGTGCTTGAGTATTTGAGCTATACTGTGTAGGATGCTCAAAGATGGAACTTTACCTTCATTAGATCAGAGACCTCTGACTAATACTTGAACCCTTTTTATGATGGAATATGTCTGCAGAGAGTTTTATCAATTGAGCTAAACAGTTTCCAAGTTGTTGGGTTTATAATTTCATTGCCCACTAAGTTAGACTTCAAGAATAGAACGATTCCTTCCTTTTCCAAATGCTCCTTCAACTTTGGCCAGTACTCATCTTTAATTTGTGTTTATTTCCTAGTGGGAGGTTGCCATCCTATATATGTCGGTGGGAATCTAACTTTCAGCAGTATTTAACAGTTCAGTCTTTTCTCTCAATCTGTAGAAGTGATAAATTTCACCAAAGATAGGTGCCTGTTTGATTCTTTCATGTTCATTCACAGTGGAGAAGAGGAAACTGCAAATTTGTTGCTGGGAAAGTTCAAGTGGGGTCATGCATTTCTTTCTTTAAATAGGTACTGGACTCTCTCTCTCTCTCTCTCTCTCTCTCTCTCTCTCTCTCTCTCTCGCACGTGCGCGCATGGGTGGTTGCATGGAGTTGTATTTTTGTTCCTCTATTTTCATTTGTCTACTCGTCTTCTTTCTTTTTGTATGCATGTGGGTAGTGTGGAAGGGACGTTTAAAAGAGGCGATTTCTGTGGAGGCATTTTTCCTCTGTGGCAATCTTATTGTAGATCTATATCCATGGGTATTCTTCTGGTACTGGATATGTCCAGCTATATTCTAACCAATTGGGCTGCGAACCACACTTCACTCCAAAACAATTTGCTTCTTTAGGATACTAGTGAATCAATCGGATCGCTGGATTGTTAAGGTAGGCGGCTGATCAGCTAGATGAGGCTTTGATGGAACTTAAGAGTGCAAGTGTAGAAAAACATCTGAAACCCTGTTTTTTTCCAACAGTTGAGGAATATATTACAAGTTGTCGAGTCTTCAATTCAGAGCAGTCTCTTAGTAAGGAGGTATATATACTTATTCTACATTTTTACACAAATTTGCAAATGAAAGGTGACAGGAATTGAACATATCCCTTGAAGAAGCCAATGAGTGAGATTTTGTCAATTGGAGCACATGCCAGTTTGGTCAGGAGCCATTAGGTTTAGTGTCATTAGCTCCTAAAAAAAGTCAATGTTATTGGGCCGATGGCTTAATCGGTGGACTCATGAATCCCCACATGGTCTTGCTCCAGTATGATTTTGAAAACATAGATGCTGGGTTATTAGGTTGTGCTGTCATTGGTTGCGCTAAATGTGTGGGGATTTTTTAAGTGCATGATAATAGGATTATGTCTCTTCCATCGTTCACACAATCACAGAGGAATCTTTGACATTGTTTAGATGTGTTGAAATACTTAAATATTAATTCACGCCTTCGTCTATCAGCTTAAGCTTATCAGCTTAAGCTTGGCAGTGATCCTACAAAATATCACATGGTATCGGAGTAAGAGGTCTTGAGTTCAACTCTTTCCAAGCTCCTATTTGTCTACCCAATTATATATTTTCACGCTTTTTTGTTGGTCAAAATATTTTCACGCTTAAAACTAGGTAAGAAGACCAGACTAGGTGTTGAAGTACTTAAATATTAATCCACACCTTTGTCTATCAACTTAAGCTTTTAGAGCAGTTGGTAGTAGTCTCACAAAATTTGATAAGATACTAATAGCAAGCCAGCCTGGCCTGTCACAAATTCCAAGGAAGAAATGGGTTGTTATGAAATTATTAAAAGAGACTGTCTAGTGCATTAATAACTTTTTGAGGGGAGATCCTGCTAATATGGTGTAGTTATTGCATGTTGCCTTCATAAACAATTTTATAACCAGCATGGGGCTTTATTTTAATGCAGGGAACTTCTCAAAGCGTACTCTCAATGTGAAAATGGTGCTGACATTATTTCAGTCCAAAATTCATGGCTTTCCCAGCAAAATGAAATTCCGAAGGTCATGACCAACATAGAAGGTATTCTCCGTTTGTCGATTGGAAACTCTTTCTCCGATTTGTCACTTAAGAGCCATATTAGAGGAGATTCACGTGTGCAAATTATTATTCTGTTATGTTACAAACTTTATGGTGTTACTAATGAGGAATCATGAAGAATGTATAAGAAAATGAGAAACATTGAACCATGTACATTCTGGCTGGGCTAGTACTGCTGTGTTTGCTTGCAAAAAAAGAGTTAATTTAATTTACTTTGTATGGACCTGACAAGTTCAGCAACTATTAGAGAGTTTTATCTGACCTTGTTGTATGACTTTCAAGATTGTACACCCTATGCTGCAATTTTGATTTGTCTATCAATTTTTAATCATGCAGCCTTCTAGAGTATGTCAGTCACAATGCTTGTCAGTATGTGCTGCTTCCTGAAAATTTAGTTCACAGTTCATTTCTAGCAGATGACGATTTGAATTGTTATGTTTTAGTACTTCATGCACAGCATTATCAATCAAACAGCTCAGTCCTCTAGATTGCCAGTGGACTGTTAGTGTATATTAGGAGTCTAATTGAGTCAAGTTTGATCAATGTGCTGGGGTCGAGCTCCATCCAGCATAAAAAGTTGGGCTTGAGCTTAACTCGAATAAAAATTCCAATATTCAAGGTAAGCTTGATTATAATAGAGTTACACATAAACACGAGCTTGAGCTTAATAAGCTTCATTATTTTCCAGTTTTTTATAGGTGGATACAGCATGTAATTTGAAGGACTTCTGTCTATTCTGAAATTATGAAATATTTCGCGAAAATATAGTAGAAACTCAATCAGGTTCGCAAGCCTATTAAGATTCATATTGGAGAGCTCGAGCTTGACTACTCAAGATACTCGGGTAGTGCTTGCTCAACTCTAGATTGAGCGAGTCAATCTCTAGTAATCTTTGAGTCTTTGAGTTGAACCCTCGTTACCTATGAGTATCTTGACTCAGTTACACCCTTAGTGAGATTCTTTGTATGATGATCTGTTGCAGATTGGGAAATTGGTATATTTTTTGAATGGGGAAAAGAGAAATATTTAATTGAGTTGCAATATAAAACCTCTTTGACAAAAGTTCCTTTCATGGACTCTATGTTGTCTTATATAGTTTCTTTGATGATGTGTTGTTTTTCCTCACACGTATTATGTTTGTAATGGAGTTGGAGTACAGTATGTAGTAAACTTAAAAGTAGAATAAATTATGACTAAATATAATTTTACAGATGTTACTTGATATGTTGTGAATGTATCATGATAGAAGAAATCTTTAAAAAGCGCGAGTGGTGATATTGGATGTTTGCTATTTAATATATGAAAGAGAGTTACTAAATAAGTTAGTGCTGAGAAATTGGTTGTCATTATCAAGAAAACAATATAAAAACCATAGATGGCAGAGTTTTTGAGGTTGACATGTTGGGCAATCATATTTTTCCTGCCTATCATTCCTATAATTTATATCAGATTAGATTATCATCCAACCCCACTACATCGTGTTTCTTAGATTTAGTCAAGAATTTCCAGTTCCCTGGGCTGCTTTGTATATATTTTCTGCTTCTGCTAAAAGTGGTTCTTGATTCACATAGCATAGCATTATGAACAAGCAGTTTTTATTGATGGTGATCTGTCATTTCCGTGCTAAATAATATTGACAGTCCATATGTTTTTTTGTATATTGTTTACTTATCTCAACACGTGTATGAGCTGTGTACACAATGCAAGCCTTAGAAATTCTGGTGAATGATTTTCCATGCGGGTTATACATCTGGAAAATTTTCTTTTTTTTGTGGTTTATGTCATATATCACCGATATCATCTACTTAATCGATACCAGTATGCAGTCATTAGAACTTAGAAGTCCTATCTGTGTCTATATTATCTTGTTCTTTTGCTGGCAGCCATTAAAAAAAACTAGGGAATCACTAATTAAAAGTTTTTGCCCTCTTTTTGTTTGAAGTTAGAGAGGTAATTTCTAGGCCAGAAATGGGCTACCTTTCTTCATGAAGTCAGATTCTTGATTTACTTTTATTTGTTAGAGTGCTTCTCGGCAAGGATTTTAGGCCTACAGAGTTGACTTGCAGATTTATTCGTGGAATACATGTCAGTGTTGTTAAGCTTATTGAAGGGAAAATAAGAATTTTTGCTTGTTTCTGGCAGCAAGTGGCTTTTATGTTCCCTATTAAATCGTGGGGACACTTTTCAGAATTGTATGATAAGTAGATGTTGCACGCTGAAACCAGAGGAAGATGGGAGATTCTTTCTTAACTTACGTTCATAGCTTTTTCCAATTTGGTTCGCATAGTCCGTTGATAGAGAAGAGTCAAGAGGTTGACAGTGATCCAGTGCGTCTTTCTTTGCTACTTACAAAAAGCTGCCCTCAAAACTTTCAATCATTTGAATGTGATCTCATATTCTAACCATGTTCACTCTCTGCCTTCACAGGTACCGCCATGGAATCCCATGATGAGGACAGGGACTCGTGTGATTCTGAAGACGGTCTTCCACCTCTTGAGAGGAATATGAATCATTTAGTCCTCCAGGACAGTGAAGATGAGAGCGAGTAGCTGTTGTGACTGAGGTCCATTCATGCTTTCGCTGCATATCATCCTTTTGGGTGGCTTCTGCTCTGTATATGAATAAATCTTAATTCGCGGGTTTGGTAGGATCAGCTCTCTAGTCATGGCAGGGTGTTTTTGTGCTTGAATTGGTTGAATATTTACCTTTTCTTCATGGTACTTTATCCACTGGTATCAAGCTCGCGCATCGAGTGAAGGCAGCTATCTAGTGTTCTACTTGTGGACCATGTTGAGCTGCTCCCTGCCTCGCGGCAGTTTTTTGAGTAGGTTGTCTGGAACATTTGTGCATCTGCTGGTGAGTGTGCTTGATCGAGAAAAGAGAAGGCATGGGAGTGAGGAGAGTTTTACTCAGGTGAAGAAATCTTGCGAAAGTTTCTTCACCAAACCCCTGGTAAAATTTTCGTTTCCCGTCTCTTATGCATCCATATAAGGAAGGCGCTTTGCTTATTGAGAGGAGAGAGGACTGAATGGATTTGACCTTCCTCTCACACATCCATAGGGAAGCTATGCATCCTAAAAGTTGTAGTGTGGGCCACGGTCTCAGCCTGATTAATTCAGAGGATGGGAAAAGGTCTGGACCAACGAAGGAAAAATTGTTCAAAAAATTTATATCGTATTAAATGGAGGTAAAATCAATTTTAAAATTTTTAATTTTGCTATTTAATCCTAATTTTCTTAATGATTTATCAATTTAGTTTTACATTTTTTAATTATGACAATTTAGTCTCAAACTGTTTGATGATTTGTTGATTTTATCATAAATCTTTTGATAATTTGTCAATATAGTCATTTCAATTAAATATATAAATAAGATATTTATGATTAAATTCATGAATTTTGAAAGAAAAGTTCGAACTAAATTGACTTAATTAAATGATAGATATATGTTTTAATTGGCAAATCATCAAAAAAATTTATAACTAAATTAACATAATTGAAAAGTTTGAGACTGAATTGATCGACACATAATAAGTTTAAGACTTTTTGGATATTTGTCGTGGCCAATAAATATTGTGGGATGGTAGGCTTGACTTTTGGAGATGTATTTTAATAAGGTGCTTGGCAACTATGTCATTGACATGCGGTCAAGCTCGAGTATTATTAAATTGAGTCGATTCGACTCGGCTCAATTATGTTGGGCATGGGCACACGTCTCAAGCCACATCAAGTTCGAGTTCTTGAGTTTAAGCTCGACCCATTCAGCCTCCAATTATCTCGAGTTACTCGATTCGCAGGTGAGTGTTTATTTTAGGCTCAAACTCTACACCGTGAACCCAAATTCTGAAAGTGTATTGAAAGAAAGAACAGCATCATTTGTCAATTCGTTTCCCTGATAAATAAAAGTAATCAAGGTACACCCTCCTCCCGTATTACGACGCCAAGAAGCTACTCGAGTAAAGTATTTTTGGAGTTTGGATTTGAATTTTGAGCCGATTCTCTGAGCCACTCGAACTTGAGGAGAATCTAAGTCAGATTTTTATGACTCGACTGGACTTGACTCGACCAGTTGCAGTCATAAAACCCTGAAAAGCCCCATTTTAAAAGTGTGGGTTGTGACTATCGAGACTTTGCTATGTTATCTGGAAATCAAATGCGAATGGATGTATATTACTCGAAGAACATCTCTATTTCCATCGGGCTATTGTCCATTTTTCTTTGTGAACCTTCGTGTTTTTGTTCGTGTGGAATTTGAAAGAAATGCCGGAGTCAACAGGTTTCCGTGGAGAAGTTTCATGTTCTGATTTAGTCAAGAGGTAAGACAAGCTCGTCGACTACATCATTTGATGCCTCGGTCATACGTTTCTAAGTAGAAATGCACCAGAGGGTTTTGTTAAAATGCCAAGCTGCGCTGCACTCGTGTTTCACTTTTTCAGATTGACACTTCAAAAAAAAAAAAGGATCTTAAACTTGTGATGGGTATAATATGAATTTTTTTTAATGATCAAAGATTATTTCATGAGTGACATGACAGCGGAAAACAACGGCGACCAGCAAATATAAAAAAAAAAAGATTTATAGAGTTTTTACATGAGACTGACACGTCACATAGGAAAAGTAATCAAATTGGTTTAATTGAAAATCAAATCGATGCGGTCTTACCTAATAGATTTATGGAAGGTTTGAGTAAGTTTATAGGTAAAAAAAAGAATTAGGAAATCGATTTTAATTAGTTCACTTCTTGATTTTATATCATGAATCTTAAATTATACTTGAAAATTGGTTTTTAGTTTTTTTTCTTTATTATCATGAACTCTAATTTTGCCCAAGAACTGATTTTTTTTTGGTAGATACCAAGAACTGATCTTTAACTTCTTCTTCTACCTAAAAAAAGGATGGATATGCTGGAAATCTAGATAATTGAACAAGGAGAAAATATTCAGTGGTTAGCAACCACCAGGTCATCAGCCTACGTGGCGTGCGTAAACTTAGTTGGCTCCACTCATAGATGGACGTGTGTCTTCTGACGTGGAACGAAAAATTTTAATTTGAAGCGCGTCTTTCCTCTCTCCTCTAGCGCTGGCCGTGAAAAGGCCTGGGAAGAAGCAAACATTTATTGCCGGCATTAATTGCATGTCCTCTCTCTTTCATCTTTTGAAAACAAAACTAGTTGCCTTTCAAGCCTTCCTCTTACTCCTTTTTGTCTTCGTCTCCTTCCTTCTGCAACTTGATTTCTCACTCCCCCCCCCCCTCAAGCCTCCGATCTACTCCTTTTTGTCTTCGTCCTCACTGCGGTCGTGCCTTTCCCGTTTGGGCTCGGGTTTTAGTTTCGCGCTCGGCCACTTCGCTCATGATTTTGAAGCGAAAGTGGAGGAGCCCCGCGATACTGGATACACCAGTGGCATCCTCACCGTCTCCGCATCCCCACGAGCCCAGCCAATCGCAACTGCTGGGTCTCGAGCAGCCTCCGCCTCCAGCGCCTGGACCTCCATCTCCCGAGTCGAGCTGTTGAGCTCCACTAGTGCGCGAGTCTTTTTCAACTGTGCACGTTTCTAGCCATCTCCCCGGCTATTGGGTGCATATCTATACCATATGGAAAATATGAAGGTGGTTGGACAAGAACGCGGGGGATTTCCCCCTTATACTATGAAATTGAGCGATGGGGCACGACTCTGTTGTGTCGTCGTTGTCGCCAAACCAAACTGCCCATCGTTTTCGTCTTCTCGGCCCGACCCATAAGTCCAACGTCAGTGATCCACTCCTCGCAAGCCAACAACCGATGGTGCCATGTAGCTCCAGTTTGCCCATCGTTCGAATTCTTGATATTACTTGAGGAGGAATGCTCGGATGGACAAACCGATAGGATGGAGCATCAAATACATTGACTGTGCAGGGCAAAACCCAAGTCTCTCCTTCCCTTTCCGGTTTGATTAATTGTAGAAAGATAAAACTTTGTATTCTTAGGATATTCAAGCTCCTCCTATGAAGAGATATGAGACTGCATTTATAGAGCTTGTTAAGGTTTCGCGATTAATTAGGCCATGCTTGTTGGTAGTTGTCCTGATAGAAGAGGCCCAAATGGGTCTACTTTAAGAGTTTGTTTTACCTTTTGATCTCGAGAGTTCATTGATCTTTCAGAAACGAGTCTTGTGAGTATTGGCTTGAATAAGCTCATCTCTTATGTCATGATATCGTCCTATAATAACTCATCAAATTTTCAAGTTATCCCTCACGATGGATGGATATGATAGAATTTGGCCTGAGTTGGGACTCTATTGGGTGTAGAAATGCCTATGTAATAAGCATCAGGAAAAGTTTTTGGCAATTGGCTCATGGTGCCTTAATTAGCTTAGGTTTTGACAACCAAGACTTCCTAGTTATGCAAATGGCTGAAGTTTCTATAACCTTACCAATGGTATGTTACCAAACAAACTCAATCAATTCTAGCATATGCAATATGTTTGTAAGAGTAAGAATTTTTAAGAGACCATGTTTTTGTTCATTCTTTTTCCAATAAAGCTTGGTCAGTTGATCGAATTTTATTGACAGAGATTGTGATGACAATTTTTATGGCTCTTTGGTCATTCTGTCCATCCAAGTTCCATGAGGCAGGGTCTCTTCTTCACTAAGGAGCTTAAGCTTTAGAAAGCTTTCTAAATTGCAAGCGCACATGACAAATTCAAATGAATTGCATATTTCATTGTGTATTTTGTTTTCAAAATCATATTCTCAGCGAACGAATACAATTGGTCATGGGACACCCTGTTAGCATACTCATCATGGGGTTGAAAATGTGGAAACAAAAAATAAAATAAATAACCCACCGACAAATCGGCCACTAGTTTTTGTTAGAATTAACGATCTTGACCAAGATTAAAGTCGCATCCACATTGTAAGCAAGACTCGGGGATAGTTGAACAAGGTATTAGTGACCGCCGCATTTTTAAGCAATGACTAAGGGATAATTAACAACAAAATCAAAATATACAACCTGAAATCAAAGAATCCCAAGCTACAACCAAAGAGCTGTAGGACTTGAAAACTACGTAAAGCTTCACTCCGATTATCATGTAAAACACTTCGCGAAACTTAGTCCGCAAGCCAGATAACCGCGCCCCTAGGAGTCGCAGTTCCATTTGGCCACAAACTTCAACTAGCAGGCAACTTGCAAAAGGAACCGCCAAATAAGCCCTCGTATCTGCCAAACAACCTGGTAATGAGAACATCGGGTAACTATCTTTCACATCACAACAAATAAACACCATAAGTAAGTCTGTCATTATAGAATGTAACGAGCGAAACATTCTTCCAGAGGCAAAGTCCATGATAGAAAAATAAAAAATTCAAAATAAGATACAGCTCAAGCTCGCGCACTAGTGGAGCTCAACAGCTCGACTCGGGAGACGGAGGTTCAGGTGCTAGAGGCGGAGGCTGCTCGGGACCCAGCAGTTGTGATCGGTTGGGCTCGTGGGGATGCGGAGACGGTGAGGATGCCACTGGTGTATTTAGTCTCGCGAGGCTCCTCCACTTCTGCTTCAAAATCATGAGCGAAGTGGCCGAGCGCGAAACTAAAACCCGAGCCCAAACGGGAAAGGCACGACCGCCGTGAGGACGAAGACAAAAAGGAGTAGACCGGAGGCTTGAGGGGGGGGGGGGAGTGAGAAATCAAGTTGCATAAGGAAGGAGATGAAGACAAAAAGGAGTAAGAAAAAGGCTTGAAAGGCAACAAGTTTTGTTTTCAAAAGATGAAAGAGAGAGGACATGCAATTAATGCCGGCAATAAATCTTTGCTTCTTCCCAAGCCTTTTCGCGACCAGCGCTAGAGGAGAGAGGAAAGATGCGCTTCAAATTAAAATTTTTCGTTCCGCGTCAGAAGACACGCGTCCATTTATGAGTGGAGCCAACTAAGTTTACGCACGCCACGTAGGCTGATGACCTAGTGGTTGCTAACCACTGAATATTTTCTCCCTTGAACAAGGGAAGGTAAGAAATTTCATCTATCTCTTAACCTACGTTTTGATAATAATCAAATTACCTTAGGCTTGGTTCTCAGATTAAACTTAAAATAAAATCAATTTGATTCTCAATTCAAAAAATGGGAAACCCAGCCCGAACAAGATAGATTTTCCATATCTTAATGTGACTTTAAAGTATGGGTGATTAGTTTCCCGGACGATTTAGTTCCCCTCGAAAATCGAGAATTGGATCGGTGAGACCGGTTTCCTTTCTTTAGGACCGTGGACCAGGGCACCAAAGTCTTGAATAAGATCATACCAAACCCATTGATCTGGTTCGGTTCCTAGGCTGTCTAATGAGACCGAAAAAAATTTAAAGAGAAAACTAAAAAACTTCTCATTGGACTGGTCGTCGGCCACAGTTACTCATGGAACCAATCAAAAGAAGATAAAAAAGAAGATGAAGATGGCAAAGGAAGAAGGACTAAGTGGGCATGGTGTCTGCTCCTCTAAGTTTCTCTCTAAATCTTTCCCTCCTCTTCGACAACTCCCTCCCTTCGCTTCCACCTCTATCTTCGCCCTATCCCTAGCTCCTCAAGAGGCTCCCTGTTTGGAAGCTCCATAATGGCATCTTGAGGGCGTCTATTGAAGGTTCCTTTCTCATATCCAAAATGGTCTTTTGTATGTGCAATTGAAAATTGGTCTAACATTGGAAGGGTGATGCAGTGTGGAATCTATGAACCTTTTTGTTGATTTGTTCGTTTAATTTCTCGATAGTTGTTGTGTGTCGTTTTGTGGTCTCTGAACCTTTTCTTGATTGGAGATTCGTGTGACTTTCCACAGAGAGAGAGAGAGAGAGAGAGAGAGAGCCCAATTGGATTTTTCTTTCATGACTGTAAAAGAAAAATGGTCAGTCCAATGGTCCGGTCCGAGGTCGGTCCAAGTGATTGGCCCGATTCCGCCATACTTGAAATCAATAACAGGTTCTATTTTTTGGAACCGTGAATTATATCAAAACTTTCAAGAATCAAACTAACTCGGTCGGTCCGGGCGGTTGGTAAGTTGGAATTTTTATTGTGCTCACCCTTCTCAAGGTCGGTCGCCTCGTACTTGAGACGAGGCCATTTATTTCTATTTCCTTTTCTTGTTGCCTAATAATAAAAGCTTCTTTACCATTCGTGGCCAGGAAAAAACCAAAAGGGAAATCATCAAATTACCATTAGCCCCAGAAGAAGGGCAAAGAAAGAGGCACCACTTCGCCCATGGAGAAAGGGCATTGTGGGTATTCAGCTTTTGGATTGCCCCCTCTCTTCTCGCTTGTCCATAAGGAACCCGCAAGCAACGACCCCTCAGAGGAAAAAAAAACCCTAGAAACGCCTCTCGGTGTTCTTCCCCCCAAAATGCATCCGGCGTCGGAGTAGAAACCCCGCCATTCCCTCCGCCGTTCGCCTCCGTTTACCGCCCCCGACCCGCGTCGCCGCTTCCCGGAAAATTGAGATCCGCTCGGGGTCCATCGCTCTCGCGCGTGCGTTTTTCTCTGCTTTTTCCTGCCTCGTTTCAGAGTGTTGTTTTCTCTGTGTGTGTTTACAGGAAAAGCAAGGCGGGGGAGTTGGGAGCTGGGGTTTGAGCTCGGGATTTTTTGGAGGCTCTGTTTGAGTGGTGCTGTTTTTGGGTTTTTTTGCGATTTCTGTCGGATCTTGGTAATAAGCGGGCTTTCTGCTGCTCAATTAGGGTTTCGCGCCACCGGAAGGCGGACATTCTCGTAAGTTGCTGCTCAATGTATCTCCTTTGCGATTGCTTTCTGTGGTGTTGTTTTTCTCCTCTCTTTTGTCCGGGGAGATAGTTCCTTCATTGTTTACCGCTCCTTGTTCTTTTGACATTTTTGGCTCCCTAGTGTTAATGTGCGAATGCCTTCATTGTGCCGTAACTTATTTTATTTTATAGTTTTACCATTTTTTGTTTCTGTGAAGATGGTATTGGATTATTGGTTTGTTTGCTTGTTTCGGTGCGTGGATTCTGGAATCATTTAGATGGGAATTTCGTGATAATTGAGTGCTGTTTGAAGAATTTCTCGCAAAAGCAAGCTCGGGCCTTATTTTCCCCCCGCCATGTCTGTTTATCAGCGTAGACATGCTTTGTCATTCATCGTTTACTGTGGTTTTATGTTTGAGTCTTTAAATTTTTGGGCCTTTCTTATGTCTTGTGCTAAAGTATACTTTATTGTGAGTAACTTTATACAAAATGTAATTTTATACGAATTTTGTTCTTGAAGAGGTCGAATTTTGTTGGTTACATAGGCAAAATGGAAATTGTCACATTTCTTTTCTCTAGGGCTTGTATTTGTACTCTTTCTTTTGATTTCGACGTGGTGGGTGTATTTTGGAATGCACTACTGGAGAACTCTATTATAGTAAGACTTTTTAGTCATGATTTAGTACTCACAAATTTGCAGTTTTGGCTATGGAAATGAATCAATTTAGCTTTGTTGTTGTTATTTGGTTTCTTTGGTAATATTAGTTAGCTTGTATTGTTTATTTTACTCTCTCTCTCTCTCTCTCTCTCTCTCTCTGTGTAGGGGTCACTGTGTCTTATTTATAGGATGCCTTGACTATTTAGTTACATATAACCTACTGAACTTTGAGATATAAGTATTTAATGTGATCTTGACTCACATGAAGTATCCGTTTCATTGTTGGTGGTGTAGATGCACTGATATTACCCTTATTTCCTATTTAGATTAGCTAGTATGAATATTAACTTGTACAATGTAGCTTGAGAATGACCTTGTATGAAGCCTCACGTTCTTTGGAGTTTGATCTGTGGACTACTTATTTCTCTATAGCCCTTAGACTTTCCAATTTGGATTCTCTGGCAATCTTACTAAGGTTAGTGGCACCGATTCTCATGATGCCAGAATTCTTATTTATGGTCCTTAAATTTCTGAGCGAGGTCCCTTTTTTAGTCATGATGAGGAGCTGACATATTAAGTTGATAGAATTGATCTGAACAAATGTACTTCTCTAATACTCTCTTGCGTAACCTCGAATGTTGTACTTATATGTGGGACAGCTTCATGGTTGCATGTTTTGTTTGCCTTTTCATGTTGCATTCGGGGATGTTGAGAAGGACAAATGGTGTTATATTATGTCACGTTACTTCTGGATTCTGACAGCTTAGTGACTAATCCTGTTTGTTGGTAATTTGATAGGCTGTGAAAGATCAGTCATATCTGGAAAAAAATTTCCAATTCTAGAAGATGTCATCATATCCAATTCTTGGCAACCGGCCTATTGACCAGTGGAAGGTGACAGAGTTGAAGGAAGAGCTTAAGAGACGGAAGTTGACTACAAGAGGTCTGAAGGAGGACTTGGTAAAGCGCTTGGCCGAAGCAGTTAATATTGAAAGGGAAAATGCGGAAAACGAGAAGCAAGTGGAAACTGGATTTAGGTCTGACCCACAGCCTGAAATTACTGCTCAAGATGCAGCAGATCCTGTTACATTTCAGAGTGCGGAAAGTGCGGATGATGGTGGTAAAAAAAATGATGAGTTGCTTTATAATGATGTTGATGGTGGAAATAGGAGAGAGGTTGATTCTAAAGTTCAGATTGATATCAATGACAGTTTTCCAGTCCTAGATCAACCTGCTCCAGAAGGCAAAATTGTAAACATTGGTCATTTGGGGAAAGGGGAGGAGGAGCTGGTTTTGGGGAAAAGGGAGGAGGAGCTGGTTTTGGGGAAAGGGGAGGAGCTGGTTGCTCCTACTTTTGTCGAAGCCAGTATTCCAATCACTGTGACCAGTACGCCCGATGTCACATCAGGTGACCGAGAACTACAAAATCTTGAGACAAAGGAGGAGAACAGAAATTCAAAGATCGAGCTGGAGAATGAGCATTTGAAGCCTCTGCAAGAGGATGCCGTCTTTGATTCACCTGCCCCAACTAACCAGGTATCTGAGGTCAGCCCTTCTCTAGGGTTTCAAGTAAGATCTGATTCTATTTCTGCTGATTCTGTGTCAATTAATGAAAAGAATGAATTTAAGGATAATATAATTGCTGATAATGTAAAATTAGAGCTAGATGTTAAGCCGGAGATGGTGGAAGTGGAACCACTGTCCAGCAATGTCGACCCAGTTGGTGGCGAATCACATCTTATGGATGTTGAAGAGCCACCTGAGAACAATTTAGCTGTTGAGATTAAAGAAGACAATGATGCTGCAAATGCAGACATGAACAAAATCAATGAGATTACAGATGTGGGGGACTCGGAAAAGTTAAATTTAGATCGAAGTTCAGGTGATGATTCACTGGATGAAGATGTGTTGGATAGTAAGCACATTGATTCAAAGCCTGTCTCTGATGAAGTTGGAGGTGGAAGTGAGAAAAAGGAAGTCGCACCTGTTAAGGAGGAAAGTCCTGTTGATATCATGGGATATGCTGACACGAAGGATGTCATTGTGGAGAGAAATGGTCAGCCTTTGCTTGCAGAGAAACGAAAGCTTCTTGGTATGCCTTTTACAAAGAAAAAGTTTTCAACCTGCTTCGATCTAGCAGTTTCTCTTATGCATCTCTGCACATTCCTTGATTAACTGTGTTGCTCACCTGACATTCTTGCATCAAGCTGACAGATTTTGTTAGCACAGACTAGTGTCCTCAGATTTCCAATCTGAACAAGGCTTTTATTTTTAAGAGACATCTATTTCTGGACAGTTTCAGCTTGGATTGTTCTTTTTTCCGTTATTGGGACTTCCCAGTTTTATGCTTCTGTCGAATTACTGATAAGCAACATGATAGTTTGATACTTCTTTGCAATAATTTAGTGTGCAAGCACTCAACTGCTCATGAAGATAGAGGGGATGCATATCGGTAATGTTGGTAATATAGAAAAGGGCTGTTGTTTGTTCTGGAGGAATCAATGATATTCTGATCAATAAAGGGTTAAGAGCAGATGGTTGATTGCTGATGGAGATGTTTAGTGGAGTTTTTAAGAAGTAGGAAGTTCCCATGCCATAGATATTTGCAAGCATCACTATAATAAGAGTCCTAGACTATTGTGATACTACTTTATAAGAATTAGTTTTCTTAATCATTACACTAAGGTGTAGATTGAGTCGGAAGATACCTAAGAAATTCTTGATGCTTGGTGGACACTCGCTTGTAAGTAATTTGTCTATCATTTAGATGTGTTTCAATTTAGTAGGTTGACTACAATGATCAGCTGACTCTTGTATGACAATTCAGATCTTGTTTGATTTATTTTTTGAGTATAAGCTTTGATTTCTCTGTTTCTGCTATTTATGTTTGCTTGGTCAATCTATGGCTACATGGTGTTTCGCTTCTGCTTTTCGTGTTTGCATCTGCGTGCATGTATGAACTTCAATGTTTTTGTTAAATCTGTCATCCATAAGCACGGAAGCTGTTTGTCTTCTCACCTTTATACTGTTAAATCCATATGATAAAAAAGCTTATTATCTATGATTGGCGATCTATGTATGCTAAAAAAAGATCGAGCTTTTTAGATAATTTTGATATAATAACCTGCTGTTTTCAGATCAAGGAGGCAATGGAAGTACTGATCCTGCAAAGAGGCAGCGGAGGTGGAAATCTGAGAGTGTCAAAGATGTTGAACCACAGCGCTCAAATGTTACACCTGTAACAACACCTAGGGATGGAGCCCAGACTCATTCTTTTAGGCCTACCTTCTCTAGGTCTAACTCTGCAGTTAGTGATGACACTCCTAAGGAGCGTACTGGTAATTTTTTGTTATTTCATTATATTGAGCATGTTTGACACTATCCAAGTCAGTTTATCATGCTTAAAATTATTTCTTGTTCTTTTGTTTTTACTTTTTAATTCTTGGGGACAGTTCCACCACCACAAAATCCTCCAACCACTTCCCTCAGAATCGATCGGTTTTTGCGTCCTTTTACTCTGAAAGCTGTCCAAGAGCTTCTAGGAAAAACTGGTTCGGTTACCAGCTTCTGGATGGACCAGATCAAGACCCACTGCTATGTTACAGTAAGATATCTTTTATTCTCTCCGTGGGGTTAAGGATTTGCATTTATGCAGGTGTGGCAGTGTAGAGTGAACCTTATGGATTTCTTGTGTCAATTTCTTGTTTTTCCAATCAGTATTCTTCCATGGAAGAAGCCATCGAGACGCGAAATGCTGTGTATAATCTTCAATGGCCCTCAAATGGCGGTCGCCAACTTGTGGCCGAGTTTGTTGACCCCCAAGAAGTAAAAGCACGGCTGGAGGCTCCTCCAACTCCATCAACACCCAAACCATTGCCTCTGCCAGATTTAGCTCCGACTGCACCTCTTAATATCGGTCCGACTGCTGTTGCTCCACCGACCTTGCAGCCCCAGCCATCTCCCCGCCAACTGCCTCTTAGGCAGCAGCAGCTGCCTCCACCACCACCTCTTCTGCACCCACAAGCAAAGGCTTCACAAGAAAGGGATCGGCTCCCCCTCCCGCCGCCACCTCCTCCACTTTCTGATAAAGTTGACCCTACCATCGTCACTCTAGATGTTCTCTTCAAGAAGACAAAAGCCTCTCCCCGGATATACTACTTGCCATTGTCCGAGGATCAGGTTGCAGCCAAATTAGCAGCACAGAGGAGAACTGGCAGGCAGTAGGGACTCTCTGCTGGCTTTGAGTTTTCAGTCAGTAGGAATCGTTGAACGAGCATGGTATTATTTAGTTAGGTTTGTGCAGATACCTAGGTGTTGGAACTTTCTAGGCCAGGGTTGTGCATGAGGATCTGGGTATTGTGGAAGCGGATTCTCTGTAACACTTCTTTTTATCTCGAGTCTTGTCGGGCAGCGTCTGAATAACCCTAACCCTCGTGTGGTTGTTGACAGCTCGATTTGATTGATTGTCTTTGAACCTTTTGTTTCAGGTAAATCGAGAAATTCTATCCATCTCTCTTGTTAAAGGAGTGAAAACTTGCAAAATAATGCCATGTATTCTGAAGGTATAATAAAGTTCCTTGGTGTTCTTGCCATTTCGAGGATGTCCCCAACTCAGACGTTGAACAAAGCCAGACAGGCTTCTCTGTCTCTTACGTTGGGCTAGTGAAAGTGAAAAAAGTGTCGTGAGATTGGGATTCACTCAGGCTATCTACGCATCATGGCAGTCCTCTCTACAATCATGTTTTTTCCACATTTGTGTATACACATAGTTACATTTAAAAGATTGCAAGGAGGTGATACCGCCGGCATGAGATTACGAAGTGATAAGTGGGGCTGGTAATTCATGTTCATGCGTCTAAATCGTGTTCTACGACCATGTTTAACTTGTTCCGTTTATGCCAGAAGATAGGCAGCTGTGACAAAGGGGGAATTTAACATTTGTGATGCAGACAGATATGTACTCTTTGCATGGCCGAATTTTGAAGCACTCAATTGCAATGTACCAAAAGGGAAAGTTCTAGGACGAGAAGATATTAGGTGGTCCGGGCGCAGTGTGCCCGGGCCACTAGGAGGGGGCCATCTGGTGGTGGGCCCCATTAGTGGCTGGGTGCACTACGCTCAGACCACTATAAATTTTCCTGTCTAGGCCGACTCCAACATTTGCCACGTGTTGTTTTTGTGATGGGTCCATGTGGCCTTCTTGATAATGAGAAATGAAGAAGTGATTTAGCTGAAGCCGGGTCGCTTCTATGATGTGAAGGCCTCGAGTTCGTGTCTTATTGTATCAGCCTTTGTATTATTTGCTGCTCGAGGCATTGGGCCCTTTTGTTTCCCTTCAGCAAAATTGTTCATTTCCTTTTTATTCTCAACAAATATAAAATTATGTGAACAAGAAGACAACAATGCTTTTTAACAAAAGATGTACTTATCTTTGTGTTAGCGGCACAACGCGAATAGTTTTCTAATTCTATATATTTAATTTTTTATAGCCACAAACATATTTTGTTCTTTTTGGGCCAAACGAATATACCTTAGTTAGGATAAGCAGATTAAGTATTCAAATCGTTCAAAATATTCGATTAAGATTATGAGTTTTCTTTCTTCAAATAATTCTGTCCTTTTCCACACTTCTTTCGCAATATTTATATTAAGCTATCGACCAATTTGTAATTAGACAATACCCGAATATATAAAAGTCGATAAACTCATTATAACAAACCGGTCATGATAAATAGATAACGATGATGATGGAGGGCCTCACAACATGTACAACTACATAAAAAGGTAAACCACTAAAAGAAGAAGAAGATGAAGAAGAAGAACAGGAGGAGGAAGCAGCCTTCAAAAGAATTAGTAAAATGCCATAATTCCCTAATTAATGGGGGATTGCAAAGGGCAACAAATAATAATTACAAAAGTCAAATATATTGACCGGCCCATAAATATTAAAAGGAAAACAGGAAATCAATTCCAAAATGGTGTTTTAATCGAGAAGAAACGGGAAACACCGTCGTCTTCTGCTCTCTCTGCAATTTGAAATTTTGAATTAGGGCTCGCTGAGTTCCAGTTCCTTCCGCTCGAAGTCTCTCTCTGCAATCTCTCCTTCTCTCCCTCTCTCCTCCAAGGCTTGTCTCTGCGGGTAATCGATCGCCGAACACAATCCCTCTTCCCTCGCTCTCTTCCTGTGGGTGTAGAGTCGAAGAATGTTCTGTGGCTTGAAGATTTGTGTCCTCGCGCGTCGATTGATTGCCGATGCTTCGAATTCGCTGCACCATGCATATCTCTTGGCTATTTGTACATTTGTGTAATGGGTTTGGTTTGCTTTGATTGTTGGCATCAAATGTTTTCATGGGTGGTGATATGTATCCCGGAGTTGTCCTCTTGAGGTTTGCATTGCGGTGCTCTTTGCGGCGCGGCTATAGTGTCCTTAAGCAGTTAGGTTGATTGGGCATGACCAAGATATATGTTATCAGATGATTTTGCCTGTCGTGGGTCTCTCTTGTCTAGTCTGGCGAGTTATAATATTCTTTTAGTTGGGAACAATTACTTCTGCAGGTTTACTGTTGGCAAATAGTTCACATTCCTTATGTTATGTCTTTCTTGTCGTTGGCCAATCATTTGATTACAAATTGTAAGTTCTGTTGATCTCTATGGTAGACCGCTTATCCCACCTATGGCTTCTACAGACTGGGAATGCCAAAGTGCTGACCGATTTGGTTTTAACTTACTCCCTAGGATCATCATCTGTCTAGGCTTGAATTAGGCAGCATATTTTCTATTTTGTTCTGTAAGAGTCTTCCAGAGTATTGAGATGAATCCGGTTGGAAGTGCTGCAGATTTCTCTCTTGTGTAGGTTGAACATCTACTTCAATGCTAGTGCTTCATGCTGTGTTTCTACCAGAGATTCCTGTCAGAACAGATGTTTTCTTGGCCTGCAATTGTTAGTGTTTATTTGCTTATGATATTAATTAGCCATATAAGTGGGAGGCTTATGAAACTACTGCTTACTAGGGAGTATTACTTCCCTTAAAACCCTTGCCTGCACCTTGATGACAAACTGAGCCTGCTATTTTCAATGGTTTTAATGCACCAATTTTGTGTACTCATTTGAAAAGAATAGATATGAAGTAATGTAGGTCAAGTAGTAGAGCTAGAATAAGGATCACCTTTCAGATATTTATTGTAAAGATGCTGGTTCAAGCTCATCTAAGTTGTCCAGCTGATACAAGTTGTGCAATGCAATTTAGAAGTTCCTTTGCATGATCATTTCAAACTTGTCATTTTACTATTTGATCTTTAAATCCCACTTTATAGAGACCCTTCACTCGTTGCAATACAATTTTTGGCTTGTTTCCCTTAAATTGTCATGTAATAGTTCTTTTTCTGCATTTTCGTGCACAGGGCATTTTTTTCACACCTTTTTCCTACTCATTTACTATTCCTTATCATCATTTCACTGTTCACTGCAGCAATTTGGCATTGACGGATGGCAAGTAGATCAGCAAGCATGAAAGGTTTCTTTAAGCAGAAGAAGAACACAAAATCCACTTCCAGTAAGAAGGGCTCTTCCAAAAGATCACCAACTAATGCCTCAACTGTTGGTTCTGATGTGACTCAACCGCCTGCCCTCATATCCCATGGCTTCCTTGACCTGAAAGGTCTCTCTCTCTCTCTCTCACACACATACACACACACACAAACACACACTTGATCTATAATGCTACTTTTGTGTTAATGTCATGTGGTCCTGTGGACTTGTGCCTGGTTCACTAAGTGGTACTCTACTGGATCCTCTGAAGAAATTCCAGATACATACATGATGATGTACAAACTAAACTCACTTGGAGAAAGTTCCATAAAACGGTGTGAAGGCTGTTGAAGAAATTCAATAATTTCTTTTTCTGCCCAAGAAGGTTTAGCACTCTTTCTGTTGCACTCAAATGGGCACTTTATGATTTTGCAGATGATCACGACCAAGCAGAGGAAGTGCTGAGGCAGTTTGACATGAATATGGCTTATGGACCATGTCTTGGAATGACTCGACTGTCTCGCTGGGAGCGTGCTCAGAAACTTGGTTTGAACCCTCCAAAAGAAGTCGAGGTCCTCTTGAAAGGTGGAAGAGTCAGTTCCGAGTGCCTGTGGGATGGACGCGTTTAGAACTATACATTTCGCTCTCTGGGATGTACTGCTTTCTGTATGTGATATATTTTGGACTCTTGAACGGTATTTTCAGTTGCTGTCCTTAGTTCTTGGCGTACCTAGCTGTGCTCTTCTGTCTCGAGAAATACAACGACCAGTTGATTGATGTCTGTAGGATCTGGCTCTCTGACTAGTTTTTTATGCCAGTTAACTGAATATTCATGCTTAGAGACATGTTACATTGGGTTGGCATCGGAGATAGGGGGATGAAGATTTCATGAAATCGATTCGGGTGAACTTGAGTGCAGTTTCTGTTGTATGGTTCAGTTTCTTATGATCGCTAACGTTGTTTCGAATTGACAGTATACCATATTAATAGCTCGTGGTGATTCTGGACGACTTAAAAGAAGATCAAATAATTGTCTTCTCTTTGTTCTTCATGTGGATGATTATTTATATCCTAGTGGGTGATCCCCTGATGTGCGGGGATTGTAAGTCCACTCGAAAGACCAATGCCAGAAAACAAGAACTTATATTATTATCTGGAGAAATATAATCATATTTTTCAAAGAACCGAAAAAAGGGAAAAGTCACTAAAAATCTCAAATTATGATTAAAACAAATCTCAAATTTTTGTCCATATAACATATTTATCCTTTATTAGGATTCCCGCTAGAAATACCGTCAAAAATTATAGGTAGCCGCGTGAATGACAGAATATAAAGAGTGTTCACTAGGCTTCGGAGCAACAAAGCATGTCTGATATCTAACGTAGCTGAAGAATTACAAACGACGTTGTGGCCTTATCTCAGTTGCTTCATGTTCAAAACTCCACGGCTGCGTGCTGGAGAGCTCTTTGAAGCTCCATCATGAGCCGTTTGCTTTCTCTCTCTCTCTCTCTCTCTCTCTTCCCGCTTGAAAGCTCCATTGCTCCACAGTCCTCTCGTTTTGTCATGATATCATGCGGCCTTGTGGACTGGTGCCTGGTTCACTAAATGGTACTCTACTGGGTTTTCTGAGAAGCATGATGATTTACAAACTAAAAGTCCCTTGGTAGAAAGTTTCGTAAAGCAGTGTGAAGGCGGCTTATGAGAAACATCTTAATGTTTGACAATGTTTTTTTTTCTGCCCACGGAAGTTTAGCACTGTTTCTGTTGCACTAAAGTGGGCTGTCTATGATTTTGCAGATGATCACGACCAAGCAGAGCAAGTGCTGAGGCAGTTTGACATGAACATGGCTTATGGACCATGTCTTGGAATGACTCGACTGACCCGCTGGGAGCGTGCTCAGAAACTCGGTTTGACCCTCCTAAAGAAGTCGAGGCCCTCTTGAAAGGTGGAAGAGCTAATTCCTAGTGCCCGTGGGATGGACGTGTCTAGAGCTATATCTTTCACTCTCTGGGGTATATTGCTTCCTCTCTGTAATGTGCTGTGGAGTCTCAAACAGTTCCTTCAGTAAGCATCCTCAGTTGTCGGTGCGCCCAGCTGTGCACTTTTGTCTCGACAATTACAAGGGCCAGTTGATTTATGCTGTGTGGGATCTGTCTCTGACTAGTTTTTAATGCCATCTAACCGAATTCTCATGCTTAGAGACATGTTTTCTTTGGGTTGGCATTAGAGATTGGTGGATGAGATTTTGGTGAAATCGATCTGGTTGAACATGAGCCGGTTTTTATTGTAGCGGTCAGTTTCTTATGATCACTAACATCGATTCAAATCGATAGTATACGCCATTAAAAGTTAAAGCATGATCTTATCTTCTCTTTCTTCTACATGTTTGGCGATATATATTTGGGATAATTATATAAATGATCACTAAACTTTGGCCATTTATGTGAGGCGATTTTTATATTTTCAAATTGTTCAATATAACTTTTGTAATTTATCTTAATGTGTAATTTTATATATGAAATTTTAATTTTTTTTAATGTGGCTTCTAAATTTTTAATAAATATTTATTTTTTATAACCGAGAACTCTACCACGGGCCCTTCGTGCTCGGATGGTACCGAAGGGCCATAAATATTCAATCTGATTATGAAATTATATGAAAAAGTTTATTGTCATCGGTAAATTTGAGTTAATGAAATGATAAAATCGAACAATTATAAAAAGTCTAGGAATTTATGTGAACATATATGAAAAGTTTCAATATTAATTTGAATAAGTTAAAAGTTGAAAAATAACATAATATATTTGATTAAAGATCAGTGACCACATAGATTTAGCGGCATCATTTTCCTTATCTATTTATGTTTTGGTCGCGATCTCATGATGGGTGGTTATTGTAAGTTTGTTCTTGAAAGAACAAATGCCAAAATAGCAAAATAAAGCCAACTTATATCCTATTTAAAAAAAAACCATCAAATCACACATCAACCCGTCGGATCTTTTGTTGCAAATCTCTTGCATCAGGAACAAGAGTACACAAAGTATGATTTAAAAGGAGCTTCTCTCTAATTAGAATGGGGGAAAATGATATTAAGTAGACAAGGGCATCACGTGATCATGTTTTTTCTCTGGTGGCAAAGTGCTACCTCGTTGAAGCACGTCTTTCATCCTTTAAATCCATTTGTGAAAAACTTCAATTTTCAAAATTTAAAATTATACATGGTTATAATATATAGTCATCAAGAAAAAGAAAGGATTTCCTTGTCCAAATACTTATTTTGATTCATGCAGAAAAAGTCCATTCACAAAATTTACAAGATTTTAGTAAGATTTTGCTTGAGGTTGTCAATGACTAACAGACTCTTTATTGTATATGTAGGTTCATTCAAAATTCTTCTGCACTATTTTTTGAACATATGCAGTCGATGAATTTCACCCTTTAACCTGATCCTGGCTTCAATGCTACTTTCGAAATGATAACATACTTAAATATTAAATCATACTTTCATCCTACATGAGCCTATTTACAAGCTTTATTAAATAACTATTTAAAACAATAACGTAAACATAATACAAAATATAGCCAATAAAGGATATGCACTATCAAAGGTGGTTGAGGGGAAAAGTACAAAAAAAGATCGTAAATCTATGTTGGCGGTGAAGCCAAATATTACGCAAATATTACGTAAGATATTACGTGAGAGTTATTTTGTCTTTTATATAGATTTGCTTTTAAGTTAAAAGCAATATCTTTATATTAGCAATATTACGTTTTCTATTTTAGCGTAAGATGTAAAAAGAAAGAGAAAAGAAAAAAGAGAGAAAAAAGAGAGTTTTTTTCTATGTGAGAGTTCTCAATCTCTTTGTACGCTGATCTTGAGAGAAGATCGTGGTTGTATTCATCTTTCTTCAAAGTTTAGTGGATTCGCAGAGTGCCTTTGCGCGGAGACGTAGCCCAAGTTTGGGTGAACTTCGATAACAAATTCTCTGGTGTCTTCTTCAGATTTGATTTCTTTATTATAATATTATGCCTGGGTAGATCGTTTGTTCGCGTAATTTTGTGGAATCGACGCGCGATTTCTTAACAACTGGTATCAGAGCCTGGCTTGGCTAATCGAGAGCATCGACGGTTTTTTCGGTGAAGTTCGATTGAAAGCAAACGGTATGGCAGAAGACAAAATCAGAATCGATAAATTCGATGGGCAGGATTTTGGATGGTGGAAACTTCAAATTGAAGATTATCTTTATCAGAAAGATCTTTATGCACCACTTGAGGGTTGGAAACCAGAGATGGCTGAAGAGGATTCGACAATAGAATCCAAATGGAAAATACTTGATCGAAAGGCGCTGGGTGCAATTCGTTTAGGATTAACGAAAAATACGGATTATCACATCGCGAAAGCAAAGACTGCAAAAGAAGCGATGGATATTCTTACGAATATTTATGAGAAGCCGTCTACGTCAAATCAGGTATTTTTATTGAAGAAATTAGTTAATATGAAATTATCTGACAGAGGTTCTGTGGCAGAGCATATTAACAATTTTACACAAGTCACAAGTCAGTTGGAATCCGCAGGCATAAATCTGGAAAGAAAGCTTCAAGCTTTATTATTTTTATGTTCTCTTCCAGAAAGTTATAATACTGCAGTGCAGGCTATTTCAAGCACCATGAAGGATGATTTGACTCTGGATGATGCTGTGAGTAGCATCATGGATGAAGAGATGCAAAGAAAAGTCTCAAGTAGAGATAATTTTTCAGCATCTTCATCTTCTATGATACTAGCTGTGGAAAACCGCAGAAGAAGTAAAAGCAGAGGAAAATTCATTTGGCGTGGTAGATCACAATCAAGGGGAAAGAGGCCAGTTGCAAAAGATGAGTGTTGGTTTTGTCATAAAACCGGACACCGAAGGTTTCAATGTGAAGCCTATTTAAAGAAGCAACATGATGAGAATCAAGGAGCTAACGTGGTTAGTGATGAACCATTAATAGAAAATTTGTGTTTATCTGCAGGGTCTGACTTGATGACAGACAAGTGGTTTATTGATTCTGGTGCTTCTTTTCATTGTACATCGCAAAGAGAAATATTTGTTGATTATGCCAGCGGAGATTTTGGGCAAGTGGTTGTGGGAAACGGCCACACGTGTCCAATTGTTGGCAAAGGAACTGCGACGTTGAATATTTCAGGTGGAGGACGTCTAGTTTTACGTGAAACTAGACATATTCCAGAATTGAAGAAAAATCTTATTTCAACTAGTAAACTTGACCAAGAAGGTTTTGTAACAACCTTTGGGCACGGAGAGTGGAAGATAAGCTCAGGGGGAAGAGTAGTAGCAAAGGGAAAGCGTACGGGTACACTTTACCTTCTCCAAGGAGACAACATCAGCGATATGGCTGCAACTACAGTGGCTACAGGTAATTTATCTACTCTTTGGCATTATCGTTTGGGGCATCTTGGTGAAAAAGGTGTAAAGCAATTACATTCAAGAAAATTGCTTCCAGGTTTACAAAAAGTTGAGTTAGATTTTTGTGAGAGTTGCATTTATGGAAAACAAAAAGCAGTAAGTTTTAAATTGAATGGGGGACAAAATAAAAATCAGAAATTAGAGTTGGTTCACACTGATGTATGGGGACTGGCACAGAAACTCTCTTATGGTGGTAAGAGATATTTTGTCACATTTATTGATGATGCAACAAGAAAGACTTGGGTTTATGCTCTGAAAGAAAAATCAGAAGCTTTTGGGATATTTAAAATGTGGAAAATCATGGTAGAAAAGGAAACAGGTTATCACGTAAAAAATTTGAAATCTGATAATGGCGGTGAATACACAAGTAAAGAATTTGCAGAATATTTGAGCCAAGAAGGCATACATGAGTTAAAAACCGTTCCTAGAACTCCTCAAGAAAATGGCGTTGCTGAGAGAATGAACAGGACCATTCTAGAACGCGCGAGATGCATGAGGCTACATGCGGGTCTCCCGCTACACTTATGGGCTGCTACAGTTGATGCTGCTGTTTATCTTATCAACAGAAGTCCATCTAGTGCGTTGGATGGAAAAATACCGCAAGAACAATGGTCAGGTAAAAAGATTAATTATTCTTACCTGAAAGTTTTTGGGTGTATTGCATATGCTTTGATTGACAGGGAAGATAGAAAGAAGCTTGATGCTAAGTCCCAAAAGTGCGTCTTTATCGGATATGGTGGCGATGAGTATGGCTACAGGCTTTGGGATTATGAGAATAACAAAGTCATCCGCAGTCGGAATATGGTATTCCATGAAGAAAAGATGTACAAGGATCGTCAGACAGAGCATGAAAAAGAAAAAGAGCCAGAATATGTTGAGTTAGATACAATGTCCGTGAAGATGATTCCGACAAATCAGGGTGCACGTGAAGAAGAGATTCAAGATGAATCTATTATCAATGAGGAGGAAATTCAAGAGGAACATAATGATTCAGAGGAAAATAATAACTCTGAAGAACCTACGTTGAGGAGGTCTACACGTGTGAGAAAGCCAAAGGTAATTGTTGATCCATCGTCATCAAATATTGTTCTGAGTCATGTCTTGTATACAGATTCGGGAGAACCGGAGACTTATGATGAGGTAAAGAAAGACACGTCTCACGTGAAGTGGGAGCATGCTATGAAAGACGAGATGAGCTCGTTAATGTAGAACAAAACTTGGGAGTTAACCAAGTTGCCCGCAGGTAAAAAAGCTTTATTAAATAAGTGGGTATACAGGATCAAAAATGAAGCTGATGGTAATATCAGATACAAGGCGAGGCTTGTAGTTAAAGGCTATTCTCAAAAAGAAGGTATTGATTACTCTGAAATATTTTCACCAGTAGTGAAGATGACATCAATAAGACTTTTATTGAGTATTGTTGCAGTGGAGGATTTTCATCTTGAGCAATTAGACATAAAACCAGCATTTTTACATGGTGACTTAGATGAAGAATTATACATGACGCAACCTAAAAGTTTTGAAATTCAAGGTAAGGAGCACATGGTATGTCGCTTGAAGAAAAGTTTTTATGGCTTAAAACAAGCTCTGCGACAGTGGTACCTAAAGTTTGATGGTTTCATGGAAGCAAACGGATTTACACATTGTGAGTCTGATCATTGTGTTTATTTTCACAAGTATAGCGATGGTGATATTGTGTATCTCTCTTTATATGTGGATGACATGCTAGTAGCTAGTTCTAATATGAAGAGAATCGCAGATGTGAAGAAGATGTTAGCATCACAGTTTGCTATGAAAGACTTGGGAGAAGCCAAGAATATTTTAGGCATGAAAATCATTAGAGATAGGAAAAATAAGAAATTATGGCTGTCGCAGGAGGATTATGTGAACAAGGTGTTAAAGAGATTTAACATGGATAAAGCAAAACCGGTTGCAACTCCTTTAGCGAATCACTTCAAACTTTCAAAAAGTTTGTGTCCGAGTACTCAAGCTTTGAGAGATGAGATGGCGGTAATTCCATATGCATCGGCAGTAGGGAGTTTGATGTATGCCATGGTAAGCACGAGACCAGATATTGCACAAGCAGTGGGAGTAGTAAGTCGATATATGCAGAATCCAGGCAAGGAGCATTGGAATGTAGTGAAGTGGATATTGAGATATCTAGCAGGTACATCAAATTATTCTCTTTGTTATGGTGGTACATCTCTAAAATTGGAAGGTTATGTAGATGCAAATCACATGGGTGATCCAGATAGTGGTGAGGATACCACTGGATATGTCTTTGCAGTTGCAGGTACAACAGTGAGTTGGGTATCTCAACTACAGCAAGTGGTGGCTCTATCGACGACGGAATCCGAGTATGTGGCGGTCACAGAAGCCTCCAAGGAAATCATATGGTTACAAGAGTACATGGATGAGTTACATCGAAAGCAGCCGGTGAGCACACTATGGTGTGATTGTCAGAGTGCAGTGCTCTTAGCTAAGAATGCAGCTTATCACAAAAAGACGAGACATATCAAGAAGCGTTATCACTTCATCAGGAAAGCATTAAAAGATAATGAGTTGAAGCTACAAAAAATTGATGGCTCGAAGAATCCTGCTGACATGTTGACCAAGGTAGTAGACAGAGAAAAACATATTTTCTGTACTACTGCTATTGGTATTACTCCATGTTAATTGAAGAGGAGTAACGCAGAGGCACAAATTCCAGTTACTAGCTTTTGAAGAAGATGGCTGAAAAGTTGCTTGGTGCATCGAGTATATTTGTCTTCAAGTGGGAGATTGTTGGCGGTGAAGCCAAATATTACGTAAATATTACGTAAGATATTACGTGAGAGTTATTTTGTCTTTTATATAGATTTGCTTTTAAGTTAAAAGCAATATCTTTATATTAGCAATATTACGTTTTCTATTTTAGCGTAAGATGTAAAAAGAAAGAGAAAAGAAAAAAGAGAGAAAAAAGAGAGTTTTTTCTATGTGAGAGTTCTCAATCTCTTTGTGCGCTGATCTTAAGAGAAGATCGTGGTTGTATTCATCTTTCTTCAAAGTTTAGTGGATTTGCAGAGTGCCTCTACGCGGAGACGTAGCCCAAGTTTGGGTGAATTTCGATAACAAATTCTCTGGTGTCTTCTTCAGATTTGATTTTTTTATTATTATATTATGCCTGGGTAGATCGTTTGTTCGCGTGATTTTGTGGAATCGACGCGCGATTTCTTAACAATCTATTGGCTTGGTAATTCAATTATAAATTTTTCAATTGAACTAATTTAGTCATAAACATTTTTACATTAATATTAGTTCAGTCCATCTGACTAATTTAGATATGAAATTGCTGGCATGGTCGTTGATAATCTTATGCGGTACGACCGTCACTATTATGTATATTTTTATATCTTTTAATATATATTTTATTTCTTTGTAAAAGTAACTTTAGAATGCTTGTCGATGATTACACACCCTTCACATAATTGATCAGGTTGATCAAGAAATGGTAAGCCATAAACCATCTTTTTGGGGAATAGCAAATTTAATCTACCGAAATTGACATGGCCAAACCTCAAATACTGCGACCATGAAGGATCAGTTGTGCATGCCTTTAAGCATTGAGTCATTTCAATTTTTATATTGGGAATGAAAAAACCATCACAAGCTCATGAGTTTACTTGAAATTTTTGGTATACAATGATAAAATGATATGTACCATTTTTCAAATAAGTTAGAATTATACATTTGCCTTTGATAAGAATTTTGGAATTTATCATCGAACGGGACTTTTCCCTTAATTATTTCATCTAACTAGCAAACATCTCCTTTTGCCCACACATGTTATTACTTACACTACTGTCCAAGAACCAAGTATCACTTTGTTCACCTTCATCTTTTTTGAATGCCAATAAAAGAACTTGATCTACATCATTTGCCAAGTTTGCCCTTTTGTCTGCTCTGCTACCTTTATTGTACCAACAAGCAAAATTATAATGGCCAAGTTTATCGCAATGATAACATCAAATGTTAGATTTTATCATATTATTGGTCTCTTGAGTTCTTTCCTGAATATATTATTGCTTATAGTATCCACTATTCTTTTGAGCAATATCTCCTCTGCAATATCCACGACTTCTAACTTGAAAGCAATTTGCCTCGACCTCAATCACGATCTTTATTATTTCCCTTTTAATGATGTCCTTTGGGTGGCACCTTCATGGTCACTCCTCCATGGGGTGGGGAGGGGGCCGACTTTATGCGAACGGGGAATGGATCCCTTGCACTAAGTGCATGGATGATCTGCAAATTCCAACCACCCAATATACTGCCCCCTCAAACATGGAAGCCCCCCTCCCCTCTATTCACCCTTGAATCCCCTGATCTCCCTGATAAGGAGATCAAGGGATCCAAATCCATGTGAACGTGGGAAATGTGGGCCAAACGAGTCTCGAGTGGGGCCCCCTCTCTCTCTTCTTGTGTACTCGCCACTCTCCATTCTTCATGCGCTTGCGTTTTTGTTGTTTTTTCCCATCTTTGAATGGAATCATCATGCGCTTTGGAGCCAGCGCGGACTTTCTTTTAGGGTCATGGGTCGCATCGTGATGACGGCGGTGGGTCTCGTTTCTCGTTTACCCATTTGGCTCGTTCTCATCTCGAATGGTCAATTGAGTTTCGAGTACATCCTCCACCGGCTCATACTTGTTTTTCCCTTAATATTCCTTCATGGGCTTGCAATGAACCTAGAAGCTCATCTATCGTCATGGCGTCTAGATCTTTGGATTGTTCAATGCAATGCCAATGTGATCGTGCATCTTGTCTAAGGACCCTCAATAGCTCGAACATTTGAAATCTTCAATGTTTCTTTTCATCTAGTCAATTGCCATAACTCTTGTGAAGTAATTGTCGTGACCTACTAGTGCCTCCAAGGAAGAGGGACTGAAGTAGGCAGGTTTAGAGGTATTGTTCATAATAGGATCCGAGTTGGCATTCTTAAAAGACGGCTCAAATGCATCGCCTGATCGTAATCCAACTCGGTTCATCAATTACGAACATGGACTCTCTTAAGTCCAATCGCGTGATGTTAAGACGTTTTGATTTTAAAAAGTTCTTAAACAACCTAAATATTTCTAGGAGTGGCCACTTACCTATTAGGGTCGACTATAAACTAATCAAGACATGGGAGTCTCGTTTCAATCGCTACGGAACCAGAAATTCTAGCGTTCGGAGACTTATGTACACTTTAGGACCCTTTCACTACCTAACCAGTTCTTGATTCTATCTAAAATGGTTCTGCACTCTTACTATATAAGATCCTAAAATGTTATTAAAAGACACTAAGTGTGCATGCAATTATTTTTTTGAGATCATTTTTCATGCAAAATTAAGTTAAGGTGAAATTAATTTAGAAAAGAAATCAATACAGTGAAAGATAGTACGAAAAAGAAACACTCAATATATTGAGGTACGATCAGTAATAAACACTCAAATAATTGAATGTGACTATCCAATATTGAGGTACGATCAATAATAAACACTCAGATAATTGAATGCGATTACTCGATGAAGAGAGCGTAAAATCTGCAACTCGTTAGGTAATTAATAATACATGGTCTTATTATAAGTCTCGAGATATAATCTCTCGAAAGCTTGCTATTGGAAAATAAAAGTGGGCATGAATCTAATAAATTGATTCCAATGAAGTCTAAACTAGATGACACTAATCATTCGTCAAAATAAATGATACTAAGTCTAGGTTGATTTTATTAGACAAAACACATGCCAATTGGTTCGGATATATCAAAATTAGCATAATCTTAATGAACTAAGGCTAAGCTTTTACAAAATTAAGACTGGTAGGGACATCGGTCTAACACTACCAACTCTATGTGTGTCATCTCTAATCCAATTGTGTCAATTTTGACATTTAAATACTTATCCAATGCGTTCAATCAAAACAAAGCGTATGTAATACTCATATCAAATCAATCACGTGGCCTCGAGGTTGACATAATTTACTAATGCAATTCGATTATCTCAAGCCATCCCAATAAGCATCAAATCGTGCGTTGAGTCTAATCATGCATCTAAGAATTTACGAGCAAAGCTACATAAGACATGCAATCAGACTTAGAAGCATTGACGATTTCGATGTAAGGTCAGCTTTCCTAAGCAAAATGTCAGTTTTTTTTATTTTCAAAAATTTTTACAAATATATTATTTTATTATTTTACAATTATACATTATAATATTTAAAAGAGAGATCAGGTCAGGAACTGACACGGTTTCTCGCTGGGTTTTCAATGCAAAAGCCTAATTTTTTTAGTTTTCGGAGTTTTATTAATAAAAATAGTATATATTATAATTTTCAAAAAAGGGACCTTGGGTTCTCAGCTGGGTCTTCTTTGCAAAAATTAAACTTTCAAATTTAAGATTTTTTTTTCACAAAAATCATTGCTATTTATTATTAATTTTTATTTCCGAAAAATAAAAAGGCCCCTGGCTGGACTCTAGGGCTGGCCCAAACGTGGGTTGGAGAAGATCTTTGGGTCTTGGGTCAGGGGCACGAAATGGGCAATCAAATTGGTCCTCATTTCACAAAATTCAAACCCAATCTAAGCATTGAAAAATAAAGCAAATCCTAAATCTACTAAAAAGAGATACAAGCCCAACTCGACCACCGCAAGACCAAACTCAAGCCCACTCAACCAAAAACAAACCTAAACAATAATAGCGTTAAATAGGTGGGTCTGGTAAAAAAATAGTCATATTTATATTGATCCATTGAACCCGTTTTGACCTATTATCATACGATAAAATTCTAGCGATACATACTCGACCTGACCCATATTGCTAAAAACTTATATATTTAACTAAGTTTAAGAACATTTTTAAAATTTTTATTTATCTTATTTATTTTTGTTTTTTCTCTTTCAGTATTTGGCGAGGCTCTAGTTCACCAGATTTCAAGAAGCTTAACCTCACACGAAGCTCGAGATTTGCCAAGGCAAGGTTGAGCTCATTGAAATCCGATGAGTCTCAACCTTGGCAACCTCAAGCAATATTGCATTCTCAAGCATGTTCAACCTCTTCGCTAGATCCAGCATGGTCGAGTTGGCACTTCATGCCTTATGACTTGACTTCTCAAGCTTGTCTGATGTGAGAATTGAGTCTCGTTGATCAAAGGCGAGCTTGAGCTCATCGACCTCAATGTGGCTTGAGCTCGCTAATTTGGCGAGGTCTCAGCCTTCTCGAAACTTGGTGAACTCGTCCCTTGCCTCTTGGCCGACGACTAGCTGAGAAAGAGGGAAAAAAGAGAAAATGGAAGGAAAGAAAAAAGGGAAAAAAACATGATGATTTTTTTAAACTTATATATTTAACTAAGTTTCAAAAAATTTATTTCATGAGTTTTTTTAAATATATTATTAAATTTTTTTTATGAAATACAATTTAGTTAATAATTTTCTTAATTTTTCATAAATTTTTTTATTTTTGTTTTTTCTCTTCCAATTGTTGGTGAGGCTCCAGTTCACCATATTTCAACAAGTTTGACCTCATTGATATCACGTGAAGCTCAAGATTTGCAAAGGCAAGGTTGAGCTCGTCGGAATCCAATGAGTCTCAACCTCAGCAATCTCGAGTAGTATCACAGCCTTAGGCAAGCTCGACCTCTATGCCAGATCCAACAAGGTTGAGTTGGCACCTCATGCCTCATGACCTGGCTTCTCAAGCTCGTCCGAGGTGAGAATTGAGTCTTGTTGATCAAAGGCGAGCTTGAGCTCACCGACCTCAATTTTGGCGAGGTCTGAGCCTTCTCGAGACTTGGTGAGCTCATCCCCTGCCTCTTGGCCGGCGACTAGCTGAGAAAGAGGGAAAAAAGAGAAAATAGAAGGAAAGAAAAAAGGGAAAAAACATGATGATTTTTTTTTGAAACTTATATATTTAACTAAGTTTCAAAAAATTTATTTCATGAGTTTTTTTAGATATATTATTAAATTGTTTTTATGAAAAACAATTTAGTTAATAATTTTCTTAATTTTTCATAATTTTTTTATTTTTGTTTTTTCTCTTCCAATTGTTGGCGAGGCTCCAGTTCACCATATTTCAACAAGTTTGACCTCACCGACCTCACGCGAAGCTTGAGATTTGCCAAGGTAAGGTTGAGCTCGTCGGAATCCAATGAGTCTCAACCTCAGCAATCTCGAGTAGTATCGTAGCCTTAGGCAAGCTTGACCTCTCCGCCAGATGCAGCTCATGCCTCATGACCTGGCTTCTCAAGCTCGCCCGAGGTGAGAATTGAGTCTCGTTGATCAAAGGCGAGCTTGAGCTCACCGACCTCAATGTGGCTTGAGCTCGCTAATTTGGCGAAGTCTCAACCTCCTCGAAGCCTGGTGAGCTCGTCCTTTGCCTCTTGGCCGGCAACCAGCTGAGAAAGAGGGAAAAAAGAGAAAATGGAAGGAAGGAAAAAAGGGAAAAACATGATTTTTTTAAACTTATATATTTAACTAAGTTTCAGAAAATTTATTTCATGAGTTTTTTTAATTGTATTATTAAAATTTTTTTATGAAATACAATTTAGTTAATAATTTTCTTAAATTTTCATAATTTTTTTAATTTTGTTTTTTCTCTTCAATTGTTGGCGAGGCTCCAATTCATCATATTTCAACAAGTTTGACCTCACCAACCTCACGCGAAGCTTGAGATTCACCAAGCCAAGGTCGAGCTTGTCGGAATCCAATGAGTCTCAACCTCATCAATCTCGAGTACTATCGCAGCCTTAGGCAAGCTCGACCTTTCCACCAGATCCAACAAGGTTGAGTTGGCACCTCATGCCTCATGACCTGACTTCTCAAGCTCGTCCGAGGTGAGAATTGAGTCTCGTTGATCAAAGGTGAGCTTGAGCTCACCGACCTCAATGTGGCTTGAGCTCGCTAATTTGGCGAAGTCTCAACCTCCTCGGAGCCTGGTGAGCTTGTTCTTTACCTCTTGGCCGGCGACTAGCTAAGAAAGAGGGAAAAAAGAGAAAATGGAAGGAAAGAAAAAAGGGAAAAACATGATTTTTTTTAAAACTTATATATTTAACTAAGTTTTAGAAAATTTATTTCATGAGTTTTTTTAAATGTATTATTAAAATTTTTTTATGAAATACAATTTAGTTAATAATTTTCTTAAATTTTCATAATTTTTTTAATTTTGTTTTTTCTCTTCAATTGTTGGCGAGGCTCCAGTTCACCATATTTCAACAAGTTTGACCTCACTGACCTCACGCGAAGCTCGAGATTCGCCAAGTCCAGGTCAAGCTTGTTGGAATCCAATGAGTCTCAACCTCAGCAATCTCGAGTGGTATCACAGCATTAGGCAAGCTCGACCTCTTCACCAGATCCAACAAGGTTGAGTTGGCACCTCATGCCTCATGACCTGGCTTCTCAAGCTCGTCCAAGGTGAGAATTGAGTCTCGTCGATCAAAGGCAAGTATGAACACACTCACCTCAACGTGGCTCGAGCTCGCTAATTTGGCGAAGTCTCAACCTCCTCGGAGCCTAGTGAGCTCGTCCTTTGCCTCTTGGCTAGCGACGAGATGAGAAAGAGGGAAAAAGGAGAAAAAGGAAGGAAAGAGAAAAGGGAAAAAATGATGGAAGTTTTATTTTTGAAAATTAAAAATAATTAGAATATTGAATTTTTTTATAGTTTAAAAATGACTTGTTAATGATACTTAAAATCAATTAATTAATCAATTTATGACCATTTAGATCACACTCAAGACCAATTAGATTATTAAGCGACTGATTTAAGATCTGATTAATCTTTTAAGCTAATCCACTTATGATCACTATCATCTAATACAAGTTAAAATATGAATTTCCGACCCATTCTGCCACCTCTACTAAACGAGCCGAAATTAATCTGAAAAGCCCAAAACGCCCACAATCCACTACTCTTGGCCACCCAAACTCCTTGAGCAGCTCAAGGAAGACAAAGCACAACGGCCTTAGCACGACCAGCCTTAGGTCTGGATTTCTATTAGTTCGGCTCGAGACCTGGCTGACCTGACTCCTCCAATGGACCAAGAGGATCACCAATGACGCCGTCGGCCTGGCCTGATCGAATGCCTAGTCCAGTGACTGAAGCCGCTATTCTATCGCGCTCCTCTGTCCTCCTCCGGTCACCCAAAATGGCTACAGTGGGTTAGGGGGATGTAGAGAGACGGCCCGAAGTCCATGAGCGAGGAAAACAAAATACGGACAAAACTTGGGCACTCCATCAAACACGCGATGGGCGACGATCGAGAGGAAGTTTCAATTTCGCTCTAGATTTGAACCTAAGCCGAGGCTTGACAACTAGCCCGCTGAACACAACAAAGCACGAACAAGGTTCGACATAGCTGTAAGTTGAGGCTGGCCGATTGACTCAACGAAAATAAGAGTAAGGCCATGGGGGAATTCACCAAACGAGCGAGTGCCCCTACGCTCGGAGACGGAGACCACACGGCAAATTCAAGATAGTCGAACTATGGTCGCTTCGAACTATGGTCACTTTAGGTACCTAATGCGATCATAGTTCGACTACCTTAAACTCGCCGTCTTTCTATGATAGAAACACAAAGAATGAACTTACCAAGAATGTCGTTGGTAATCGTCGACGAGAATAGCGTCGGATCATCCGAAGCGGCTCGGACCTGATTTTATATCTTCCTCCCCTTCCACGCCTCTTTCTCTCTCTTTTCCTTTCTTCTCTTTTCTTCTTCTTCTTCTTCTCTCTCTCTCTCTCCTCTCTCTCTCTCTCTCTCTCTCTTCCCCCTTTCCACGAAGCTCCTCCCCCACTTTTTTTCCTTGACTTTTCTTCCCCCCTATCCACACGTCCTTCCATCAACTTTCTGTCCTAGTCTCGAATCTCTTCTTTTTTATTTCTTAATTGATTTTTTATTTTTTTTCGATTTTTGATGATTGAATACTTGTTTGGCCCTTCCCCAGAAATCCCGCCAAGTCCTTCAATCAGTCCCTTTTCCTTTTCCTTTTCTTTTTCTTAAAGGAAAATTTCTTATTTCTAATTGATAATAATTTTTCGAAAAAATTGAGCTAAAAATGACTTATCGAACTGAAAAAATTAGAAGTCGACGGTAATTAATAATCAATTCAGATTCTTTCATATGAATTACCTAGAATTTGCTCCGCAAAGTTCATAGGCGAATCTTCTTAACTTTTTCTCCCTTGGAGTATGTTACGAAGGATCTCCTAGGCCTCACTAAAAAGTGGTAGTGTTCGAAATCTTCTTGAACATAGAATCATTATAAGCTTGATAGACCATTGACATGGCATATTGTTCTTTTGCTTCAACCTTATCCAAGGCGTTCTTTGGGTTTAACCCAAGCTGACTTTGTCTTTTGACGGAAAAATTACCAATAAAATCCTAAATTTTTTTTCCACTTATGCCCCTTTTTTTTAAGCTGATTGAGTCTTAAACCTTTTATACATTTACCATTTAAGTCCTTCCGGCGAATTTTGGCCGGAAAATGCATACGTGGACCTCGCCAGTGATGACCGAACCTTGTCGGCAACGACGTGGTGACACGTGGCAATAAATTCCTTTCTTTTTTTTTTTCTTCTCTAGCCGCTCCAAAAGGTGGCGAAGCCCTTGCCAGTAACGGGCAAGGGCAACGGGGGCTGGGGAGGCCGTCGCCGCCCTCGCTTGTTGCCGGCGAGGGCCGAGCCAGGCCGCCCTCACCCAGATCTGGGCAGGGCAGGCCCTCGTCGGTGACGGACGAAGGTGGCAACGGCCTCCCTAGCCACTGCGGCCCTCGCCGCCCTTGCCCGTTGCCGGCGAGGGCTTCGCCGCCGTTGGGAGTGGCTGGAGCAATAAAAAAGAAGAAAAGAAGAAGAAGAAGAAAGAATTTTGTCGCCACGTGTCGCCCCGTCGCTGGCGAGATTCGGTTATCGCCGGCGAGGTCCTCGTATACATTTTCCGGCCAAAATCCGCCGGAAGGACTTAAATGGCAAAGTTGAAAAATATTTAGGACTCAATCGGGTTAAAGAAAGATTGAAGACTGAATCGATATAAGTGGTAAATGTTTAGGACTTTTTTGGCAATCTTCCCATCTTTTGGCTACATCATAGCATATGCTGACAAGTTCACCATAGGCACCGAGTAAGGCTTTCATTCTAATAGCCCAGTTACCGCAATTTATGGTAAGATGAGGTTATTGAAGCAGACATAAAACGGGACATAGAAATTCAAATCGTCAAGACATAGAAATACGTACAGACTCGTTAAAAAACAACACTAAAGACTCTTCTCAATTTATGCACAAGGAGCCGGACAGATATTAACATTAATCTTGTTTATCGACAACTCGTTTAATGAATCAGTAATCTCTTTGCTTTATCGCCAACTTCTAATGAACTTGGTCTAATTACTAAAGAATATTGACATCCGCGTCGGGTCAGTTTGTGGCCCCCTCGACGCTGTGGGGTGGCTCTCGTGATTGTTGTATTCTTGTGTGTGAGGAGACAGTGGGAGAGGGGTTTGCGTTCCAGATGGGCATGATGCACGATGCATGTGAAGCATGCATAAAATGGGATAATTCCCTTACGGACCGACATTTCGTCCGTAATGATCGGCCAGTGAAAGACAACCGGATCCGCCTGTAAGGGATAAGGAGTTCTGATTTCGTGAGGTTGGGGCCGATCTGGACCGGAGGGAGAATAGATCTTTCAAATTATAGAGAAAAGCCTTAAATAGAAGTAGCTGCTAAGTACAGTCAAATACGTCCATTGACGTGTGTTTCCCGTCAGTTGGGGAAAAAGATAAAAGAGAAGTTTACTAATTCGTCAATATGAACAGAAGAAAAGGTGTGAAAACCCAGTCACATTAGTGTTAGATAATTAATTCATGATAAATGATGAATTTGACTATTGTAACTTCCTCAAAAAGACATCCCAAGTCGATGATATGACGTCTTGAACTTATCCATTCCCTTACTCAATTAAGCAAAAGCAGAGCATAAGTGTGATACCTCTAATTCAATTTTGGACTTCTTAACCTGTGACTCCATGTGCTACGAAACAATTCCAACTATCTCATGTAAATGGAGGGGGAGAAAAGAAAATTATATCTTTGTTTCTGTAGATGTATATAATTTGAATCAATGAGACATGATTGGGGTTGATACTTGGGGACTCATTGGCCGACCTCTCCACTGAAACTAAAGAAGATGTGAACCTGGCTGAAATTTCAACACCTTTCCATCAAATCAACAGACGACGGAGGACTATAAAGTCGAGAAAGCCGTGATTTATGGGCGAGGCTGTCTGAAGCAAATGCTTTCTTCGTCCAACTTAGCCAAAGTCTTCACCAAATTAAAAAATGAGGGCTGCACATGGTTTTGAAGCGCAGTCGTATGTTGAACTGTGCGAGAGTCTCTTGGGTTGATATAACCCAAAAGTCATCCATGGCGGGCTCTCCAACAACGTTATGTGGTTGTTGGAGCTTTCTGTCTGAAGACAAGAAATTCTACAAAGTCATCCATGGCGGGCTCTGCGCTATCAGCGCTGTCATCGTCCAATTCGGCCGACCTCTCCACTGAAACTAAAGATGATGTGAACCTGGCTGAAATTTCAACACCTTTCCATCAAATCAACAGACGACGGAGGACTATAAAGTCGAGAAAGCCGTGATTTATGGGCGAGGCTGTCTGAAGCAAATGCTTTCTTCGTCCAAGTTAGCCAAAGTCTTCACCAAATTAAAAAATGAGGGCTGCACATGGTTTTGAAGCGCAGTCGTATGTTGAACTGTGCGAGAGTCTCTTGGGTTGATATAACCCAAAAGTCATCCATGGCGGGCTCTCCAACAACGTTATGGGGTTGTTGGAGCTTTCTGTCTGAAGACAAGAAATTCTACAAAGTCATCCATGGCGGGCTCTGCGCTATCAGCGCTGTCATCGTCCAATTCGGCCGACCTCTCCACTGAAACTAAAGATGATGTGAACCTGGCTGAAATTTCAACACCTTTCCATCAAATCAACAGACGACGGAGGACAAGAAAGTCGAGAAAGCCGTGATTTGTGGGCGAGGCTGTCTGAAGCAAATGCTTTCTTCGTCCAACTTAGCCAAAGTCTTCACCAATGAGGACTCCACATGATCTTGAAGCGCAGTCGTATGTTGAACGATGCGAGAATCTTTTGGGTTGATATAACCAACGGAGCCAAAGTGAGAGCTTCAAAGTGAGAGTTTTGTAGGTCTGTACCCAAGGACTCAGAAATCGTGGCTGCTGAGGTGCCGCGAATGTGGATTTAGGGGTGGGACAAGCTCTTGGCGAAAAGGTAACAAATGCAACTTTATCTCAAACATATTGCTATTTCATGGATCGTTTCTAGGGATAATTATCGAAAAAATCTTAAAACTTTTGTAACTTTATCGATTTAGTTCTGAACTTTTTCTTTTCCAATTCAGTCTTAAACTTTTTTTATTTTGCCAATTCAGTTATAAATCTTTTAAAATATTAACAATTCGACATTCATACGTTTATGACTGAATTGACAAAATTTCAAAAGGTTTATGATTGAATTGACGAAATTTGCAAAATGTTTAGGATTTTTGCAACAATTGTCCCATCACTTCTATGGGACTACTTTGATGCTTTGAAGAATGTCACTTGACACTTGGTTGTATTCTCAATCTTTCCAATAAAATTAAGACCGATGGAGATTAAAACCAAGGAGTATATATAAGTATGATAATTGTTGGAGGTTCTAAGTTTGAGAAAATAGAAAGTGTTTTGTTGCTTAAAGTATTACATTAAGAATGTCAAATTTGGAATGCTCAACAGTATTACCTTTAGCGTATGAAATCCTAGAGTTAATATAAAGCTATTGGGCTACATATTGGGCTCATATGTAAACATATTATTTAGATTATATTTAATAATATATCCAACAATGTCCTTTTATGTTCGCCATACAGTACAATCCAAACAAATATGAATAATTTTTATCATGAATCTATTATGAGATCATCATACCAAAATAAATATCACGAGTTTTAGATTCTGTCTAAACTCATCCAAATTTTAATATCTAAAATATATTTCAAAATTAGTTCACAATCAACATTTGCATAATAGTCAAGTATAAATAGGTCACTCAAAATAGTGCAATGCCTTACAAATACGAAAAATAAGTATAATAAAATTCACTATTAAATTTAGTAAAATGTAAGTTTTAAGTAAATGGACTTCATCAAAATGGGCAATAGGTGAACTGTCAAGTCTCCTAGCACTCTAAATGCCACATTTATTCATCAAGTAGGCCGTCCTCGTTAAGTTCCCACGCGTTAAGTTTATTCTCCATCTCTGCCATACCTTGTAGAATCAAATATGAATTTCATATTATTATGAATTCAATTGTTTGAATAATCTACTAAAAATGTCAAATTTTATTAAAGAAATCAACATCATAACATTAGGCTGAGAAGAATATATATTGATGTCATAAAACATCATAATATCTTGTTCATAAGCATCAAGCTAATTTTATAAACATTATAAATAAAGCCTAAACAGTTTGATTTACAAAGAGTCATAAACTTAAATTTATTTGTAAGAAAATAACTATTATTAAGTTTTAACGAACAAGATCAATAATCAAGTCACTTATAATAACATAGTAAGAACAAGACAACAGGCTTCTTATGTAGATAACTATTTCTATATTTCAATTTGGAATGTTATAATTACTGATTCTTCAAAGTTTACTGATCCATCATCAAATTTGGAATGTGATCTTTTAACGAAAAGGATGGTCCAACTTATTTGGATTGTATCATCATATTTAAAGTCATTATTATCAATTTTGGAATGAGACAACTCACATTTTTCAAATTAGCAAACAACCCTGAACATCGATAAAACATATAAATTGTGCTGATCATTTTTGGCCAACAAAAGAAAAATTCGATAATTCAAAACACATAACAAGAAAGTAAGTAAATAGAAATTAAGACTTGTCTATATAGTCTTTAACCTCATTTGCCCCACTATTTTGAAAAATCGATCTTTAGGCTGACCTTTTGTGAGAGCATTGGCCATGTTATCATTCGATCTCACATCGATTAAGGTGATAACTCTTTATTCTCTCAGATAATTCAACAACGCATGTCTCACTCTCACATGTCTTTTCTTTGAATTAAAGAGAGTATTTTTAACGATTTGGATAGTTTTTTGATTATCACAGAACATGTTTAAATAATTAATCTTTAGCCGGGTCAAATAAATATCCATAATTAAATCATTTATCCAACTCTACTTATTCACTGGCTTTGACTAAAGCAAAAAGTTCAAATTCCATAAACGACAATGCAGTACATGTCCATCTTTTGGATTTCCAAGTAATAGCAGTTCTACCTAAAGTGAGCACATATCTACTAGTGGACTTACTTTCTCTAATATCTGAGTGGCATCAGAATATCCATCCACAATTGGAGGAAAACCAGAATAACATAGAGTATAATATTTAGTATCGTTAAGGTATCTCATCAACCTACTCTTTACTAGGATTACTAGTAAAATGACTCGGCATGCCTACTTTAAAGGTTATGTCAGGTCTAGTGCAACTTATAACATACATGAGACTACTGATCAATTTCGAGTATTTTAACTTATCCACTATGGTCCCTTTATTAGGACTTAGTCTTTTGTTATAATCATATGGTGTCTCACTCGGTTTACAATTACTGTATCCCCATGTAGAAAGTAGCCACTCAATATAACGAATCTAGCTAAAGGATATGACTTGCATTTCAAAGTTTACTTTCATGCCAATAATGATATTAGAAATACTAAGATGTTTCATGTCAAATTTTTTAGCTAAATAAATTTTTACGTCACTCGATATAGAATGGTCAAAACCAATAATTAACATGTCATTTACATACAAACAAATGATAACTACTTTATTTGACATAAAATAATGGTAAATGCATTTATCTGATTAACTTAGCAAAAAGTCATAAATCTTTACCACTTTGTCAAGTTTAAGATGCCACTTCTTAAGTGCTTGTTTAAAACTATACAAAGATTTGTTTAATTTACAAACTTTGCTAGACCTTTTATGACATACCATTCCAGTTGTTTCATATAGATATTTTCATTAACTCTCCACTTAGAAAAGCTATTTTTACATTTATTTGATTAACTACAAAGTGTTTAATAGATGCCAAAATAAGAAAAATTTTTATAGTTGATAGATGACACACAGGCGAATAGACATCAAAATAGTCTACTCCACTTTGTTGTTTATAACCTTTAGCTATATTGATCCATCACTATTTAGTTTCTTCTTCAATACTCACTTACAATTTATAGCCCTAGCCCCTTAACTGCCAAGTGTGGTTCTCCAACATATAACTCATTTCATCATCTATGACTTCTACCTAAAATAAGGATTCTTTAGATCAGGAGAATGGATCATCCTCTAGACGATAAATAACAAATTCTTCGCTAAAACTTTTGGGAATTTTTTCTCTTGTAGATACTCAAATTAAATTTGGTTCAATATTCAATTGTGTGGGATTAGGATCAGAAGATTCTACTAGAGATTCTGAAATCAAATCTATAGATCCATAAATATTCAAATCATGATATTTAATAAACTTATTCTCAAAGAATTTTGTATCTCTAAATTACATTATCGTCTTGGTAGATAGATATAAAAATCTATTCGCAGCACTATCTTCTGTACTACCTAGATATACACATATAATAGTTCTAGGTCCCACCTTAGATCTCTTAGAATCTTGTATCCTTAAATAATCAATACAACCCCAAGCTTTAAGAGTATCATATTTACAATGATATTTATGCCATATATGATAAGACGTCATAGCTAACTTAGAATGTTGTAACTTGTTCAGGATATTATTAGTAGTTAGAACTGCTTCTCCCCAATAGAAGGATGTATACCAACTGTAAGTAACATGATATTAAGTTCTATTCTTACGCTCGGTAATACCGTTTGATTGAGGTGAGTAAGAAGCAGTGGTTTCAAATATTATGCCATCTGAAGCACAAAATTCCTTGAACACTGTCATTGTATATTCACATCCTCTATTACTCCTAAACCTCTTAATTTTCAAGTTGAATTGATTTTCTACTCTAAACTTGAAAATCTTAAATTTTTCAAAAGCCTCATCCTTCGATTTCAATAAATAAACATCGAATACTTCTGACCACCTATGGTAACGTAAATGTCAAGAAGTTGTGTGCTTTTGAAAACCGACTTAAAAGGTTTTTTAGTAATTTTAACATGTGCACATACTTCACATTTGTCAAATGGAATAGAAGTGTCCAATGGAATATTTTGAATTTTAGCTAGATGTTGCATTTTCCTGTAGTTCACATGTCCAAGTCTATTAACTTTGGATCTATCAAAGTAGAACTTATATTATTTATGCTATCAGTATTTAAAGTCAACATATACATACCGTTACTCGTGAATGCACAATTGAAATAACATGAGTTAACATATAAGTTGAAAATGTCATATCAGTTTTATCAAGTAAATTCATAGATATTAAATTCTTTTTAAATAAATGCACTACTCTAACATATTTCAGAGTTATTAACTTACCTGAAGAAAACACCAAATTTACAATTCCAGCATGAGTAACATATGCTTCACTACCATTGCAATTTTCCACAATGTCTGTTTCTTCTGTGACATCAGTAAGTAGATTATTGTGATTAGTAGCATGACGAGTAGCGCTATTATCCAACCACCACTTAGAAGATATGCTAGTCTTTCCGCGCTTTATCATTCCAATGAAACCTTGAGGCTTAGGTTGACTAATTAGTAAATTAGCCTCATTTTGTGATGTGTCAGTCTTTGGCTTTTTTGGTAGTCGATACTCTGCTGCCCAGTGACCCCACATTCCACAATTATGACACTTGCCATTCTTCTTTCTTTTGAAGATAGTCTTATTGGCCTATAACTGTGAATATGATTTATCTTTTGGTAACTTGTACTAAGTTGGCAACTGACTTGTGTTGGCTTACTTGTTCCAAACTCTTTATATTAACATTTTGATCCTTAATGCGACTATACCTCTTTAATTCATCTAGTCTCGTTTGTTATTTCTGTCTGCACATTTCAGTCTTGAAAAAACTCCATTCTGCAGGTAGCTTACTCAATACAAGACCAACAAAGAGATTATCAGACATATTAGAGTTATCCTATTTCAACTTATTCCTCATGTTCTCAAGTTCAATCAACTAATTAATTTAAAGTCAAAGAACTTCTCCGTTATGAGAGTCTTAAACAAACCCTTTTGTTTTTGGAACTGAGCGTTCAAGTGATTATATATCTCTTTCGCTAGACAAGGATTCAGAGAGGTCAATAAGTAATCTATACAAAAATCTTCATCTTTGTTTCATTAATATTCATCTACATCTTTAGTGATCGATGTAAAATAACTCAATACAGTATAGAAATTTTCATGTTCTTTCATGCCAAATTGAACATATAATTTCCAACCATGAAACTCAGTAACATCGAATGATTGTTATCTTAATCAGAGTAACGATTTAGAAATAGTGCACATTGTAATTTTCAAAATTCACAAAGTTGAATAGTGCCATTAACATTGGTCAAACCGCTCTATAGGATTGAAATTTGCCAAAATAAACCCCAAAATTGAATCCAAAGCACCCAAAAATCTTAAGATGTATGGCTGTCGTCGCTGGAAACTTGCTGGAAATATAACATAAAAATTTGAGAAAATTTGTCCAAAAATTGCGTAGAAAAGCACACGCAACATCAAAACTTCCAGTGACTGTATCTCTCTCGTCTAATCTCTGATTAGTGTGAGTGACCACTCAAAGTGCTCGTATCAACGAGTAGAACAAATCCCAAGTGGTCTCACCCTTTAAAATTAGCTAGAATTTTTGGACTTTTGAATGAAAACTTTTGCTCACCTAAACTTCAAGCTCAGATCTCGGCCAATTCCACTGATGAAATCAAAAATAAATAATACCAGCAAGATCGTCTCAACGAGATCTTCAAGTAGACACCTTATTTGCTCAAATCCGAGACACAGATCTAATACTTTAAGATTGTCGGATGTTCTAGGTTTGAGAAAATAAAGAGTGTTTTGTTGCTTGAAGTATTACACTAAAAGACGTTAAATTTAGAACGCTCAACAGTGTCACCTCCAGTGTAGGAAAACTTAGAGTTAATGTAAAGCTATAGGACTCCATCTCATATGGGCTTATAACCTATTAGGCTTATGTATGAACATATTATTTGAATTATATATTCAATAATATATCCAATAGTGTTAGGCATTCAATTGCATTCATGGAGTCATGGCCACTTAGAGGCCATGAAAGAGGGCCACATTTCTGAACTTTCGAATTACCTTTTGCCATGGAATGGAGGTAAAGACTTCCATCATGCAAAAGGAAGAGGGGTAAATATTATAGAAAAGAACAAAACTAGGTATACAAATTACAAAGCCTTAGGCTCCGTTCGTTTCTCGGAAAATAAAGTATTTCTAGAAAATATTTTTCAAAAAAATATTTTTTGAAAAATGAAAATATTTTCCAGTATTCGTTTGCGACTTAAAAATTTTCCAAAAAATTTTCTGTTCATTTTCTTGGACCGGCGACCGGCGGCGGCGGCGATTGACAACCGATAACCAGCGGCGGTGGTCTGCCAGTCCGGCGATTGGATTACTCAAATACTCACGACGGGAGAGAGAGATGAGTGTCGGAAAATGTTTTCCTCTTTTCAAAAAAGGAAAACATTTTCCTCATTTTAGAAGGAAACTTTTTCCTAATTGGAAAACATTTTTCATGGTAAAACATTTTCTGCCCCCGAACACCATAATTTCTGGAAAATATTTTTCTGAAGAATATTTTCCACAAAATAAACGGAACCTTAGTGAACTCTTCCGTTCATGTAGCATTAGCCAACATAAGTAATCATAGAATATACGTAGTAATATTTTTCTAAAATTACAACTTCTCTGCTGAATGCGTCACTCAGAGCACAAATAGTTCTTGCTGCTGTTTCGAGTAATTTCTCTTTTTTAAGTTGGGCTTTTTTTATAGTCATATGGAGCTGATAATTTATTTAAACCCGCAACACTTGAAATCTTTTATAATATGAAAATATTAACTTTTCTCTAGAATTTTTGAAACTCGAGTAAAACTATAACATTCAAATTTAAATGAAAATCATTCACAGAAATAGCTGATAACTGCAGTCAAACACGTTCAGTAGAAGATCATTCCACGCCGGTTAGAGGGAAAGGCGGAAAGAAAGAGAAGTTTGCTTCCTCGTCATTGGTGATTGAAGAAAAGTTTAGTAACCGATACTGATTATCTTTCTAGCATAAATAATGCATGATAAATTATGAAGTTGACTATTGTAACCTCTTTAAAACACTTCACAAGGTGACAATGTAACGTTTAGACCTCACTCATTCAATGTTTTACCTGCTTTTTCTCGTAGCGCTTATAGAGCCTTATGATTCTATCTTTTAGCATGATCGCATGTAGTTCAGTAAGCATTGTCTCATGAGACTGTCCACTTAAAGAATTAATTAAAGAAACAATTTACCATCTCATATGTTGACACCTAAATTTGGTCACATAATGAATAATAATAAAAAAATCTGAAAGGGGATATGTACGTCAATTTCGTGGATTTTTAGAAAAAAAATTCGGTCAAGATTATATGTGAGAAAGACATGATAAATTTCTGATTTGATTATATGTGGATTTTAATAGGAAGAAATCTAATGATATATATTCGATAAGAAATCGGCGAAGATGTTTGATGTTAGAAGGATAATCATCTAAAGAAAAGGGAAAGAAATAAAAATCAATATTAAAGACACCAATGGAAAGAATTTGGGGGTCTCACCAACAGCAAAAAGAAAGAGAAACGAGCGTGAGGTTTTGTCGGGGAACGAACAGAAACGTTGGGGGACGGACGCGAAAAAATTGAGAGAGAAAAGAAGAGAGACGACCAGCAAAAAAAGCGAGGGAGATAACAGAGAAGACGCGGCTAAAGGAGTCTTCTTCTAGAGGGGGCAAAAGCTTGAAAAGAAAAGCGGGGTCCAGAGAGAGATAGATGAGAGTTTATGCTGCAATTTAGAGAAGACTCGGGCTTTCTTCTTGAAAAGTTGCATCATACTGGGAACAACTAATTGGCAGCACACTGTGACCTTCTGGAGAGTCAATTATCCCCAACTCTCCCTTCCGTCTTCCAACTTGGCGGCACCACTTCAAGCGCAACCTTCATCCGCATCGACATCTGACTCGGTCAAAGGAGTCTTCTTCTAGAGGGGGCAAAAGTTTAAAAGAAAAAGCGGGGTACAGAGAGAGATAGATGAGAGTTTCTGCTGCAATTTAGAGAAGACTCAGGCTTTCTTCTTGAAAAGTTGCATCATTGTGGGAAAAAATAATTGGCAGCACACTATGACCTTCTGGAGAGTCAATTATCACCACCTCTCCCTTCCGTCTTCCAACTTGGCAGCACCACTTCAAGCGCAACCTTCATCCGCATCGACATCTGACTCGGTCAAAGGAAGCAAAGTGAGCTGTTTGGCTGAACTATGGAGTTGGAGGAAATTTGCGCCTCGCGTACGTGGAGCGGCAGAAAGGACACGATTTCTCTAGCCGGCAGCAATTTTCTCCTGTGGTCTCGGCCAGTTTTCCTGAGCATCTCGAAGTAGTGAAATCTGCAACTCAACCGTCTCGAGAATCCACGACCATAAGTTTGTCCTGTTTTGCAGGTTTTCCCGTGAATCTCAAGTGATATTACTCGCCGTTTTGCTGGTTACTCTCCAGTGAAGTTGTACCACCGCAGTGGCCATCGAACCCTGCGCCATAAGCCACACTATCAAACGGCCGCAACGAGTCCACAAAGCTTAAAATTCAAGCTTGGAAATTTGATACCTAAGATTAGGTAAAATATCTTATCTATATTAATTCAATTTATTTGATAGATAATTTGCCTAATTTTGAGATGGTTGGATTAACGTGATTTATCAGTGAAGATTTAATCAAGAAACTTTCTTAATTCGCATATTGGTTGATATTCCGATCTTATACTTGAGATACGACTCGCGACTGTATGAAAAATTAATCAATCCGATCTCATACTCCAAATACGATTCGTTGATTTTATCATTTTTTTCAAATTTAGGCGGATTTGGTGGTTACAAAAACCCTATCATATTGCAGATAAAAGGGTGGATAGCATTTAGTTATATTCTTTCCTAAAGTGAAAATATATTTAAGACTTCGTTCATGCATACATAGTTAAAAGATCACGTGACTTGTTTTGATATATTATGTTTGTCTACTATTTTGTATTTACTTTAATGTTTGCGCATTCGCATGATTATCACACATGTTAGGGAGTTAGTTAAAATCAATTCAAGTAGCCTGCTAAACATTTTTTTAAATGAAAGTTGTGCACTTTCGGAGAGGTCGTGATATCGTATTAGAAGGATCCCTATCCAATGTAATAATTAATTAAAAGATAAAATGGTGCCCAAAAATTCTGTTTTTGTCCGTGGAAGCACATACTTAATAAGCCTTTGGTTAAAAATAAAATGCAATCAAGTGGTTCAACGTCTATGGTCACTAGCTATAGCTTTGGACACCCAAAATTATATCCCATAAATCTTCAAGGCTAATTTTCCGATCTTTTGAAACAATGCCCTGATTAAATGTAAAACGGAATATCATGTAAAGAAGAACCAGTCAATAGATTCGAAGGACGGACACACTGGAATAATTTCTTCATATCCCCTTTCATTCTAGCATAATATTAAAGGACAATCAAATCAATGATCACTTTTACAGAAAATTGTCTCATTCAAAGTCTTGTCTCGAGAAGCGAAAATGTTGAAACATAAAAGCAGATAAATCTGATGGTTCATCATATAGAAGATTTTAATAGATAGGGGCTCAAAACATTCGTTTAAACTTGTCTGGGTTCAAATATTTTGCTAGGGCATACTATCACAAATATCACCTTCTTGATTTTCTTCATAGATCAGCAGGTTGTCCGTTGCCATATTTTCCTGCTCCTGCTGAGAATTAAAAGAAAGGTGGAAAACTTTAGTCAATATAAAGAAAATTAGTACAAAATCATGCAAAAGTAGCTAATTTCATGTCTGAGGAGTAGGTTTATTCATTAGATAAAAGTCTTCTTGCTTTTCTGGTGATGAGGTTCCATGTAAGCTCAAAGGAGAAGTGTTAACAATTAGCAATCATGACACTCACATAATGTTTTAACCGAAAATGTTATATTTCATATTTATCGAAACCTAAGTAGTTTGATAATGTCTATTTCTCTTTACATCAGTTTTGTTGATAGAATTGTCATGACAATAATCAAGGGTAAGAATATAAAGTCGCTCTTATCATTTATTGGAAGAGATCGTGACTAGAGTAGCTGTAGTTTCGTGAGTTGGACTTTGACTTAACTTAATTATGGCATATGTGATTGGAAGATGGAGCGAGGCAAGCATGATAATGTTGAGTGAGTGGGGTTTGTTAAAGGGTAAAGAAAAACGGGTAGCTAGAGCTACATGCGCAAAGTACTTTTGGATGCTTCAAAGATTGCGAAGTGGACGCGTCTCGGACCAACCGCACGGTGCAGCTTTAATATACATTGTCGATCGGCGTGTTCCTCCGGATAAAAAGAAGGAGCTGCCGCACCAAGAAAAATAAATAAATAACGTACGGGACCTTCTTGAGTCGGTCGTGCGAAAAGTTTTGTTCTGTTCGAGAACACGAAAAATTCCCTCCGGAAAACAGCGATAAGCGACAAAGAGGAAAAAAAAAAACAAGATGATACGTCGCTCAATTCTATATCTGGAGAGATTGTTTCATGACTCAACAGTTGACAGGTCGAATTAAAGATGTTGCTGCAGACCAAAGGGAAGGTGTCGACAGATATGCAGAAGATTATGGAAGATATTATTATAAATCAATCTAAGTTATTAGGAAACAATTAGGGATAGACGAATTTGAACCTACATTTTATATTGCACAGATATTGTAATATAAGAAAAGCAGCTATACTTGTATCATTCAATCAAGGAAATACAATTACAAAAAAGTTCCTCACAACCTGTCTTGCGTTTCTTCAACCTTGCATTTCTTTGATTTGTTTCAGAAGGAGCTTTAACGATGAGTTCCAGTGGGTGGATCTGTGGGCTGGACTGGCTTCGGATGGTCTGGGTAGTAATTGAGCGCGCTGAGACCGGGAGCGGTAGTAGCAGTGGTGTTCCGGCCAACAATGTTGCTTGTGATCCAGTAATTTCTCGACGGGTCTTGAGCGGCTTTGATCAAGACGGAGTATGTCTTAGGCGGGTAGATTAACAGTTTTTGCCTTACAATTGGCTGTCCGTAGTGCCTGTCTGCTTCGACTACGGTAAGGTTGTGACCCTGCAAGTCAATGTTCCATTTTGACATATGTTCCGAGCACTGAATTCCAAGTACAGTTCTTTGCCAGAAAACACATTCACCTTCCAAATGTCTCCCATATCTTTAAATTTAGTAGTCTTTCGAAAATGTCGAAAAGTTGTTACGGCTAAAATATTGAGTAGTCGAAACCAGGGTCAGAGAAGGGACGCATCAAATCATCATTTAGTAAATACAAAAAGTCAAAACGTATCGTCTCTTTCGCCTTAAGGAAAACCCAAAGTACACGACCTCCACGAGTACTTGCGATCGTGTGTAATTCATTAAATGATAATAACAAAGGAATCTTCATCTTAGATGCTTCGGAATCATCATGGAAAGCCAGGAGAAAAGGAAAAAACCAGACGAATAATTTGTAGGTGATAAAGGTTTACCTCAATTTGAAAGCTGAGGATATAGAATTGCCACACTCAAAATCCCGAGGCGATATGTTTTCCCAGGGAAGATTGTCCAGTTCAAATATGCAGGGTTGGTCGCATTAATTTGGACCAATCGAACTTTCCCTTCCCTTGAATTTTTAGGAACTGCAATCCAAGCCAAAAATGAGAACCAAAAAACTAGGGAAGCAATGAGTGAGGCTGGTGTGTATGTGTGTGTGGGTGTGTTTTTTTTTTTTTTTTTCATTTTCAAGGAAATAAAATATTAACTATCACCTCAGGTTCCCCATCCCAATATATAGAAGGCTTGGTCATGAGTGCTTTTGTCGAACCAGTCGTTGAGGATGACAGTCTGCTCGTAGTCGTAGTTGAATGGCTCGGCCACGCCGCCCGGCTGCCAAACCTCGATACTACCATACAGTCCTGCCTCTATTTGCATGCTGTAATGGGAGTAGTAGGAGGATGTTCCAAGCTACATGGAGTGTAAGCATAACGTTATCCCCTGCAAGATGAGAATTTAAATTCCTGTTGTGTATATTCATCTAATGAGGTGGATTCTACTTGAACCTCACATGAGGTTTGAGAAAAGCTCACATGAAGACGGGGGATCCATTACTGCTTTGGCCTTAGTAAAGTTCCTTACATCAAGTTATTCAATAATAATCGTATTTCTTACCCGATCGAGAATGAAATGGTAGGTAAAAGTTTGTGCAGGCAAAATGGCGCATGGAGAGACCTGCTTTGTTCCATCACACCAAGGACTTCTGATATGTAATCCACAATCATCCTCTCCTCAAACGCTTAACTTTCATATCATAGTTTCTGTTGGGGACTTGGTGTCCCTAAAAGTATGAATGAGAAGTGAATGTGGGAGTTCCACATTGGACAAGAGAGAAAGGAAGATATAATATATATATATATATATATATATATGGATTTCTTACAATTGAGGTTGGGTCCCAAGGGGCCCCACTTTTGTGGAGGAGAGAGGACCTACGCAAAGCCGATAACTGCCACACGCACGCGCTGCCCGCTCGTCCGATCGGATCGGGCCGGGCCAAGCTCCGAATATAATAATAATTATTTATTTAATTATTATTATTTATTTCCTTTGTCTTTTCTTTCTTCAACGTTGAGTTCGAAGGGTCTTCTCTTGAAGTACCGCGAGAGAGAGTCAAGGTTCGTTCTTTCTTGGGAGACATTTTGCCGATGGCCTTAGAACGAGTTAAGGGGGCAAAAATCGTCTTAAGGACACGACGGTGTCGGGCTCGAACCTAAACTGCTCAAGCATTTCAGCGATTTTCGGCTTCGATCAACGTGAACGGATCAATCGCAACTTCCAGGTTTTCTTTTATCTTCCTAAGTTGCTGGTTAAAGGATTTGTTGCTTGTCATTGTTGTGACCGAACAATATATTGCTTTGCTCAATTTATGTGTTGTTCGTTACTATTTCGAGTACTGCCCTGCATTTTATCTAACAATCTTAAGACGATTTTTTTATTTTATTTTCTGCGCATCTAGAGGTGTTCGGATTTGCTTCTATTACTGAATATAATATTCCGTTCAAAGTTTTTGTTTTATTGATCTGGTTCTCGGACCAAATTCACGAACTGCACGTATTCTCGAACTAGTAGTTGTGTTTATTACTTTGTCGAATTTGACAATTTGTTCAGATTATTGTTTGGCTCTCATCTTATTATTGAGTTTTTTTTTTTAAATTTGGGTTTGTCCCAGAATACTTTCACTATTTAAGGTGGGACTGTTTTTTTTTCTTTTTGTGGTTTTGGTTGATTTGGGTTCGTGTTGAATTTATTTTTGTTTATCCCCTAAAATCTTTTATTTCGGGGTGTTCTTCGGTCAACTTCGGTTTTTTTTTTTGCTTTCAAAGCTTTCGGTGGCGCTCGGCCCACCAGGACAAGAATCTCAAATTTATTTATTTATTTTTCTCACCTTCGGTCCATTCCACTGAGTGGAGGTCAAGTTGATTTTTGCTTTATGTTTTTACCAGAGTGTTCATTTTTGACCTTTAGTGCTGAATTTCTGGTTGCTCTTCGGTCATTCCTACAGACAATAACTTGGTTGAATTCTGTGACCCTTGATCGAACTTTTTTGTCCAGAAACTTTTGATTGAAGCATTCAATTTCCAAGTTTTTTGACCGAGGCTGGTCGAATCTGCCTGCTTTATTATTGCTCAGTTTTTCTTATCTGCACTTGGTTAGTGTTTGATTTAATTTGTTATCAGTCTTTGAGGCACTAGTTTTCTGTCATTGTGCAAAAATGGCTGAAAGTTCTTCAACTTTCGTGATGCCAATTGTTGCGTTGGCTCCAACTCATGGAGAGAAGCCGGAAAAGTTCAATGGGACTGATTTCAAGAGGTGGCAACAAAAGATGCTATTCTACCTCACGACATTGAACTTGGCAAGATTCCTCATGGAGGATGCTCCAAAGTTGGAAGATGGAGAGGTAGACAATGAAAGGTTTGCCGCGATGGATGCATGGAAGCATTCCGATTTCCTATGCCGCAACTATATACTGAATGGTCTGGACAATTCCTTATACAATGTGTATAGTCCGTCGAAGACAGCTAAGGAATTGTGGGAGTCTTGAAAAGAAATACAAAACAGAAAATGCTGGGTTGAAGAAATTCATCGTTGGCATATTTCTAAATTTCAAGATGGTGGACCACAAGTCTATCCTAAGTCAAGTCCAAGAACTCCAAGTAATCATCCATGATATTCATGCTGAAGAGATGATCATTAGTGAGTCTTTCCAAGTGGCTGCATTCATTGAAAAGTTGCCTCCACTATGGAAAGATTTCAAGAACTATCTCAAGCACAAGAAAAAGGAGTTGTCATTGGAGGACTTGATTGTTCGATCAAGGATAGAGGAAGACAACCGAAATGCTGAAAAGAAAATTCGCAGAAATTTCGAGGTGTCTAAAGCTAATGTAGTTGAGGTGGAAGGCTCAAAAGCCAACAAGAAAAGAAAGAGGCAAGGAGGAGGATCCAACCAAGGCCATAAGAAGCTTGTGGGCAAATGCTACAACTGTGGGAAGGCTGGACATCGAGCTATAGACTGTAGAGTCAAGAAGAAGCAAAAGTCTCAAGCTCATGTGGTGGATCAAATTTCCAATGGCATCGATGATATCAATCTTACTGCTATGATATCACAATGCAACATGGTGGGAAACCCCAAAGAGTGGTGGGTTGATATTGGAGCTACTCGTCACATTTGTGCGAGCAAGAGCATGTTCTCATCATACACGCCTATGGCAGTTGATGAAGTACTCTATATGGGTAATTTGTCAACCTCCAAGGTTGAAGGCATTGGAAAGGTTGCTTTGAAGATAACCTCCGGAAAAACCGTGACACTAGTTGATGTTCTACATGTGCCAGACATTCGCAAGAACTTAGTGTCTGGATCTCTCCTTAGCAAGAATGGCTTCAAGTTGGTTTTTGTAGCTAATAAGTTTGTACTCTCCAAGAATGATATGTATGTTGGAAGGGGTTATCAATTCGAGAGCTAAGAGCGGATAGGGAGGTGATATCCGAAACCTTGAGATGGTATGTTTTAGTTGGGATGACCGCATCAAACATTCAGGGTTGGTTATGTTGGGTGCTATTGGATATGATCTTGCAGGGGTCAATTTGGAGCAATCAAACTTGCTCTTCACTTAATTTAGTAGAGACTACACTCCAATCAACAAAAGAGAAAGGGAAAAAAAAAAACATACGAGTAATGAATGGGGAAAAGTATTAGTAAAGTTCTAAACCTATTGCATTGATGTTAATTTGGTCTTTAACCTTTTAATAGTGCCAGTTTAATCCTAAAACTTCTAACCTAATTACAATTCAATCTTTCTATCTTTTTTTGACTGAATATTGCTAACGCGTTTGCCAATCAGCTTGCATGGCAACTACAAGATTAACGTGAACAATTTTTATTTTGTTTTAATATTTTATATATTATTTTCTGAAAATTTTCCTTTTTTTATTCATTCTCCTTTCTTCTTCCCTTTTGCTGGTCGACAAAACGGAAGAAGAAAGGAATAAAGGAAAAAATAAAATTATTTTTTAAAAATAGTATTTAAATATTTTCAAACATTATTTAAGTCAACGTCATGGTGCCACGTATGCCTTCTGACATTTACATCAGCAATATATGATTAAAAATTAATTATAAAGACTAAACTGGCATCAAATTAAAAATTTTAGAACTAAATTGACACTAATAATTTTTTAGCAGATCTACATATGAACATGTATTGTCAATAAAATTTAAGTGACATGAGTATGGGCTGCACCGGCACATAGGAGACCAATTCCCATGAATCATTGAATGAGGTGTGGCCCACATAAATCTCGCATAATCTAAAGATTAAGAAGAGCTCGCATGAACATAAGTGAAAGATAATCTTTTCACTATATTTAGGGACTAACCCGGTCATCAACAAAGGATAGGTTAAAGTGTCTCTAGGCAAAATTGGGTACTGAGTCACCCCCTTCGTATCATTGCGCAACGGACTTCCATATTGCAATTTTTAATCCCACCCAATATCATTATCATCAAATGCTTGAGGGAGACCTTCATGACATAGACTCGGAGTCATCACTATGCACCTCTTCGATTCCGTGCCAATGGATCGTGACATTCTCCGTTGCCCATCGATTCGTAGCTTCCCCGATGATAGTATCTCCCTATTGCACCAAAGTGGTTTGGCCAAGGTCTTTTTCAATAATGGTGATGACCAGCTTCTTGGAGCTATCTAGTGTGAAATTTTTTATGGGACCACTGTCAGTTTTCCTAAAAATTTAAGTCGTTAGGTGAATAGATCGATTAATATTTAATTACTTTCATACTCCCTATCACGTTTATTCTGGTTTTTTTAACATAGTACTAAGCATGGAAAATTTAGAGAGACAAAAAAGGGGCCTGATAAAAAACAAACTATGCATACAACATGCAATGTATCCAAAATTGATTGAATGGACGTAATTTATGGAGGGGATTATCAACCAGAACCATGAGGATGTGAGAAGAATGAGGAGTTGGTATAAGAATATGTCATGGTTCTAGGCAAATCGTGGGCATAACAAATGTCTAAAGAGGTGTGGGTCGGTCAAAAAGAAAAGGGCAATATGGAAACATTTTTTTTTATCAAAAGAGTTTCACTAATTTCGACAATTTTATATTTTTGGATTTAAAACTTGCTCGAATTAGATTTGGACCAGAACTTAGCATAGGTGTGACAAATATGATAAATGTGTTTAATTGAAGTATTTGGTCACTTCTCACCCCCTTGAGATGTCAAATTGCCCAATGTTCTCTAGGGAAGGCTGGGAAGCAATTGGACTAATGATGGGCATGTGAGGCTGGCCATTTTGACTTTGAAAGATTTAAGGGTCATACTCTTGAGATCACGTCATCTCTGACTTTTTGTTGCGGCTCAGGCACGGTAGTCTGGCGGGGTACGGGCGCGACGTCGGCTCAGCGGAAGGTACATATACTTTGCAAGAGAGACACGAGTGGATACAGTGGCAATTCAATCTATACGTCCTAATGTTATCGATTTCTGGGCAAAAGCAAATGGAAAATATTCCGCACGTCGTATCAATTTCAGCAGGTCAAAGTCAAATGAATGATTGCCTTAATGACAGACAGTGGCTGCCAAAAATAGGACGCATACATGATAAAGTCGTTTGATTTTCTAATGTATTTCTCTTCTTTTTATTGAGTCATACAACAACAAACGAACAAATCAATCCAAAGATAGCATTAGAAAATCAAATGACTTCATCTGATCAAAATCAAATTTGTCCTATCAACGTGCCCAATCAATCTTCGTTATGTTCTGTCGGAGCCTTTTATCTGATCACTTCCCTTACGGCAACTTGCCCGCCTGGTCGGCACCTTCTTTGAACGGTACGCCCTGGCCCTCGTCCGGCGGCAGAACACGAATCGACCCTTGCAGCCCGGCGTCGCTTTGCATCTTGTAACGCGAGTAGTACGAGTACGTTCCGACCTGCATAAATTAAAGGCATAATAACGTCAGTGTTACACACAAGTAGTGAATTTATCTAGATAAAGAAGGTGGTGGAGTGTGTCGACTCGAGAACTTGAAGCGACGATTCAGTTTCAAATGAGGGCTCAAAGGCTGGCCAACAAGTGATTTTCCTGGCTACAAGGACAATGGCACTTCCGTTGAGAAAAATCTGAAGGGAAAAATTTGAAGACCGTCAGTCATGAGAAATTCGGGGTATAGCCGGTGAGATGGTCGGTTTTAGGACGAGAGGAGGTTGGACGATGGAGAGACAGCAGGGCCGACGAGGATCTTGATGTGGCCCGATCGGAGATGATGGCAGATGCTGGAACGGAGATTGGAGAGCTGGACTACCCCCACCACCGACTCCGGCGCACACTTTGCCCCCTATCACTTCCCGACCACTAGCAGCTTCAGATGGAAGAAGAAGAAGAAGATCGTAACATTAAGGAGAAAACCGCCATCTCCGCCGTCTGCGGAGAGATGACAGATCCATGGGTGCGGCGGCGGTCAAATATCTCTCTCCACCAACTCTGTCTCACCATCTTGCTGTACCTAATCCTTCTCTCCCTCAGCTCGTCCCACTCCGCCACGCACACCAGCATCCTCTCGTACCCAGCCGAGCAGGTTATCGCTGGGTCGTAGGCCCCTCCCGCCGCCATCGGGTTTTCCGAACTCCCACACCTGCTACGTCACTCTCTCCTCCCGACCCTGACCCGCCCTCCTCTCTCCCCGGGTCGCCTCTTACCCCCAGAGGCAGGGCTGCGAGACGATCGCCCCGAGACCCCTCGCGAAGCCCTAGGCGCCGTCTTCCCCGATGTAGAGCCCATCGAAGTCGGAGCGGTCGTCGAACCAATGGGTCTCCGCGAGGCAACATATGGGAGGCGAACCACCGCAGCGTGGCCCAGCAGTCGTCCGAGGTGGGGACGGCGGTACCCGACGGAGACGCCGAGGGCCTCGGCGACGTGGGAGAAGAAGAGGGAAGAACGAATGGGAATACCGATTTAGGAGTTCTTTACAATTAAAACACAGGGAAAAGGCCCAAAGGACTCACCCGATCAACCGCAAATCGAAACGTAAAAGTCTTTCCAGGCGGAATGGGACCGGTCAAACCCCCTCCAATCTGCAACAAAACCTCAACAACATGAGCTCGCATGCATGAACCGACCGCTTTCATCAACGTACTTTGGATGTCTTTGCTACGAACCTGTCGCACGCCACTCCACTGGATCGCGATGTTCTCCTCCAATCCGTTGGTGACCTCGATGATGAGGGCATCTCCTTGATGCGCCACTATGGTCGGGCCGGGGCTTTGTCCGTTGATCGTGATGGACAGCTTCGGGTAACCTTTCGGCGGGGTGAACCCGGATCTCACCGTCCACGCGTAATGTCGGGCTGTGCTCTCCGCCAAAGTGAGGGTTGTGAAGATACAAAACAGCACTGCAATTAAGCGAATCATCTTTTGATCGGGTTGCATGGAGTTGGTGCAGGGATTTGTAAGATGGATATAAGAGAGGCCGTCACCGACCCTTACGACTGGGGGGAGATTGAGAGAGAGAGAGAGAGAGAGAGAGAGAGAGAGATGGTAACCGAATTGAATGAGGATCGGGACCTGCTTTCCGGTTTGCGGTTGGGGTGGGGGGATTTATAGGCAAAAAAAGGAGGGGAGGGGGCATTTTCATAAATGGAGGGGAGGATTTTTTATTCTTTATTCATTTCCCTTGAATTCTCGCCAGTTATCCTTTCCCTATAACAGCTGTTGTCCGCGTGGCCACGGACCACTGTCCTTTAAAGAAAAAAACAAGAACCGAAAACCCCCGAAACCAGCATGAATGACTTAAGCTTGATAGTGACGGTGAGATGTCCCTTTCTGAAAAAGGCCCACCTACTTCAGATAGGTGAGAGAGCCCAATCCTTGTCCCAATCCTCGTTTGTTTTTTTCCCCCTTTCGGTCATAGTCAGCCTATCTCACTATCACCGTGATCCAGACGCAGTAGGTGGATAGGAATGTGTGGCTCTTTGTTTTGTTTTCAATGAATATGGATCCGAAGACATATGTTGACCAGCATGGATTTGTTTTCCATTGACCTCTCAAGCAATGCATTAGACGGAAAAAATACCAGAAGGGCTAATGATGCTTGCTCGACTCAAGAATTTGAACCTCTCTCGAAATAAGTTGATCGGGAAGATCCCTTTAGATATTGGCAACTTGAGGGATTTAGAATCATTAGACTTATCTAATAACATGCTATCGGGTGAAATCCCTCCTAGCATATCTAATTTGGACTTTCTACTCTCTCTTTTTTTTTTTCATCTTTCCTTCGACTATTTATCTAACCGAGTTCCATTAGGCAATCATCTAAGAATCCCGGACTATCAATATAGTTATCGCGGTGTGGGACATCAAAGGCTGTTGCCCCGTGGCCAAGTCGAAGGGGCTTAAGTTCGACGCAAAGCTTTTTCATTGTTAAATTATAGCAGCATTGAGCAACATCCAACAGCTCCAATCCTTCTGGTTTGCACTAAATAAAAGTGCCTTAAGTAGCCCTCGAGGAGTCCGTTTATTCTCTCCGTCTGAGCTATCAAAGATATACCGATTTGCGGATCTCCCCTTTCGAAAGATTGTCCTGGAAATGACCATAATGATGTGGATAGACAAGATGATCACACTTCGAGTGAAGATGAGTCTAATGAAGGAGACTCCACTGTTGCTTGGTTTTTCTCAGGACTGGGACGAGGTTTCACTGTGGCGTTGATTGGATTCTGCGGCATATTATATTACAAATAATCTTGGAAGTTGTCCTATGTTCAGGCAATAAAAATGATAATCGAGAAATTGTTAATTGCGAGGATGATTACCATGCTTTGGCTCCAGAGAGGTTTTCAATTTCGATTACGTAAAAACACAATTATTTAGTAAGTGAAATCATTCTCTCTCTCATGATTCGTATATTCTTTTCCTCGTAATCCTTTATTTTGTTGATAGAGATTGCCAATTAATTCTAGCATTTGTTCCCACGTTTGTGAGTGGCAGGTGACCCCTTGCATGGAATTTCGGACTGTCTAATCCAATTCCGGAGACGTGCGCCACTGCAACTGCTATCAAACTGGCACTCTCTTTCTTCATGATGGAAGATTGCTATTGAAGCTCCATTTTATAAATAAGTTGTGCTCGTTGTTCTTCAACATATGTCACTGTCTTTGTATTTAGATATATATATATATATATATATATATTATCATTTCTGTTGCTTTTCTCCTATGAAATGAGACGTGTGTATTTAAAGTAAAATGAGCCGAATATGTGAGTCTAATCCCATTGGACGAGTCTATGATTCCCCAGGGTAAAAATTACATATTTTTTTTTTCACATGATGATAAATTGTGAAAAGCGTGGATACAAACGAGCCTGAAAAGGTCCCAAAACCTTTTATGTCTGCGAGGGCCGAATGTCAGTTGATGCCCCCACCGCTCCCCGTCTCATCACGAGGGCCGGGGACCGGGGTGGTGGGGCGCCTCAAAACGAAAAAAAAAATACAAATACAAATACAAATACAAAGAATTTAAAGTATTTTGTCCCCACGTGTGTCCTTCGCACGTATGGAGCAGCACTCAGAAAAAAAAGGGATTTCAGTATGAGGTCAGGCCGAACCCTAGGCCATTATAAAGGGGAAGGTGATTCGGCGCCCAAAAAAAAAAAAAAAAAAAGAAGGCACGCTAATCCCACACTGTTCCAGTCTCAAAAACTCTAGTAACATCAAGGAGGAGCTGCATCTCTCTGTCCAAGCTTTCTTTAGGAGTAGATGTCGGAGGCTTGACTTTGAATTACTTCACCACCACCACCATATTTATTATTCAAAAGTATGCCCTTTGGCCTTGCCAACTCGAGGACCTTCCCTTCCCTTTGTCCAACCCAAAAACAAAATTCTATACAGTCGGGAAGGTTCCACGATCTCCTTCCGCTTTCATTCCCCAATCAATGCGGCCTTTGAATTCAATCCCCCACTTCTTTCACACTCCATTACTCAACTATTTCATCACCATCACCATCACCATCACCATCACCCTCTCTATCTCTCTTTCACACTCTCTCTCTCTCTCTCTCTCTTCTCCTTTGCTTTTCATACCCAGACATCATCAAACAACCCCTTCCCTTCCTTGGGATCAGCAAAGCCAGCCCCATTAACCATCGTGGCAATGCCCTCCTTGAGAGAAACCAAAACAAGAATCAAGAAAATCTCCAAAAGCACCAACCCCCCTCATGCGTACATACATATATTATTTACTGATGGTCTCAATCACTTCATCAACTAGTCAATCTGATCAATCCAAGAAAACCCTCTCAACCAAAAAACATTGAGGCTTTCACTTTCTAGACAGCTCGGGGACCACCCAATGTCTTGTTTCTCTCTCGCTCTCTTTTTTCTTCCTGGCTTTTCTCTTCCTTAGTTATTCTATTTCCCCCTGCTCGGTGTTTCCTTTATCATCATGTTTTGATAGCAAAACATGTCAGCAACAAAATTTGACCGGCAATTTGTTCTGTCGATAAAACATTGTTACACCATCGACACTTTCATGAAAGAATAAATAATTACTAGATACTCTTAAATGACGAACTACTTCAGTGATATACCAACATTTACTAAACTAAGTTCATCTTCTGGTCAAAGGCAAGCAATCCATCAATCATAAATTTCAATAATTTTATCGATCAAATATTGGACAGTTGATATGTTATTTCTTCCTTGTTTTTCAATTTAACGTTAATTAATACTTGTCAGATTAAATATTAGTTCCAAGAACAGACTTAGCTACATGACCAACAAATAGTTCACAAGTAACCCAAGAAAATCCTTGAAAATAAGGTCATATGTAGAATTTTGGCCGAAGAAAAACGAAGAAGAGATTACGTCTTAGGAAATGGGACCGAACTTTTAAGTGCACAGAGGCAATGAAATTAAGGTCATAAACAGCGTTCCAAGCCACAATCCTCGCACATAATTTGAAAAAAATTGACGAATAATGTTTTCATGGCATTAATGGTTAGAGATATGGGGCTTGCGTAAAGGTGATCACTGGACGAGTCCAGATCGAGCAAGGTCTTTCCCAAACCCTCCTATTTTCTTATACAAATCTTCGAGCACTGCCAGATTTGACATTGAGGCTGGGTTAGATTGATAAATGCCTTTATCCAAACTGGGCCAAAAATGGCTTCAGGCCCTTTTAGCTCAGTTTGGGCATAGCGGAACAAAGGATTGCCATGTCCATGATGCGGTCTAGACTTTGACCCAAGTCTACTAAAAGATCATGTTCGCAATAAAACAAAAGTTTTGACTGAAGCCTTAGTTTCTTGGTCTTGTTGAAGAATCCGACTATATTGATTAAGCTCATCAATCGAACTTTGATAAGTAACTTCAAAGTCAAATTTGTGGTTTAAAAAAAATCTATTGGGGTCGAAACATACACAATGATGGGTCAATTTCATATGCTTAGAGTGCTATACATATTAATAAACGTGTTTTGAGTAGTTAGGAGCAAGACTGCGGCAAAGTACGTGAGAATAGCAAAACGATTATGCTCGTGACGAGTATTTGATGCAAATTCTCTTGTCCCTGTACTATTTACTTGTTGTCTACTATGATTGATCAAAGTTTTTAGTAGGCATTAGAATGCTTTAAATGGTGATATATGTTGGAGATGAGCAGAATCACCTAGGAGGCGGGATGAGTAGGTGATTTTAACAAATATTGACAAAATTAAAGCGGAACTAAAAAGTTTACAAACATCTTTATGGCCAATGTTTTTATTCATCATTGATAGAAAATTCATGACCTTTTGGCTTTTGCTTAAGTTATTACCAGACCTCACTTTGTTGGCCTCCTCAAAGGGAATCACTCGGAAGAAGCAAAGTGTAGTAAAACTATAAGTTACAAGGGAAACCACCAAGAAGTCAAGTGCTATTCTTTTTATCATGATTCAATTCATCAACACTCTATGGGTTTTGGGGTTATTATGGAATACTAGCTAGGTGAAGATAGATTGTTAGATTCGCATTGCATGGCCGGGGCTAACGTAGATTCTAGCCTTCGCCTTCTTGCTCGAGGGACCGAATCCATCACATGTGCATATCTGACCGACCATATTTAAGGTTCGGTCTATTTATCCATTTGTTTTTCTTTTTCCTATAAATGTTGTCAAGCTTGCAACATCTTAGGATTCTATTTGCTTGAGTCACGTCCTCATTGCTAGCGTTCACGTCACAAGATCTCACTCTCACATTGTAGACAAACTGAATGATTAACAATTTTTCAGTAAGAAATTAAAGGATCTATGTCAGTAATTGTGATAAAGAAAAGTTGGATGCAATCTAGGCTTCACTCAATTGATGACGTGTTGCAGAGGGGGAAGGGGTTTCTATTTAGAAGTCGTAAGTCATTGGTTTAAATCTCACCAATTGTAGGGACACATACTACTCTAGGAATAGGCTGCCCGCATTGGCTGAACTCCGTCATTTAACCAATTCATGAGATTTACAGGATATTCTATGGGTTTTCGGGTACAACCTCCAATTTTGTGAGAAATAATTTCCTTTTCGAGAAATCTCGGATTCCTTCAATATTTATCGCTTAAAAGAGCCCGGGCCTTCTCCAGAATGCATTCAGCATTGTTGGTGTCGCTTTTCCATGGCCAACTGGCGCTACATGTTCAGGCATTTGGGAGGAGGTAGAACGAGAGGTCGCCGGTGGGCGTTAATGGCGGAGGCAGAGGAAGAAAGAGGACATTAGAACCTGCGACTTGGATTGTTTTCGTCATTTTAACTTTTAAGATGGTCTACGAAACCGAAGAAAGGGTGCAAATATCGGCTAGCGGGGACGAATAGTATGTCAATAATTAAAAAAGTTATAGAAGGCAACACACGAGAACCTCAAACCGGGGCTAAAATGACTGGAGCTTCAGCCCATGGACCGAGGCCAGTAACAGACAAAAGCAAATCAAGAGAAGGCCCACGTTAAATTTCTTCTTTAAAAAGACATGGACGGAGTCGTGTGTTTTTGCAAATATAAACAAATTTCTCTCAGTCGATATGTATTCATGTCACTTATCTAGGTGCAAACAGAGGCTTGCACAAGGTATTACCATATGTGTATGATCCGAAAGGAAAAACTACAGTTCGGGCATCGATTTCGCATTCCATGAATTTGCATTTCAAGAGAGTTTTGTTGTTGTTGTTGGTAAAGTGAAGATATCTACTTTAATTTGCATTTTTTTTTCTACAAACGGCAATGTTCAATAAACATGAAGAAAGTGACCCGAAGCTGGACGGATAGGAATTAGAGTTCCAACTTTAAGCAAAGAACAAATATGAACTAGTTGTGAAATTAAAATGCACTTGCCCCACTCCTATTCCGAACCGAACCCAAAACTTGGCTACGATGTTGCCTTACTCCGCTTGCAAAGAGAATGAGACCTACGCCTCAAACTTCTGAAGCTTGCTTCAAATCGTCCCGCAAAATATGATGTAGACGAAAACCGGACAATTTGCCGTAATGACCCCTCCGCCTCAGAAGGATGCTGAATTGCACCCTCCAGGCAAGCCTCTTCTTTTTCCTCTGCCTTTTCTGGCAAACCTCGCAAATTATCCCGACTCATCGGGGCAGTGAGATCTAAATAGGCATCTATAAGTCCCTTGATCGAAGTCAATAACGTTGGAGGGATTGTCGACATTCATGAACCCTTTTCTAAATCTAGAAGCTAAATTTGAGGCGATGCTAAATGTCTAAAGGAAGCTGCTGAAGAAAGGACAAAAAGCCAGCAGAGAATTTTTGCATCCTTGCACAACTATTTTGTTAAAAGTATTTTGTAAACTATTCTTGTCCCAGGAAGCCTTGAGTGTATCCCTTGCCCTCTTCCGCGTCCTCTACCAACTATGTCGTGCATAAGTACACACTCGTACATGCTAAACAAAGGAGGGCATTGACAGAACTAAAACTCAATCCTTAAATGCCTCAATTCATGGGACTAAGGGGTTAGCTAGGGGCGTCAAATGGGTGGGTCGGGTCGGGTTTGGGTTGGGTCAAATATGGGTCGACCCATATTTGACCCATTTAACCCGTTTTGACCCATATTTATATAGTGCAAATATGGTGACCCATACCCGACCTGACCCGTATTGATAAACACTTCCATATTTAATCAAGTTCAGGAAAATTTGTTTGGCGATTATTAAAAAAAATGTATTGTTAAAATAATTTTATAAAATACGATTATTTGATAAATTTTTTTAATTTTTTTTTTCGAAATTTTAATTATTTTTATTTTAACAAATATATTTTTTCATTTTTCCTTTTCTAGTCTCCGGAGTCTAGTGAGCTCGTTGCTCGCTTCTTGGCCAACGACCAACTTAGAAAGAGGAAAAAATGAGAAAAAAAAAGAAAGAAAAAAAAGAAGGGAAAATAAGGGAAAATAAAATAATCAATTGTTTGTTTTAAAAAATAAAATAATTAGAATAAAATGAATTGTTAATAATATTTGAAATTATTTGTTAATAATACTTAAAATTAATTAGGTAACCCGTTTATGACCCGTTTATAACCCATGAGGTTGGTAAGTGACCCACTTAAGACCCATTTATCATTTTAAGCCGACCCATTTATGACCCATATTATCAAATATGGGTTAAAATATGGGTCTTTGACCCATTTTGCCACCTCTAGGGTTAGCAAAATGGGCTTTGGTGTCAATGTTGGAAATTTGGGATAAATTTGTTTGGTGAATGAGAAATTGTTTCTCAAAGGACATCATTGAGTTGCAAGTGAGTTCCATGTTGAAAAACAACTTTGAGTTGATAGTGGGAAGTGGAGAAATACTAGTCTCATATTGGAAAGGAAGAATGTTTGAACTGCTTTATATGTGGTTACACTTCTTTAGAGTGGTAATGTTAAAAGTACAAGCACTATGCCTCGCGCGTATGCGCATAGAGGTGTGAATTTGGTTCCTGACGAACTTGAACTCAGGCATGCGCGACCCGTGTACACGAATGCAATCTCGAAAAGTGGGCTTCCCAATGAGCCACGTTTTGCCTTCTGGATTAATGTTTTCCAACTCAAAATTGTTAGAAGTTTAGTAATGGTTGTAAGGGTAGATTGATGACGTCGGTTACAGATTCCATGTTGTAACCGTAGACTTAATTTATCATTAATTTGTAATGGCTAATTTAATCAGCTAATTAATCCCAAAACGTTTGTAACAGCAAAAAACGTTTCTCTAACATTTTCTTTTAGAAAGGCTCTTTCATCCTTTCAAAATCGAATATATGAGCATTTCTTTGAGGAAAAAGAGCATTATTTCTCAGATAGCATTGTTTTAGATGGTGTTCAATGTAGGCGTTGTTCAAATTTGCCAAAAGTTTCGAAATACTTATCTTCGTCGCTATCAACCGTTATATCTTTGGAGATAGACATTCATGTAACCTCATATGTGCTGGAGGAGATGATGTCTCATTGTGTATTAGAGGTGATGAATATGTTATAAGAAAACGGTGCCTAACACAGGCATCGGTTTCCTTATTCTATGTCCTTTCAATGTTGTTGTTGTATTGTTTATGATACTTATATATTGTTCGATTGGATTGATAAGAACAATCTTAAAGCAGATTTAGAAATTCGTGCAAATCCTCCAACGATCAAACTGTGTAGAATCTAGAGTTGGCCAAACTCAAGATGCGATCAGACTGTGTAGAGTCTGAAAAATCACTAGACTCAAGAGAAAAAATCTGAAGACAACCATACTATATTGCGAGACTTATCTTTTTTGTAGATATTATCCAACAGTTAGGCTTAATAAACCACCAACTGACATATGAAGCTTCTAAGCTGAAGCTATTTGGGGTCCAAGTGCACCTCTAATGGTCCAGGCACTTTGGGCCATTATGGCTCAATAAAGGCCTAGTACGACACTCTTAATGGAAATGAAAAATCAGAAGATTGTCTTCCTAAGAATAACGAAGAGGTTAAATTTTCCAAACTGCCATGTGGTGAATCATGTCGGCAACATAGGGGTTTCGCTGTGATGCATGATGATAAGTCTTCTCTGAATATGAAAGTACGTGGGAGGAGTGAATAGACATAGTGTGCGAGGAGGTGCATCGTGGTAAAATAAAGCGGATTACATGTGTTCGTGTGTATCAGAAGAGACTCCAACTATGAGAAGAAATAATAAAGAATAGCCCTCTGAATTTTCTTCCTTGGTTGTGTCTAGGGAATTCAACGCGGTGCTTCACCATTGAGATCTAGAAAGCTGCAAAACCATTGGATGAAAATTATAGATCAAATTCCTTTCGAGACTTCTTCAATGATTGTTTTTTGATGGATATTGAATGCAATGAATGTACTTTTACCTGAACTACCAAAACATAAGGGGATAAATTTGTCAAAATACGGACGGATAGGGTGGTTTACCATTGAATATAGGTTGCAATATCCAAAAGTTGAAGCATTTGTACTACCTGCTACAGCTTTTGATCACAGTCCTATCTCATTATCCCTCTCGACTGAGTCAGTGAAAGGCCAAACATGAGTCCCAGCAAAGCTCAAAGTCCATAGTGGACTTCTCAATTTCAGCCCAACCACTCTAGCACACAGTAGGAAAGTTACTATTGCCTTGGCAGCTTCCATATGCACATTGGATTCTTGGTCACGATTCCAACCATGAAAGCAACTTCTGTAATCTACATTTTTAACTTTCCTATATTGGACTCATATATATTTTTAAACCAGGTCGGGTTCGTTCATGAGTTCAACTTCGAGACATTTTAACATTCCTTATCTTAGTTCTGAAAATAATGGTGCAGAAATATACTAGAAAGCTATATGCATAATTAAAAAAGAATAAAGCTTTCAATACTTGAATCCTATTTAAAAATGATGAACAAAGTATAGAGAGTAGAGAGAAAATTAAACACAAGATGCATAGTGGTTCGGCTTAGATAAGCTTACGTCCACTCTCCTGCGATGACGGCCTATTGGCTGGAGTCCACTATGAATCAAAAGAATTTACAATCTCAGAACTAAAGCTTCTTCAGCTCCACACTCACACAGTTCGTGTGTCTCACTCTTTTTAGTACAACAATTGTTGGTGAGTTTGTTTGGAAAAACAAATAAGAGTGATATTCTTTGTCCCACATGGGAAAGTAAGAGAGAGAAGATCACTTTATATATGAGTTTTCTTTTCTAAAGGATTGCTTGGGTGTGGGCTAGACCCCACGGTACCCGCGTGCGGGTGCGCGAATAATTACGCGATTTTGGCGCGATTATTAGGCGCACTTAGTTTATTAATTAACACTAATCCTTTTACTTTGTTTATTAATTTTTTCTTTTCTTTTCGTTTGTGTCTTTTCAAGACAACCTTTCGGTTTAACTGTCAATGAACAGTCGTGTTTGTTCATTTTTTCGAGTCGTCTCTTAAGTCAAATGACAACCTTTCATTCAGAAGTTCCTACAGAGAAAAACTGGAGAATTACTTGAATTGCTATCAAGTATTCTCGAAGAGACTTTGTTGTATCCTGGAGGATTTTTGCCAAGAGACCATTAGCAACTACGTGGGGCAAATAGATCCTTAAAGAAAGTGATATCACGCCTCAAAGTCTGATCTGATTTCATTGTTCTACCCGTTTTCTAACAATTTTAAGGATCTATTTCATTCAACAATGGAGTCAGAGACAATCAAAGTCATGAATCAAGACATGGTCAAACTGGATAGGTTCGATGGGAACAACTTTGCTCGCTGGAGGGATAAGATGATGTTTTTACTCACTGCTCTGAAAATTTCCTACATACTGGACCCTAATTTGGCGCCTATAGAAGAGCCTGTGCCTACTGCCGGAGGAGAACAACCAAGTGCGGAAGTCACTGAGAGGGTTAACAAAGAAAAGAAGAAACGTGCAGAAGATGAATTGCTTTGCCGTAGACATATTCTGAATACACTCTCTGATCGCCTGTATGACTTGTTTACTGAAATGTCATCTGCCAGAGAAATTTGGAATGCACTGGAATTCAAGTACAAGGCGGAGGAGCAAGGTACCAATAAGTATTTAATCGCAAAATATTTTGACTTCAGATTTGTTGATGCTAAACCCTTATTGGAACAAGTCCATGAATTACAAGTGCTTGTGAATAAGATTCGTGCCCTTAAGATTGAAATTCCAGAAACTTTTCAAGTTGGAGCAATTATTGCGAAATTGCCTCCAAGTTGGAAAGAATATGGAAAAAGGCTGATTCATAAGTCAGAGGACTTTACTTTGGAGCAAATACAGAAACATCTTCGTATTGAGGAAGAGTCATGTTTACGTGATAATTCTGTTTTATACAACTCCAATGTGAATGCTGTGGATAAAAAACGGAAACTTGGCCAGAATTTCAAAGTAAAAAGTGGTGGGCATAAATTTAAGAGAACACAAAAGAAGAAAAAGGGTTGCTATTTTGTTTGTGGCAAACATGGACACTATGCCAAGGATTGCATTCACCGCAAGAGCATTTCAAAGGATTCAAATGACAAGAACATTCAAACAGTGAAGGCGGATGCAAATCTGATTGAGGAGAATTATGTGGCCATGATTTCAACCATGTTTTCGAACATGAATATTGCTAAAATTAATGACACGGTGGCCATGGTGGTTTCTCAAATCAATTCTGCTACTGTTCAATCTGGTTGGTGGCTAGATTCTGGAGCGACCGTCCATGTGTGTAAGGACAGAACACGTTTCAAGCAATTTGAGGAGATTGTCGACTCAAATGTTCAAGAGGTCCTAATGGCGAATAATGCTCTTGTCAAGGTTGCTGGAATAGGCACGGTGGAGATAGATTTCACTTTTGGAAAGAAGATTACTCTTCTCAATGTGTTGTTTATACCCGAAATTAGGAAGAACCTAGTTTCTGTTGACTTACTTTGTAAGAGGGGGTTTCGGGTTTTGTTTGAGTCCAACAATGTAATCCTGTCTAAGAATGGGCTGTTTGTTGGGAAGGGTTATGCCAATGATGGCATGTATCAACTAAGCATCAATAATAATATTGCTAGTAGTTCTGCTTATATTGTTGATTCTTCACTTTTATGGCATAGTAGGTTGGCACATTTAAATTTTCGCTATTTAAAAAATATGAAGAAATTAGACTTGATCAATTTCGATGGAAAATTTGATAAGTGTGAAATATGTGCTAAGTCCAAGCTTACTAAGAAACCATTTCCTAGTGTTAAAAGAAATTCGAATTTGTTGGACTTGGTTCATAGTGACATATGTGAATTCAATGGTATGCTAACACGTGGAGGTAGAAGGTATTTTATTACCTTCGTAGATGACTGCAGTAGATTTCTATATGTTTATCTCATGAGATCAAAGGATGAAGCATTTACCATGTTTAAGAAATACAAGGCTGAAGTAGAAAATCAATTAGAAAAGAAGATTAAAGTTCTACAATCAGATAGAGGTGGAGAGTATTTCTTAAATGAATTCTCTTTATTCTGTGAAGAACATGGTATTATTCATCAAGTTTCGGCACCATACACTCCACAACAGAATGGTTTAGCCGAAAGGAAAAATCGATCTCTTGGAGAAATGATTAATTGTATGCTTTCTAATTCAAAGCTACCAATTAATCTATGGGGAGAAGCATTACTTACTGCATGTTATATACACAACAGAATACCTTCCAAGAAAAATGACATAACCCCTTATGAAATTTGGAAAGGTAGAAAACCGAATTTGTCATACCTTAAAGTGTGGGGGTGTTTGGCATACTACCGAGTACCTGAACCTATGAGAACAAAGCTTGGTCCTAGAGCTATCAAAAGTGTCTTTGTTGGGTATGCTGAAAATAGTAAAGCTTATAAGCTTCTTGATTTGGACTCAAATGTTATTGTAGAATCGAGAGACGTTGAATTCTTTGAGAATAAAGATTCTATGGGTTCTGAAATTATTGAAAATAATTCGAATAATATGGAAATTCAAATGGATTCTCAAGAGAAGGAAACAAATGATTCTAGAGACATAGTTGAACCAAGGAGAAGTACTAGAGCTAGAAAACTAAAAGATTTCGGTTCTGACTTTATTACTCATATTTACCTTGTTGAAGGAGATGGAGATAATAATGTGATAAATAAATATCCATTAGTATTAAATTTAGAAGATGATCCTACAAGCTTCGATGAAGCTATGTCTTCTAGAGATGCTTCTTTTTGGAAAGAAGCTGTGAATGATGAAATGGACTCAATTATGTCCAATAATACTTGGGTATTAGCAGATTTACCGAAAGGATCAAAACCTATTGAATGCAAATGGGTTTTTAGAAGGAAGTATCATTCTGATGGTACTATTCAAGCTTTTAAAGCTAGGCTTGTAGCCAAGGGCTATAGACAAAAAGAAGGAATAGATTATTTTGATACGTATGCTCCTGTTGCACGTATAACTTCTATTCGAATTCTTTTTGCTCTAGCTTCCACTTATGATCTTTGTGTTCATCAAATGGACGTCAAGACTACTTTCTTAAATGGAGACTTAAACGAAGAGATTTACATGGAACAACCGGAAGGTTTTGTTCTTCTTGAAAATGAAAGAAAAGTATGTAAATTGATGAAATGGACTCAATTATGTCCAATAATACTTGGGTATTAGCAGATTTACCGAAATGATCAAAACCTATTGGATGCAAATGGGTTTTTAGAAGGAAGTATCATTTTGATGGTACTATTCAAGCTTTTAAAGCTAGGCTTGTAGCCAAGGGCTATAGACAAAAAGAAGGAATAGATTATTTTGATACGTATGCTCCTGTTGCACGTATAACTTCTATTCGAATTCTTTTTGCTCTAGCTTCCATTTATGATCTTTGTGTTCATCAAATGGACGTCAAGACTGCTTTCTTAAATGGAGAGTTAAATGAAGAGATTTACATGGAACAACCGGAAGGTTTTGTTCTTCCTGGAAATGAAAAAAAAGTATGTAAATTGATTAGGTCTCTTTATGGCCTTAAGCAAGCTCCTAAGCAGTGGCATGAGAAATTTAATTCGGTCATATTATCAAATGGTTTCAAAAACAGTAATGCTGATAAGTGCATATACTTTAAATACACTAAAGACTATGTAGTCTTAGTGTGCTTATATGTAGATGATATGCTTATCTTTGGAACAAATATGACTGGATTTATTGAGACCAAGAAGTATCTAACCTCAATGTTTAAAATGAAGGATTTGGGTGAAGTAGATACTATCTTAGGTATTAAAGCTAAGAAAAATAGTGGGGGTTATTCCTTGAGTCAATACAATTATATTGAGAAATTGTTAAATAAATTTCAACATCTTGGCTTCAAGGAAGTAAGTACTCCATTTGATTCAAGTATTAAATTAAGTCGTAATACCGGTAGGGCGGTGGCACAACTAGAATATGCAAGTGCTATAGGGTCTTTAATGTATGCGATGCATTGTACTAGACCTGATATTGCCTATTCTGTTTGTAAATTGAGTAGATATATTAGTAATCCTAGTATAGAACATTGGACAGCTATGACCAGAATTTTTGGTTATCTTAAAAGAACTAAAAATTTAGGACTGTTCTATGATAATTATCCTGCTGTGTTAGAAGGATACACAGATGCTAGTTGGATTTCAAGTGTGGGAGATGAGCGTTCCACTTCTGGTTGGATTTCACACTAGCTGGAGGAGCTGTTTCTTGGGCAAGTAAGAAACATACATGTATTACTCACTCAACAATGGAAGCTGAATTTGTTGCTTTGGCAGCTTCCGGGAAAGAGGCCGAATGGATTAGGAATTTGATGTTGGACATCAAATTATGGCCTAATCCAATGCCTCATATTCTATCTATTGTGATAGTCAAGCTACTTTGTCAAGAGCTTATAATAGCACCTACAATGGAAAGTCTAGACATATTAGTCTAAGACATGAGTTTGTGAGACAATTGATTAAAGATGGCACCATAACAATTGTCTACGTGAGGTCAATTAATAATCTTGCCGACCCATTGACAAAGGCTTTACCAAGACAAATGGTAATAAAGACCTCACAAGAAATGGGGCTGAAACCCTTTAACTAAAGTCATCAATAATGGTAACCTAACCTTTTTCTAGAACATCACAAGTTTAAAGCTGAGCTACTTCTCACTTAGATAGAGTTTTGATACACTTGCACTAAGTAAAGGTTTAACTCGAAAGAGACCTTTATGTATTTACATTGATCTTACTGGATGTTGGCTGTCTGTATTAGTCTTAATTTTTTAATTTTGAAATATTTGTTTTACAAACAAAGTGGGGGATTGTTGGTGAGTTTGTTTGGAAAAACAAATAAGAGTGATATTCTTTGTCCCACATGGGAAAGTAAGAGAGAGAAGATCACTTTATATATGAGTTTTCTTTTCTAAAGGATTGCTTGGGTGTGGGCTAGACCCCACGGTACCCGCGTGCGGGTACGCGAATAATTGCGCGATTTTGGCGCGATTATTAGGCGCACTTAGTTTATTAATTAACACTAATCCTTTTACTTTGTTTATTAATTTTTTCTTTTCTTTTCGTTTGTGTCTTTTCAAGACAACCTTTCGGTTTAACTGTCAATGAACAGTCGTGTTTGTTCATTTTTTCGAGTCGTCTTTTAAGTTAATGGCAGCCTTTCATTCAGAAGTTCTGACAGAGAAAAACTGGAGAATTACTTGAATTGCTATCAAGTGTTCTCGAATGTCTAGGTTGACTAATGGACAATGGTAGGGTAAGATTCTGCACACTTTTAAAAGATAAAAGTAGGATTCCACAGAGTAAATCATCAAATAGAACATCATATTCATTTTGCGTTAGAATAATCATGCTTCATCTTCTATAATCTTGACTTCTTGTGAACAGCATTTAGCTTGGCAGATTTGATGTTTTTCCCTGTATTGCAACATTTACTTTAATTTTGACGCAGTTAATTATTGTTATTTCTGCTTTCAGCTGCTGCTAAGTCCATCCAGCCCCAATGTTATTCTTATCTTGACATCGAGAAACTTGAGAGGGAGTTTGTGATGGCGTATGCTGAATATTTGCTTTGGTTTAACAATGTCAAATGGTCATATTCAGGTACTATATGTGCTATGTTTAATCTCTGTAGTAGGCCTGCTTGATAAAATGTACTGGCACAGTTGATATATTTAGCTGATGATTGATAGCCTTTTAGAAACGCTGCACAGTCAAAAAAGCGGTCAGCTGGCAGCTTTATATCACTTTGTTTACCTGAGATAAAGGAGAACTTCCCTGGAGAGGGACTTAAGTTTTTTGTTGAATGAGGTGGTATTGTCTGATTTTAAGACATTGGACTAGCTTGCACGATGGTTGGGTTTAGCAAGCATAATTTTTTTTGGAGTGATGAATTTAACAAGAATCGATCTAATTTTGTTGTTTGACCTTGGACTTGAATAAATTTTTTTATGCTATGTTGATATTTATGATACAAATATTATGGAGGTATCCTGTGTTAACTATAGAACAACTTCATATTGCACCAGAAATCTTGGGCTTGCGGTGATATCTTTACCTTTGTGATTTTCTTCTAGTTTAAAGTTGGGAGATGTACATGGAATGTGAAGAACTACGATGACCTTCCAGAACTAATGAAGATGATGAATATGCGAGACATTGAAGAGAACAACGATGAAATGCTGGAAATACCTCTGCTATATTAATAGAGAATCAGAGAAGAAGAGAAAGTTTACATTCTATAATCTCTTGCATAACCCTCACATTTATGATCAAGTGCTATATATACATAACTTCACTCAAGCGCCTAGTAATAGAAAATATTAACTGAAGTCAACACATGCTTATGTTTTTCTACTCTAATATCCATAGGATGTTGCACTCAGTGGGCTTGAAGGCGGTGGCGGCGGCTGTGCTTGACGCCGGCGAGCTTAGGGGAACCTTCAATGAGCATTCGACCTTTGGCCGCCGGATGCGGAATGTCTTGATCTTGCCGACTTTGAACCACACTCTTAAGTACATTCGCAAGTCAATGTGGTAGACTCCGGCCTTCTTCTCAAATTTGTAACTTGATTGCTGGCCTGTTCTAAGCACCACCAGCCGCTGGCCATTGAACACCGGGCTGAACGTCATCGTCTTCTTGTGGCCTTGGTCGATTGGGGTCAAGTCATCAGCATGGAAGCATTGGCCCCCGTAGAGCGCCTGCACCTCAATGCGGTCGTAGTAGACCTTGATGTGGTGCTTGGGCTCCCGAACAGTGACTTTCAGGTGCAGGTTGTATGTGAGGGTGTCGCTGGTGGAGAGGCTAAACTGGGTGAGGTGAGCATCCGTGACTTCAAACTTTACAAGGTTGGGAAGGCTGATGACGCAGAAGAGGAGGAAGAGGACGGTAACGATCACAACAAAGGTGAAAATGCCAGTGCAAAAGCATTTGAGCGAGTGTCTCATTTCTCTGCTCATGGTAGGCACCTTCTGGACTTCTGAGCCTGCAATTCCAGGATCGTTGCAATTTAAAAGCGTCGACATGCGTTTCTTCCGAGGTGACGGTCGGCGTACTTTCCGACTAAAGTGGATTGAATGTGGCGATTGAAACACTGGTGGACGGTTGGAGCAGTTGGAGTTCGACTTGGATTATCCACTACAGTGGTGGACAATGAGGTTGTCCGTCACCATCCACCGCACACCAACCCCCTCCTCTTTTTCTTTCTTTCTTCATCGTGGAATCTCCCTTAATGTGCAACAAGACAACCCGTTTACCAACCTCCCAAAAGATTGATTTAGGTTGTTTGCTAGTTTTTTTTTTGGTCGAAAGTTTGCTAGTTAATTTCTTTTCTTAGCAACTCGATGTTCATTAAGGCCGTTAACGTAACCTCCTAAAGGAATATTAGGAAAAGGTAAAGAATAATTGCGCACTTTTTTATACCGTGAAAAGTAAGTGATTTCAAGAATATTTCACCGATCACTTTTATCGCATATAAAAAATGAATAAGCAATATTATATTTTCATCATCTACGAAAATATGTAGATACAAATTGTTGTCAATAATGAAAATATTTTCAATTGAGTAATTAGTCAAGCGATATTAACTTATCATTTATATAAAAAAATTTCGTCAAATCAGTTAATACATTATCATGCACATCTTCCGCCCGTCTTCAAGAAAGAAAGAAAGGAAAAGAGAAGGGGTAGGTGTGCGGGGATGGCGACGGGTGCACTTTTCTTCTTCTTTTCAAATCCACTTTTTGGCTCAAATCTTATCGTTTCCCACGACTTCCGCCCGTCTTGGGTCCAGGGAAGCATGAGAACGTGGGTCCGGCACACGCCCATCTCGTCCCGGTATCCTTCGCTCGAGCTTCGGACACTGTTTTAAACCATTTAATACATCCCTTATGCACATCCACTTATGCACATCCATCATGCACATCTCTTACTAGTTTATTTTAAACCATTTAATACATCCCTTATGCACATCCATCATGCATCAATCATCAGTGGATATGTACAGCTACCACACTCTGTCCTTTTACATGGCATCAATCTTAAGCTTTTTGATGCGTGGATATGTACAGCTACCACACTCTGTCCTTTTACATTGCATCAATCTTAATTTCCCGGATTAAAGAGACAACGAATCCGAACGAAATTACATGCTCTCCTTACACACGCCCACTTAATATGAAATTAAATTTTATATAAAATTATAAGCAACTAGATTAGTCCCTAATTTTTATTTAATAAATGAGACGTCAAAATTAATTCAATTAAAAGCCATCTAGATTGTATCTGCTGTGACAAATTACTCACAAACTTTTCTTATGATATTCGAAACTCTCGAACTTGTATTTCTATAATATCTATTCCAAACTTACGTAACATGTTTATGATATAAAAATCCCAGACTTTTATTCGTGTCACACAATTTATCTTACAAAATTTGGTATAAATATACCATTTTTGATATCGCGGAAAAAATTTGGGATAAAAAAATAATTTAGTACAAACTTGTGTCTCAACGAGTAGATTTTGACATTTTGTTTAGACTTTCTTACGGTGTAATTTGGAGTTGGTGGTGATAATCCTCCTACAAATTCAGTATTAGCGAGTAATGGAATGGAGGCGTGTACTCGTGATAGGCACCTGTCCAAATCAACTACGAATAGGGCTCCTTCCCTTACCTTCCGCTTCATTCATTGTGCAATTGATGGCTTTAACCTTTTCACATGCCTGATTCGCTTGACCCCCCCGGAATAAATCCTCTGCTCTTCATCCTTAGTGATCTTCAAATCCCTACCATCCACTCTAAATCCCCACCATCCAAAGCTCCACCATGTCCTGCCCCCTCATGCAAGGGGAAAATCCTTACCCTCCCTTTCTCCCCAGATCCCCTTATCTGAGATCAGGAGATCCAAATCCCCCACCCCTTTTCCCAGCAAGACGAGCTACCTAGACATTTGATGCACAGTGGATGTTGACCTATTGCTAATGTGATATCAACAGACGATAGAATCGGACACTGCATATCGAGAAAGTGCATCTACCTATCATATACCTAAACCAACTTAAACAACATTCTCTTATCATATTCTCAACTAGCCACAAAAAGTTTTCTCGAACATATATTTTTCTAGCAAAGCTTTGTCTCCTTTTCTTTTCCTGAGGACATGCATATTGATAGTCTTGAGAATCCATAAACAGAAGATAGACATACAAATACCATAAACAGAAGAGAATCACCTCGGCAATCCCTAACATTGGACTACATCCATCTTCTCCGTGCGACAAATTCCTTGACTTTGGCAATCCCCTTGCGCATCAGGCGCAATATACGCCACGTGAAGAGCAGAAAAATCAGGCTACCCCAAACAAAAAGACCTCGGGCTTGAGGAGTGAGGGCGTGGAGACCAGCACCGACATAGCAAGGGTGGCTGCTATGGATGAGATGGTGATCCATATGATCACCATCAGAGTCCACACAAAAGTTTTTCGTCTCACGGGGAGACCGCAGATACTATATTGAGAAATTGTTAAATAAATTTCAACATCTTGGCTTCAAGGAAGTAAGTACTCCATGTTGGTACTAGTTTTGACGATGACAAAACTGTATTAAAATCTGGAGTGTTCAGACTTTCCCAGAATCTGAAGTGTTCAGACTTTCCCAAAGTCTGAGGTGGTCAGACTTTTCCAAAGTCTGGGGGAGACAAACTTAAGTTATTTTGGTAATAGATTTTATTGATCTTATTCTTTTCCCACGAAGATCTGGATTGATATATATCTTCGACAGCTTATGGATTGATTGGATCTGATTATTTTATTTATGGAAGCAATCAATTATATGGAGCAAGTGTTCACTTTAGGAAACTGAAGATCCTGATTGAATGGGAGATCGGGATTGACGGATTCTCTATTATTTCTATCTATAGCTTGAGATCTCCTGATTGATTCTGTCCAACGGGTAGATTGGAAGAATTCCTTTGGAAGGTGCCAACGGTTATGAAGGCATGAAGGAGTATTTAAGGGAGTTATTTCAAGTTGTGTTGTACGAACGTTAGAGAGTAATCTTCCTAAAGTCTGAATCACTAAGAGCTTTATTTGTACTCAAAAGAGTGTGACACACGAACTTCGTGAGAGTTAAGCTGAGAAGCTTAGACATTGAGATTGTAACTCTTTTGATTCATAGTGGACTCCAGCCAATAGGCTGTCATCGTGGGAGAGTGGACGTAGGCTTGGTCTAAGCCGAACCACTATACATCTTGTGTTCAATTTTCTTTGCTCTCTAACTCTATTTATTATTCTGAAGTTTTTATTTCCGCATTAGCTTTCACATATTTACTTATTGCACTAGCGCTTTCAAGTGGTATCAGAGCCAGGTTGCTCTCTTTAAGAAGTGTTTTACTTCTGAGCTAACGATCTATGGCAAGTGCTAGTGGAACAGGTGTAGTAGAAGGACAACATGCTCTTAGACCTCCTTACTTCGATGGAAAAGACTACTGTGTCTGGAAGAATAAAATGAGAATTTTCTTGAAGTCAAAGGATCCTATGGAATGGGAAATAATCGAACAAGGAGTAATTCCTTCTATCAGTTCTGGAGAAACTAGAGTGATACCTCAAGCTGATATTGTCAAGAGACAACACATTGATTCCAGGGCTACTCCTTCTCTTTATTGTGCTTTATCTCTTACTGAATATAACAGAATTTCTTCCTGTGAATCAGCCAAAGAAATTTGGGACAGACTTAATGTCACTTATGAAGGAACTGATCGTGTTAAGGAAACAAGATTGAATATCTTGCTTGGACAATATGAAGCCTTCAAAATGAAAAATGGTGAATCAATTACGGATATGTTCAGCAGGTTCACAGAGATTGTTAATGGACTTGCAAATCAAAGACAACCAATCACTGGACCAATGAAAGTTAACAAGCTCTTGCGGGGTTTATCACAAGATTGGAATCATATCAGAACATCTATTAGAGAAACTCAAAGAATCCAGTCATTGTCAGTGGATGAATTAGTTGGAACACTTCAATCTTATGAAGTGGAAAATCTCAATCTAGATGAAGAGATCAAAGGTAAGAAATCTATTGCTTTAAAATCTAATATTAGTTCTGATGATGCAGGTTCAGATGATTATCTTGATGAAGAGGAAATGGCTCTTTTCATTAAGAAGTTCAAAAAGTTCAACAGAAACAGATCAAATTGGAAAGGATCCAATTCTTGGAAGAACTCGAATGTTCAAAGAAGACAATCTGATGAAAGAAATGTTTATGCTGAGATTACCTGTTATAATTGTCAAAAGAAAGGACACATTAAGCCAGAATGTCCTCTTCTCAAGGAAAAGAATGGAAGGTACGAGAAAAACAAGAAGGCTCTAAAGGCTGAAACCTGGAGTGACACGGAATGTGAAGAAAGTGATGAGGAATTTGCCAACATCTGCTTAATGGCTCAATCTGATTCAGACTCTGACTCAGAGGATTTTAATCATCATGAAATTCAATCAAAATGGTACTTGGACAGTGGATGCTCAAGACATATGACAGGAGACTCAAGCTATTTCATTAAATTAGAAAGTTTTGATGGAGGAAGAGTAGCTTTTGGAGGAGACAGCACAAGAAAGATTATTGGCCGAGGAACTGTGAAGATTGGAAAGCTTTCTATTAATAATGTCTCTTTGGTCAAAGGACTGAAGTATAATCTACTCAGCATCAGTCAACTCTGCGATACTGGTTATAAAATTCAATTCCAAGAAGGAATTTGTCTTGCCTCAAGTAAAGACAATTCGCAGACTTTTAGTGGAAGGAGACATGGTAATATATATTTATTGGATATGCATGTTGAAACTCCTAAGTGTCTTATATCTTTACAGAAAGAAGTAGAATTATGGCATAAGAGACTTGGTCATTCTCATATGAAACAAATTTCCAAGATCTCTTCAAAGCAACTTGTTCGAGGTCTGCCATCCTTGAAATTTCGTAGAGATGAAGATTGTACATCTTGTACTCTGGGAAAACAGCTAAAGGATTCTTTCAAGTCTATAAATCATGTTGCTACTACAAGAGTGCTTCAGCTTCTTCATATGGATTTGTTTGGACCAAATCGAACAAAAAGCATTGGTGGTAAGAGTTATTGTTTGGTAATAGTTGATGATTTTTCCAGATATACTTGGGTATTTTTCTTAGCAAATAAGTCTGATGCATTTCCAAGCTTTGCCAAGTTTGCTAAGAAAGTTCAAAATGAGAAAGGATATGTGATTTCAAGCATTCGATCAGATCATGGTGGTGAATTTGAGAATGCAGAGTTTGCTAAATTTTGTGATGACTTTGGGATACAGCATATGTTTTCTTCTCCTTATTCACCACAACAAAATGGTGTTGTAGAAAGGAAGAATAGATCCTTGCAGGAAATGGCCAGAACTCTGATGATTGACAGCAAAATCAGCTCTAGATTTTGGGCAGAAGCTGTTTCTACCGCTTGTTATATTATCAATAGAGTGTTTCTTAGACCTTTGATGGACAAAACATCCTATGAGATTTATAAAGACAAAAAGCCTAATGTCTCTTATGGCTGTAAATGCTTTATTCTTAAGAACTCTGCAGACAAGATTGGGAAATTTGATAGTAGATCTGATGAAGGCATCTTCCTTGGTTATTCTTCTTCAAGTAAGGCATACAGAGTTTATAACAAGAGGACTCATTGTGTGGAAGAATCTATTCATGTTAAATTTCATGAAGCAGATACAGATTCAGAGGTTACAAGACAAGTTGGTACTGAAGATAATAATGATCCACTAGAAGTTGTTGAACAAATTGAAAATGACAACTCACAGAATCTGGATAGTGGAAATTCAAACTCAGGAAGTCAAAGGAAGTGGAAACACAAGTCGAGTCATCCCCTGGAAAATATTATTGGCAATATTGAGGATGGACGTCAAACCAGATCAAAAGTAAGAATTCCTGTCATTCCTGAAGAACCAGAGGAATCCGGTGCAATTGCCTTAATCTCTGAAATTGAGCCAAAGAAAGTAGAAGAAGCCTTAGCAGATGATAGCTGGATAGAAGCAATGCAGGATGAACTGAGACAGTTTGCTATTAATGATGTGTGGGAGCTAGTTCCAAGGCCTAAAGAAAAGTCTATTATTGGAACAAAATGGGTGTTTAGAAACAAACTAGATGAAGAAGGTTTGATTACAAGAAACAAAGAACGACCGGTGGCTAAAGGATACACTCAGGAGGAAGGAATTGATTATGATGAAACTTATGCTCCTGTGGCCAGGTTAGAAGCTATCAGATTATTACTTGCCTTTGCGTGCTTTCATGATTTCAGGTTATATCAAATGGACGTCAAAAGTGCTTTTCTAAATGGAGTAATTCAAGAGGAAGTTTATGTTGAACAACCTCCTGGTTTTGAGGACCCTAAGTATCCCTATCATGTTTTTAAATTAAAGAAGGCTCTCTATGGCTTAAAACAAGCTCCTCGAGCCTGGTATGAACGGTTGAGCTCTTTTCTTATTCATTGTGGATTTGAAAATGGCAAAGTAGATACAACTCTATTTATTAAAAGGACCAGTCATGAGTTCTTATTGGTACAAATCTACGTTGATGATATTATTTTTGGATCTTCTGATGAAACTATGTGCAAGAATTTTGCAAAGGATATGCAGCAGGAGTTTGAGATGAGTATGATGGGGGAATTAACCTTTTTTTTTTGGACTACAAGTGAAACAATCTACTGAAGGTACCTTTGTACATCAAGAGAAATATGCAAAAGACCTTGTCAAGAAGTTTGGAATGGAAAATTGCAAAAATGTTGAAACTCCAATGGCAGCGACATCAAAACTCGAGAAAGACTCAGAAGGAGAAAAAGTTGATCAAAAACTTTACAGGAGTATGATTGGATCTTTATTATATCTCACTGCCTCTAGACCTGATATTCTGTTTAGCGTTTGCTTATGTGCAAGGTTTCAATCAGATCCAAGAGAATCACATCTATCAGCCGTCAAACGAATCATCAAATATATTTCGTCTACCACAGAGTTTGGACTTTGGTATCCCAAGGAAAGCAACTTTATTCTATTGGGATACTCTGATGCTGACATGGGAGGATGTCGGGTAAACAGGAAAAGTACTACAGGAAATTGTCAACTCCTTGGAAATATGTTGGTATCTTGGTTATCAAGGAAGCAGCACACTGTTGCAATGTCAACGGCTGAATCTGAATACGTAGCTCTTGGGAGTTGTTGCTCTCAGATTCTATGGATGCGTCAACAATTACAAGACTTTGGTATCAAAAAGTATTGTGTTGAAATTCGGTGTGATAGCACAAGTGCCATGGATCTTACTAAGAATCCAATCTTACACTCCATAGCGAAACACATTGAAATACGACATCATTTCATCAGAGATCATGTACAGAAGAAGGATGTCAAGATCACATTTGTTGATTCTCAGAATCAATTAGTCGATAATTTCACGAAACCTTTGGATAAACGATCGTTTGAGTTCATTAGAAGCAAATTGAATATTCTCTCTTACAGAGATTCAGACTCAGGCTGAGACGCAGACTCAGATTCAGACTTAGACTCAGACTCAGATGCAGACTCAGACTCAGACATAGACTCAGACTCAGACACAGACGGAGATTCAGACTTACGGTCAGGCTTTTTAAATTTTTTGTTTTGTATTTCGTTTTCTAAAAATCATGCTTCCCGCCATTCGACACCGCCAATCGACACTTCTGGAATTCTGTCAAAAGGTACGATTTCTGAACCATCGTATCTTTTTGTTTATTTGTTTCCATAATATTAACTGGTTGATTGATAGTTTTTGGAAACTTTTCAAAATTGCTATTTTTATTCTTTGAAAACCGTCGTTAAAAGAATAGATTTTTCTTCACAAACCCTAGGCCTCTTCATCTTCTTCAGAGTTTCGTGTCTCTTGTCTGAAAAACTCTCTCTCTACGAACGCACAATGTCTGCCTCCCGGAAATCTTCTCGACTGGCAAACAAGCATTTTGGCACTAGTTCTGGACCAACTCATCTTGATCTTACTGAGGAAGAAGAATTGCATGAAGAATCGGCAACCGGCTCTATGGAAATAAGGATTGAGACTCAACAGGAACTCACAGAACCAGTAAGTAGCGCTGCTCCTCTCAAAAAACGGAACCCAAAGTTTATTTACAAATTGTATCAGACATTGGTGAGTGGTGGTAGCGCTATGACAACTATTGATGAATTTCTGCGGGATAGTGGATACAAAAATCAACCCGTCTTTTTGCAAGAAATGGAACGACTTTCCATTGCTCCTCCTGGAACGGCGGATGAAGCACGGAGAAACTTTCCAGTAGACCCACGATTCAGTGCCTCTTATTCTCACGAACCCAGGGATGAAGATGAGAAAATGTTTTTGCATTTCAAGCCAGTGCAAGGGTTTGATGTTAGTAGGTCAGAGATAAATGATCCTCTTTTTTGCTCAAAAAGGCATCAAAATGCTTATAAAGGATTGCTGAAACGTGGGGTCATGAATCCACGACATGTTGATTTTGAGTATCTAAACTCAATCAAGGTCTATCTTGGGGTCCACCTTGGTCGGCTTGGGATTGACAAATTCTGTTCCTCCACAGTTCCGAGTTATGCGGAACTAACAGCATATTTTTATTCGAATTTGTCTTTTCCTGATCGACACACCTTGAGATTTTCTGTGTTTAACGAAGAATATACTCTCAATGTGGACATAATTGCTGACATCCTTGGAGTTTCACGAACTGGCTTTATCCCTATCACTGTATCAGATAGAGAAATCACTGCTGCCCTGTCTACCGATCAATCAAGTGAAGGTACACTCACATACTCTCGGCTATCCCCTCTGAATGCTATTCTACACAAGATTATAATTAGTTGCCTGAAGCCAAAAGCAGCATCAAAGACAGATATCTCTAAATCTGAGGCACGGCTTATGTATGGCATCATTAGAAATCCAACTGTTTCTATGCCATATGTTGTCTTATACCAAATGTACAGAGTGGTACAGAAGGGTAAAGGTCAGTTACCATACGCCTCCTTGATCACCCAAAATTTTCATCATCTGAACATTCCAATTCCATCGATTTTGTGTGAGACTTTGGTCGTTCCTCTGACTATTGGGAAAAATATGATTACAAAGATGAGATTGAAAAATCTACCCTCAGAAGCTAGTCCCTCAAAGTCAGTTTCATCTGGAATAAAGAGAAAAGGCAAGGAGACTTTGCAGGAATCTCCTCACACACTGAAAAAGGAAAAGCGGTCATTGATTCTCCAGGATGAAGAAGAAGATGTTGAGGAAGATGTTGCAGAAGAAGAGACTCATAAGGAGACAGAATCTGAGAAAACAGAGACTGATCAGGAGGAAGAAGAACTGGTTCAAAGTCCTCCAAGGGATACTATGGCTCCACCAGAAGGTACATTTGTTGTCTCTCCCCCTCCTCCACAAGTGGTTTCAAAAACTCCTACATCAACTGGCTTCGAGACAGGGGGAGTTAATATAGGACAACAAGAAGAGGGTGGCCCTTCCAGACCAATAGAGTTCATACCAACTGCTTCTACTGATCGTTCTGCTGAAATTATTGCTTTACTTACTGGTCTCCAATCTCAATATTCTTCACTAGAACGAAGTATTGAGCTGCTTAAGCAGTTCGTCAATCAGAAGATGGATCAGATGCAACAAGACATAGTACGGGTTGAGCAGACTGTGCGTTCTATGGATAATTTTCATCTTGTTCGTGCTCCCCGTTCTAATTAGCTTTTTGATTGATGATAAAAAGGGGGAGAAAGTGGCCTGGGGGTTTGGTTTGGTTTGGTTTGGTTTGGAAGATTTGTTTTGATGGTTTTTACGAATTGTTTTGAACATGGTTTGGTTTTTGCTTTGGTATTTGGACTGATTTGGACTTTGTGGGTTGATATTTGCATATATTATGTTGATCCTCTGATTTGGACTTTTTGGTTATTCTACTTACTTTGATTTGATAATCTGATGGATCACGTTATCCTTATCTCGTTGTGCTAACATGTTATATTTCAAGTTGCTTTGGTATAGCATATAATATGATTGCAGGAAGGTTTTGTCATCATCAAAAAGGGGGAGATTGTTGGTACTAGTTTTGACGATGACAAAACTGTATTAAAATCTGGAGTGTTCAGACTTTCTCAAAGCCTGAGTTGGTCAGACTTTCCCAGAATCTGAAGTGTTCAGACTTTCCCAAAGTCTGAGGTGGTCAGACTTTTCCAAAGTCTGGGGGAGACAGACTTAAGTTATTTTGGTAATAGATCTTATTGATCTTATTCTTTTCCCACGAAGATCTGGATTGATCTATATCTTCGACAGCTTATGGATTGATTGGATCTGATTATTTTATTTATGGAAGCAATCAATTATATGGAGCAAGTGTTCACTTTAGGAAACTGAAGATCCTGATTGAATGGGAGATCGGGATTGACGGATTCTCTATTATTTCTATCTATAGCTTGAGATCTCCTTATTGATTCTGTCCAACGGGTAGATTGGAAGAATTCCTTTGGAAGGTGCCAACGGTTATGAAGGCATGAACGAGTATTTAAGGGAGTTATTTTCAAGTTGTGTTGTACGAACGTTAGAGAGTAATCTTCCTAAAGTCTGAATCACTAAGAGCTTTATTTGTACTCAAAAGAGTGTGACACACGAACTTCGTGAGAGTTAAGCTGAGAAGCTTAGACATTGAGATTGTAACTCTTTTGATTCATAGTGGACTCCAGCCAATAGGCTGTCATCGTGGGAGAGTGGACGTAGGCTTGATCTAAGCCGAACCACTATACATCTTGTGTTCAATTTTCTTTGCTCTCTAACTCTATTTATTATTCTGAAGTTTTTATTTCCGCATTAGCTTTCACATATTTACTTATTGCACTAGCGCTTTCAAGTGGTATCAGAGCCAGGTTGCTCTCTTTAAGAAGTGTTTTACTTCTGAGCTAACGATCTATGGCAAGTGCTAGTGGAACAGGTGTAGTAGAAGGACAACATGCTCTTAGACCTCCTTACTTCGATGGAAAAGACTACTGTGTCTGGAAGAATAAAATGAGAATTTTCTTGAAGTCAAAGGATCCTATGGAATGGGAAATAATCGAACAAGGAGTAATTCCTTCTATCAGTTCTGGAGAAACTAGAGTGATACCTCAAGCTGATATTGTCAAGAGACAACACATTGATTCCAGGGCTACTCTTTCTCTTTATTGTGCTTTATCTCTTACTGAATATAACAGAATTTCTTCTTGTGAATCAGCCAAAGAAATTTGGGACAGACTTAATGTCACTTATGAAGGAACTGATCGTGTTAAGGAAACAAGATTGAATATCTTGCTTGGACAATATGAAGCCTTCAAAATGAAAAATGGTGAATCAATTGCGGATATGTTCAGCAGGTTCACAGAGATTGTTAATGGACTTGCAAATCAAGGACAACCAATCACTGGACCAATGAAAGTTAACAAGCTCTTGCGGGGTTTATCACAAGATTGGAATCATACCAGAACATCTATTAGAGAAACTCAAAGAATTCAGCCATTGTCAGTGGATGAATTAGTTGGAACACTTCAATCTTATGAAGTGGAAAATCTCAATCTAGATGAAGAGATCAAAGGTAAGAAATCTATTGCTTTAAAATCTAATATTAGTTCTGATGATGCAGGTTCAGATGATTATCTTGATGAAGAGGAAATGGCTCTTTTCATTAAGAAGTTCAAAAAGTTCAACAGAAACAGATCAAATTGGAAAGGATCCAATTCTTGGAAGAACTCGAATGTTCAAAGAAGACAATCTGATGAAAGAAATGTTTATGCTGAGATTACCTGTTATAATTGTCAAAAGAAAGGACACATCAAGCCAGAATGTCCTCTTCTCAAGGAAAAGAATGGAAGGTACGAGAAAAACAAGAAGGCTCTAAAGGCTGAAACCTGGAGTGACACGGAATGTGAAGAAAGTGATGAGGAATTTGCCAACATCTGCTTAATGGCTCAATCTGATTCAGACTCTGACTCAGAGGATTTTAATCATCATGAAATTCAATCAAAATGGTACTTGGACAGTGGATGCTCAAGACATATGACAGGAGACTCAAGCTATTTCATTAAATTAGAAAGTTTTGATGGAGAAAGAGTAGCTTTTGGAGGAGACAGCACAAGAAAGATTATTGGCCGAGGAACTGTGAAGATTGGAAAGCTTTCTATTAATAATGTCTCTTTGGTCAAAGGACTGAAGTATAATCTACTCAGCATCAGTCAACTCTGCGGTGCTGGTTATAAAATTCAATTCCAAGAAGGAATTTGTCTTGCCTCAAGTAAAGACAATTCGCAGACTTTTAGTGGAAGGAGACATGGTAATATATATTTATTGGATATGCATGTTGAAACTCCTAAGTGTCTTATATCTTTACAGAAAGAAGTAGAATTATGGCATAAGAGACTTGGTCATTCTCATATGAAACAAATTTCCAAGATCTCTTCAAAGCAACTTGTTCGAGGTCTGCCATCCTTGAAATTTCGTAGAGATGAAGATTGTACATCTTGTACTCTGGGAAAACAGCTAAAGGATTCTTTCAAGTCTATAAATCATGTTGCTACTACAAGAGTGCTTCAGCTTCTTCATATGGATTTGTTTGGACCAAATCGAACAAAAAGCATTGGTGGTAAGAGTTATTGTCTGGTAATAGTTGATGATTTTTCCAGATATACTTGGGTATTTTTCTTAGCAAATAAGTCTGATGCATTTCCAAGCTTTGCCAAGTTTGCTAAGAAAGTTCAAAATGAGAAAGGATATGTGATTTCAAGCATTCGATCAGATCATGGTGGTGAATTTGAGAATGCAGAGTTTGCTAAATTTTGTGATGACTTTGGGATACAGCATATGTTTTCTTCTCCTTATTCACCACAACAAAATGGTGTTGTAGAAAGGAAGAATAGATCCTTGCAGGAAATGGCCAGAACTCTGATGATTGACAGCAAAATCAGCTCTAGATTTTGGGCAGAAGCTGTTTCTACCGCTTGTTATATTATCAATAGAGTGTTTCTTAGACCTTTGATGGACAAAACATCCTATGAGATTTATAAAGACAAAAAGCCTAATGTCTCTTATGGCTGTAAATGCTTTATTCTTAAGAACTCTGCAGACAAGATTGGGAAATTTGATAGTAGATCTGATGAAGGCATCTTCCTTGGTTATTCTTCTTCAAGTAAGGCATACAGAGTTTATAACAAGAGGACTCATTGTGTGGAAGAATCTATTCATGTTAAATTTCATGAAGCAGATACAGATTCAGAGGTTACAAGACAAGTTGGTACTGAAGATAATAATGATCCACTAGAAGTTGCTTGGGTGTGGGCTAGACCCCACGGTACCCGCGTACGGGTGCGCGAATAATTGCGCGATTATTAGGCGCACTTAGTTTATTAATTAACACTAATCCTTTTACTTTGTTTATTAATTTTTTCTTTTCTTTTCGTTTGTGTCTTTTCAAGACAACCTTTCGGTTTAACTGTCAATGAACAGTCGTGTTTGTTCATTTTTTCGAGTCGTCTTTTAAGTTAATGGCAGCCTTTCATTCAGAAGTTCCGACAGAGAGAAACTGGAGAATTACTTGAATTGCTATCGAGTGTTCTCGAATGTCTAGGTTGACTAATGGACAGTTCTCGAATGTCTAGGTTGACTAATGGACAATGGTAGGGTAAGATTCTGCACACTTTTAAAAGATAAAAGTAGGATTCCACAGAGTAAATCATCAAACAGAACATCATATTCATTTTGCGTTAGAATAATCATGCTTCATCTTCTATAATCTTGACTTCTTGTGAACAGCATTTAGCTTGGTAGATCTGATGTTTTTCCCTGTATTGCAACATTTACTTTAATTTTGACGCAGTTAATTATTGTTATTTATGCTTTCAGCTGCTGCTAAGTCCATCCAGCCCCAATGTTATTCTTATCTTGACATCGAGAAACTTGAGAGGGAGTTTGTGATGGCGTATGCTGAATATTTGCTTTGGTTTAACAATGTCAAATGGTCATATTCAGGTACTATATGTGCTATGTTTAATCTCTGTAGTAGGCCCGCTTGATAAAATGTACTGGCACAGTTGATATATTTAGCTGATGATTGATAGCCTTTTAGAAACGCTGCACAGTCAAAAAAGCGGTCAGCTGGCAGCTTTATATCACTTTGTTTACCTGAGATAAAGGAGAACTTCCCTGGAGAGGGACTTAAGTTTTTTGTTGAATGAGGTGGTATTGTCTGATTTTAAGACATTGGACTAGCTTGCACGATGGTTGGGTTTAGCAAGCATTTTTTTTTTTTGGAGTGATGAGTTTAACAAGAATCGATCTAATTTTGTGTTTGACCTTGGACTTGAATAAATTTTTTTATGCTATGTTGATATTTATGATACAAATATTATGGAGGTATCCTGTGTTAACTATAGAACAACTTCATATTGCACCAGAAATCTTGGGCTTGCGGTGATATCTTTACCTTTGTGATTTTCTTCTAGTTTAAAGTTGGGAGATGTACATGGAATGTGAAGAACTACGATGACCTTCCAGAACTAATGAAGATGATGAAGATGCGAGACATTGAAGAGAACAACGATGAAATGCTGGAAATACCTCTGCTATATTAATAGAGAATCGGAGAAGAAGAGAAAGTTTACATTCTATAATCTCTTGCATAACCCTCACATTTATGATCAAGTGCTATATATACATAACTTCACTCAAGCGCCTAGTAATAGAAAATATTAACTGAAGTCAACACGTGCTTATGTTTTTCTACTCTAATATCCATAGGATGTTGCACTCCGTGGGCTTGAAGGCGGTGGCGGCGGCTGTGCTTGACGCCGGCGAGCTTAGGGGAACCTTCAACGAGCATTCGACCTTTGGCCGCCGGATGCGGAATGTCTTGATCTTGCCGACTTTGAACCACACTCTTAAGTACATTCGCAAGTCAATGTGGTAGACTCCGGCCTTCTTCTCAAATTTGTAACTTGATTCTGGCCTGTTCTAAGCACCACCAGCCGCTGGCCATTGAACACCGGGCTGAACGTCATCGTCTTCTTGTGGCCTTGGTCGATTGGGGTCAAGTCATCGGCATGGAAGCATTGGCCCCCGTAGAGCGCCTGCACCTCAATGCGGTCGTAGTAGACCTTGATGTGGTGCTTGGGCTCCCGAACAGTGACTTTCA